>CM038678.1:472723745-473047378 GCA_021605205.1 Aegilops longissima
CCAAAGACCTCAAACGCGATCGAAAGCCACCGTAGTTCAAACCCCAAAACTCCCGGCCACCGCCGCCCATGGCTTCGCCACGACGACTCACTCCGTCCTCGCCGGCAAGTCGACCACGGAAGGATCGCCTCGATCTCGCGGATCCATCCTCGTCCTTGATCACCGAGGGCGCCTCCGTTCACGGCGAGCCTCGCCGAACTCCGCCTCCGTTCGGTCGGAGGAGAGGATCGCAGCGTGGACTGGTCAAGCGACCCGATGGCTCAGCGGGCCCGCCGTCAGTGACCCAGCGCCGGTCCACGCTGGATAAGTGAAGGCGTATTCCCCAGAGTACGTCTTCGACGTGTATTCATCTGAAGCGTTTTTTTTTTTGCATTTTATTTAAAACGTAAATTTGACTAAACTTTGGTGGCTATATCTTTTAAATAAAACTCCAAATGAGTTTATTCTTTTTCCTACCTCTCTCAAATTTAGTCTAGTTTATTTTAAGATTTATTTGAAAAAAATTCAGACAACTTCTATGCACTGTTTTTGAAGTATGTGTTATTTGAATATTTTTCAAAATAGGATTTTGGCGAAGAAGAAAACTTTCAAAAGTTTTAGGATGCCCCCTGCCTCTACACAACTTGAAGGCAAGCATTCTGAACCCTGACATAATATTTTTGTGTGTTAGTTGGCACGCTTATAACACCGCCCTAATACGAAGAAAACGTTATTTTATGTGGTGACGCGATCATTTGCTTGAATTGCATATTAGTGATTTCCTTGCTGTTGGAAATGAATACACTTGTGATGGTAATCATCCTCATGTGCCTTGCATGCATGCCGGAAAAGAATCCGGGAAAGCCTCTGCCTTGGGTAGGCATGAGCTTGTCGCCGGTCTCCGTCGGGACGGTTATGTCCGGTATGGCATAGTAAGGTATAATGAGTAGTGATTCTGTTGGTTGAAATATTTTGTTACACATATCATGCAGGGAATTTATAATCCTCCTGAGTCGACCATAGATCGAGTCTTGTTCCAAAGAACCCCATACTTGTTTCAGTACTACCACTTGCCTTGCCATGGTAGGGTGCGGTTCGAGAAGTTGTCAACCCTTTCTTGCACACACCGCATGAGAGAGGCCACGGTGGAAGAGGGGCATGGGTGTTTCGGTTGGGACCGAGAGAGGGCACCCCTTAGCCTTGTGATATAAATTTGATCCCATGCTACGAGTTTGTAGCCTCCCACTTAGAGTTTTGCTTGACAGTGTCGTGGGTGATTTTGCATAACCGTAAGTTAAGCTGGTGTGTGCAAGTCAGGTGTGTTTTCAATTAAAAGACCGTAGACGGGATTAGTCCCGATGGACTAAAGGAATCCGTTATTCGTGGGTAAAGAGTACACCCTCTGCAGAGATTAAATCTATTCGAATAGTCGTGTCCATGGTTAAGGACTACAGTCTGGGATGGGTCGAGTGTCGGTCTTAGTGTCGGTCTTCGGAGGAGAAAGTACTAAACCGGAACATGGATCATGACATGTGACATATGATGATTATGATCATTATTATTATGGACTAACCCCTTTATTTTATTTGAAGTATTGAGTATCCCTGGGACGGTTCTACCTCCTGGATATTCACTATGACTGTATTTACCTTATAAACCCTTTTTGTGGCGTCGCGCAGACGCCCGACTGTGGCATGCTTGTTATTTCTTTACCTTACAAGCCCTTTATGTGGTGTCGCATAGACGCCCGACTGAGGCATGCTTCATATTCTGATCTTTTCGAGGCGTCGCTCCAGACACCCGATCGGTGCATTTTATTTCTACTACATTATTGCATATTTATGTTGCATATAAATAACCTGCTTGCATGCATCAGAGATTTTATTTTATGACTAACGATGTGATCATAGAATATTTCAGTGCATGATTATCATTTACATTAAATCCGTGTTCATAATGTTTGCGATTACATTCAAAGTACTCACTGGCTTGTCCCTGGCTATTGTCTTGGCCAGATTTCTTGCGTGGAGAGGAGCGTTGCGATGACAGCCCCGGAACCTAAGCATCGGTGATAGCAGCCTCCCGAAGATAGGAGTTAACCTGGTCAGCTGTTCCTGTGGGAAATGGAGTCCCATAGACACTGATGATCCACAAACCGCTTCCGCCATCAACCACTAGAAACCATTAGTTGTACTCATAGGCCAGAATGGTCTTGTACTACATATTTTGTATTTTTTTTGGAATTTCTGTATCAAGTTGGTGCCTCATCAGCTAACAGTAATCCTGGGGCTGGTGAGCACAAGGGCCATTTTCTGGGAAATCAATACCCGGAAAACCGGTCGTGACATATGTTGCTATTGTTTTCTTCATGACTTATACATGTTCCTATGACTATGAGATTATGCAACTCCCGTTTCTCGGAGGAACACTTTGTGTGCTACCAAATGTCACAACGTAACTGGGTGATTATAAAGGTGCTCTACAGGTGTCTCCGAAGGTACTTGTTGGGTTGGCGTATTTCGAGATTAAGATTTGTCACTCCGATTGTCGGAGAGGTATCTCTGGGCCCTCTCGGTAATGCACATCACTTAAGCCTTGCAAGCATTGCAACTAATGAGATAGTTGCGGGATGATGTACTACGGAACGAGTAAAGAGACTTGCCGGTAACGACATTGAACTAGGTATTGAGATACCGACGATCGAATCTCGGGCAAGTAACATACCGATGACAAAGGGAACAACGTATGTTGTTATGCGGTCTGACTGATAAAGATCTTCGTAGAATATGTGGGAGCCAATATGAGCATCCAGGTTCCGCTATTGGTTATTCACCGGAGACGTGTCTCGGTCATGTCTACATAGTTCTCGAACCCGTAGGGTCCGCACGCTTAACTTTACGATGACAGTTATTTTATGAGTTTATATGTTTTGATGTACCGAAGGTTGTTTGGAGTCCCGGATGTGATCACGGACATGATGAGGAGTCTCGAAATGGTCGAGACATGAAGATTTATATATTGGACGACTATATTCAGACACCGGAAGTGTTCTGGAGAAGTTTCGGATTAAACCGGAGTGCCGGAGGGTTATCGGTAACCCCGGGGGAACTAATGGGCCTCGATGGGCCTTAGTGGAGAGACAGAGGGGCGGCCAGGGCTGGCCCACACCCCCTCCCCCTCTGGTCCGAATTGGACTAGGAGAGGGGGGCGGCACCCCCCTTTCCTTCTCCCTCTCCCTCTCCTTCCTTCGCCCTCTCTCCCTTTAGGTGGAAACCTACTAGGACTTGGAGTCCCAGTAGGATTCCCCTCTTGGGGGCGCGCCATAGAGGGCCGGCCGGCCTCCCCCTTGTGAAGGAAATATGCCCTAGAGGCAATAATAAAGTTATTATTTATTTCCTTATTTCATGATAAATGTTTATTATTCATGCTAGAATTGTATTAACCGGAAACATGATACATGTGTGAATACATAGACAAACATATAGTCACTAGTATGCCTCTACTTGACTAGCTCATTAATCAAAGATGGTTATGTTTCCTAACCATAGACATGTGTTGTCATTTGATTAATGGGATCACATCATTAGGAGAATGATGTGATTGACATGACCCATTCCGTTAGCCTAGCACTTGATTGTTTAGTATATTGATATTGCTTTCTTCATGACTTATACATGTTCCTCGTATGTGAGATTATGCAACTCCCGTTTACGGAGGAACACTTTGGTGCTACCAAACGTCACAACGAATCGGGTGATTATAAAGGAGTACTACAGGTGTCTCCAAAGGTACATGTTGGGTTGGCGTATTTCGAGATTAGGTTTTGTTACTCCGATTGTCGGAGAGGTATCTCTGGGCCCTCTCGGTAATGCACATCACTATAAGCCTTGCAAGCAATGTAGCTAATGAGTTAGTTATGGAATGATGCATTACGTAACGAGTAAAGAGACTTGCCGAGAACTAGATTGAACTAGGTATTGGATACCAACGATCAAATCTCGGGCAAGTAACATACCGATGACAAAGGAACAACGTATGTTGTTATGCGGTTTGACCGATAAAGATCTTCGTAGAAAATGTAGGAGCCAATATGGGCATCCAGGTTCCGCTATTGGTTATTGACCAAGAATAGTTCTAGGTCATGTCTACATAGTTCTCGAACCCGTAGGGTCCGCACGCTTAAGGTTACGGCGATGTTTTATTATGAGTTTATGAGTTTTGATGTACCGAAGGAGTTCGGAGTCCCGGATGAGATCGGGGACATGACGAGGAGTCTCTAAATGGTCGAGACGTAAAGATCGATATATTGGACGACTATATTCGAGTTCGGAAAGGTTCCGAGTGATTCGGTATTTTTCGAGTCTGGGAGAGTTACGGAATTCGCCGGGAGTATATGGGCCTTATTGGGCCATACGGGAATAGAGGAGAAAGGCCGAAGGAAGGAGGCGCAGCCCCCTCTGGTCCGAATTGGACAAGGGGTGCAGCCCCTTTCCTTCCTCCTCTCCCCTCTTTCCCCTCCAACAAGGAAGGAGGAGTCCTACTCCCGGTGGGAGTAGGACTCCCTTGGCGCGCCTCCTCCTAGGCCGGCCGCCCCTCACCCTTGCTCCTTTATATACGGAGGCGGGGGCACCCCATGACACAAGTTGATCTACGTGATCGTTCCTTAGCCGCAGCGGTGCCCCCTCCACCATATTCCACCTCGGTTATATCGTCATGAGCTTAGGCGAAGCCTCGCGCCGGTGAAGCATCATCATCGTCACCACGCCGTCAGGTCGACGGAAATCATCCCGACACTTTGCTGGATCGAGTCCGGGATCGCCATCGAGCTGAACGTGTGTTGAACTCGGAGGTGCCGTGCGTTCGGTACTTGGATCGGTCGGATCGTGAAGACGTACGACCACATCAACCGCGTTGTTATAACGCTTCCGCTTACGGTCTACGAGGGTACATGGACATACACTCTCCCCTCTCGTTACTATGCCATCACCATGATCTTGCGTGTGCGTAGGAATTTTTGAAATTACTCGTTCCCCAATGATGGTATCGAGCCAGGTTTTATGCGTTGATGTCATATGCACGAGTAGAACACAAGTGAGTTGTGGGCGATACAAGTCATCTTGCTTACCAAAGATGTCATACTTTGGTCGGGCGGTATTGTGAGATGAAGCGGCCCGGACCGACATTACGCCAGACGCTTACGCGAGACTGGTTTCACCGCTGCGAGCACTCGTTGCTTAAAGGTGGTGGCGGGTGTCTGTCTCTCTCACTTTAGTTGAACTGAGTGTGGCTACGCCCGGTCCTTGCGAAGGTTAAAACAGCACCAACTTGACAAACTATCGTTGTGGTTTTGATGCGTAGGTAAGAACGGTTCTTGCTCAGCCCGTAGCAGCCACGTAAAACTTGCAACAACAAAGTAGAGGACGTCTAACTTGTTTTGCAGGGCATGTTGTGATGTGATATGGTCAAGACGTGATGCTATATTTTATTGTATGAGATGATCATGTTTTGTAACCGAGTTATCGGCAATCGGCGGAGCCATATGGTTGTCGCTTATTGTATGAAATGCAACGCCATGTAATTGCTTTACTTTATCACTAAGCGGTAGCGATAGTCGAGAAGCAATAGTTGGCGAGACGACAACGATGCTACGATGGAGATCAAGGTGTCGCCGGTGATGATGGTGATCACGCGGTGCTTCGGAGATGGAGATCACAAGCACAAGATGATGATGGCCATATCATATCACTTATATTGATCGCATGTGATGTTTATCCTTTATGCATCTTATCTTGCTTTGATTGACGATAGCATTATAAGATGATCTCTCACTAAATATCAAGAAGTGTTCTCCCGAGTATGCACCGCTATGCGAAAGTTCTTCGTCTTTGAGACACCACGTGATGATCGGGTGTGATAGGCTCTACGCTCAAATACAACGGTGCAAAACAGTTGCACATGCGGAATACTCAGGTCAAACTTGACGAGCCTAGCATATCAGATATGGCCTCGGAACACGGAGACCGAAAGGTCGAACATGAATCATATAGTAGATATGATCAACATAGTGATGTTCACCATTGAAACTACTCCATCTCACGTGATGATCGGACATGGTTTAGTTGATTTGGATCACGAATCACTTAGATGACTAGAGAGATGTCTATCTAAGTGGGAGTTCTTAAGTAATATGATTAATTGAACTTTAATTTATCATGAACTTAGTCTGGTAGTATTTTGCAAATTATGTTGTAGATCAATAAGCTCGCGTTGTTGCTTCCCTATGTTTTTATATGTGTTCCTAGAGAAAATTGTATTGAAAAATGTTAGTAGCAATGATGCGGATTGGATCCGTGATCGGAGGTTTATCCTCATTGCTGCACGTAAGAATTATGTTCTTAATGCACCGCTAGGTGACAGACCTGTTGCAGGAGCAGATGCAGACATTATGAACGTTTGGCTAGCTCAAAATGATGACTACTTGATAGTTTAGTGCACCATACTTAACGGCTTAGAATCGGGACTTCAAGGACGTTTTTGAACGTCATGGACCATATGAGATGTTCCAGGAGTTGAAGTTAATATTTCAAGCAAATACCCGAGTTGAGAGATATGAAGTCTCCAACAAGTTCTATAGCTAAAAGATGGAGGAGAATCGCTCAACTAGTGAGCATGTGCTCAGATTGTCTGGGTACTTTAATCGCTTGAATCAAGTGGAAGTTAATCTTCCAGATAAGATAGTGATTGACAGAATTCTCTAGTCACCATCACTAAGTTACTAGAACTTCGTGATGAACTACAATATGCAAGGGATGACGAAAACGATTCCCGAGCTCTTCGTGATGTTGAAATCGACGAAGGTAGAAATCAAGAAAGAGCATCAAGTGTTGATGATTGAAAAGACCACTGGTTTCAAGAGAAGGGCAAAGGAAAGAAAGGGAACTTCAAGTAGAAAGACAAGTAAGTTGTCACTCCTGCGAAGAAGCCCAAAGCTGGACCAAAGCTGAAACCGAGTGCTTACATCGCAAAGGAAATGGTCCCGAAGCGGAAATGCCCTGAATATTTGGTGGATAAGAAGGATGGCAAAGTGAACAAGGGTATATTTGATATACTGAGTTATTGATGTGTGCCTTACTAGTGTTTATAGTAGCCCCGAGTATTTGATACTGTTAGGTTGCTAAGATTAGTAACTCAAACAGGAGTTACGAATAAGCAGAGACTAGTTGAAGGGAAGTGACGATGAGTGTTGGAAGTAGTTCCAAGATTGATATGATCATCATCGCACACTCCCTATACTCTCGGGATTAGTGTTGAACCTAAATAAATGTTATTTGGCGCTTATGTTGAACATGAATATGATTTGATCATGTTTATTGCTATACGGTTATTCATGTAAGTTAAAGAATAATTATTGTTCATTTACATGAATAAAACCTTCTATGGTCATACAACCAATGAAAATGGTTTGTTGGATCTCGATCGTGTGATACACATATTCATAATATTGAAACCAAAAGATGTAAAGTTAATAATGATAGTGCAACTTATTTGTGGCAATCGCAGTTTAGGTCATATTGGTGTAAAGCGATGAAGAAACTCCATAATGATGGGCTTTTGGAATCACTTGATTATGAATCATTTGATGCTTGCGAACCGCGCCTTTTGGGCAAGATGACTAAAACTCCGTTCTCGGAACAATGGAACGAAGCTCTTGACTTGTTGGAAATAATACATACCGATGTATGCGATCCAATGAGTGTTGATGCTCGTGGCAAGTATCATTATTTTCGACCTCCACAGATGATTTGAGCAGATATGCGTATATCTTCTTGATGAAACATAAGTCTAAAATAGTTGAAAAGTTCAAAGAATTTCAGAGTGAAGTAGAAAATCATCATAACAAGAAAATAAATTTTCCGCGATCTGATCGTGGAGATGAATATTTGAGTTCTGAGTTTGGTCTTCAATTAAAACAAAGTGGAATAGTTTCACAGCTCACGCCACGGAACACCACAACGTTATGGTGTGTCCGAACGTCAGAACCGTACTTTATTTTGATATGGTGCGATCAATGATGTCTCTTACCGATTTACCAATATCGTTTTGGGGTTATGCATTAGAGACAGCTGCATTCACGTTTAATAGGGCACCATCTAAATCCGTTGAGACGACACCGTATGAACTATGGTTTAACAAAAACCTAAGCTGTCGTTTCTTAAAAGTTTGGAGTTGTGATGCTTATGTGAAAAGTTTTCACCGATAAGCTCGAACCCAAATCGGAGAAGTGCGTCTTCATAGAATACCCAAAGGTAACTATTGGGTACACCATCTATCACAGATCCGAAGGCAAGTTTTTCGTTGCTAAGATGGATCCTTTATAAAGAAGAAGTTTCTCTCGAAAGAAGTGAGTGGGAGGAAAGTAGAACTTGATGAGGTAATTGTACCTTCTCCCTTATTGGAAAGTAGTTCATCACGTAAATCACTTCAAAGTGATTCCTACACCAATTAGTGAGGAAGTTAATGATGATGATCATGAAACTTCAGATCAAGTTGCTACCAAACCTCGTAGGTCTTCCAGAGTAAGATCCGCACTGAGTGGTACGGTAATCATGTTCGAAGTCATGTTACTAGACCATGATGAACCTACGAACTATGAGGAAGCGATGATGAGCCCAGATTCGCGAAATGGCTTGAGGCCATGAAATCCGAGATAGGATCCATGTATGAGAACAAAGTATGGACTTTGATTGACTTGCTCGATGATCAGCAAGCCATGTTAAATAAATGGATCTTCAAGAGGAAGACGGACAATGATAGTAGTGTTACTATCTACAAAGCTCGACTTGTCACAAAAGGTTTTCGACAAGTTCAAGGTGTTGACTACAATGAGATTTTCTCAATCAGTAGCGATGCTTAAGTCTGTCCGAATCATGTTAGCAATTGCCACATTTTATGAAATCTGGCAAATGGATGTCAAAACTACATTCTTTAATGGATTTATTAAAGAAGAGTTGTATATGATGCAACCAGAAGGTTTTGTCAATCCTAAAGGAGCTAACAAAATGTGCAAGCTTGAGCGATCCATCTATGGACTGGTGCAAGCATCTCGGAGTTGGAGTAAACGCTATGATAGTGTGATCAAAGCATATGGTTTAATACAGACTTTTGGAGAAGCCTGTATTTGCAAGAAAGTGAGTGGGAGCACTACAAGATTTCGATAAGTATATGTGAATGACATATTGTTGATCGGAAATAATGTAGAATTATTCGCAAAGCATAAAGGAGTATTTGAAAGGAGTTTTTCAAAGAAAGACCTCGGTAAAACTACTTACATATTGAGCATCAAGATCTATTGAGATCAAGACGCTTGATAAGTTTTTTCAATAAGTACATACCTTGTCAAGATTTTGAAGTAGTTCAAAATGGAGCAGTCAAAGAAAAGTTCTTGTCGTGTTGCAAAGGTGTGAAATTGAGTAAAGACTCAAATCCCGACCACGGCAGAAAATAGAAAAGAGAATGAAAGTCATTCCTATACCTCACCATAGGTTCTATAAAGTATGCTATGCTATGTACCGCACCTATTGTATACCTTGCTCTGAATTTGGAAAGGAGTACAATAGTGATCTAGGAGTAGATCATTGGACATTGGTCAAGAACATCCTTAGTGAGGACTAAGGAAATATTTCTCGATTATGGAGGTGATAAAAGAGCCCGTCAGAAAGAGTTACATCGATGCAAGCTTTTTACACTGATCCAGATGACTCTAAGTCTCAATCTGGATACATATTGAAAGTGGGAGCAATTAGCTAGAGTAGCTCCGTGCGAGCATTGTAGACATAGAATATTTGCAAAATACATACGGCTCTGAATGTGATGGACCCGCTGACTAAGCTTCTCTCACGAGCAAAACATGATCATACCTTAGTACTCTTTGGGTGTTAATCACATATCGATGTGAACTAGATTATTGACTCTAGTAAACCCTTTGGGTGTTGGTCACATGACGATGTGAACTATGGGTGTTAATCACATACAGATGTGAATATTAGTGTTGAATCACATGATGATGTGAACTAGATTATTGACTCTAGTGCAAGTGGGAGATCAAGGAAATATGCCCTAGAGGCAATAATAAAGTTATTATTTATTTCCTTATTTCATGATAAATGTTTATTATTCATGCTAGAATTGTATTAACCGGAAACATGATACATGTGTGAATACATAGACAAACATATAGTCACTAGTATGCCTCTACTTGACTAGCTCATTAATCAAAGATGGTTATGTTTCCTAACCATAGACATGTGTTGTCATTTGATTAATGGGATCACATCATTAGGAGAATGATGTGATTGACATGACCCATTCCGTTAGCCTAGCACTTGATCGCTTAGTATATTGATATTGCTTTCTTCATGACTTATACATGTTCCCGTAACTATGAGATTATGCAACTCCGTTTACGGAGGAACACTTTGGTGCTACCAAACGTCACAACGAATCGGGTGATTATAAAGGAGTACTACAGTGTCTCCAAAGGTACATGTTGGGTTGGCGATTTGAGATTAGGTTTTGTCACTCCGATTGTCGGAGAGGTATCTCTGGCCCTCTCGGTAATGCACATCACTATAAGCCTTGCAAGCAATGTAGGTAATGAGTTAGTTACGGAATGATGCATTACGTAACGAGTAAAGAGACTTGCCAGTAACGAGATTGAACTAGGTATTGGATACCAACGATCAAATCTCGGGCAAGTAACATACCGATGACAAAGGTAACAACGTATGTTGTTATGCGGTTCGACCGATAAAGATCTTCAGAGAAAATGTAGGAGCCAATATGGGCATCCAGGTTCCGCTATTGGTTATTGACCAAGAATAGTTCTAGGTCATGTCTACATAGTTCTCGAACCCGTAGGGTCCGCACGCTTAAGGTTACGATGACAGTTTTATTATGAGTTTATGAGTTTTGATGTACCAAGGAGTTCGAGTCCGGATGAGATCGGGACATGACGAGGAGTCTCGAAATGGTCGAGACGTAACGATCGATATATTGGACGACTATATTGGAGTTCGGAAAGGTTCCGAGTGATTCGGTATTTTGAGTACCGAGAGTTACGGAATTCGCCGGGAGTATATGGGCCTTATTGGGCCATACGGGAATAGAGGAGAAAGGCCGAAGGAAGGAGGCGCGCAGCCCCCCTCTGGTCCGAATTGGACAAGGTGCGGCCCCTTTCCTTCCTCCTCTCCCCTCTTTCCCCCTCCAACAAGGAAGGAGGAGTCCTACTCCGGTGGGAGTAGGACTCCCCTTGGCGCGCCTCCTCCTAGGCCGGCCGCCTCCCCTTGCTCCTTTATATACGGGCGGGGGCACCCCATGACACAAGTTGATCTACGTGATCGTTCCTTAGCCGCAGCGGTGCCCCCTCCACCATATTCCACCTCGGTTATATCGTCATGAGCTTAGGCGAAGCCCTGCGCCGGTGAAGCATCATCATCGTACCACGCCGCCGTCGGTCGATGTAACTCATCCCGTGACATTTTGCTGGATTGGAGTCCGGGATCGCCATCGAGCTGAACGTGTGCTGAACTCGGAGGTGCCGTGCGTTCGGTACTTGGATCGGTCGGATCGTGAAGACGTCGACTACATCAACAGCGTTGTTATAACGCTTCCGCCACGGTCTCACGAGGGTACGTGGACATACACTCTCCTCTCGTTGCTATGCCATCACCACGATCTTGCGTGTGCGTAGGAATTTTTTGAAATTACTACGTTCCCCAACACCTGCTCCTTTATATACGGGCAAGGCGGGGGCACCCCATAGACACAACAATTGATCTGTTTGATCTTTTAGCCGCAGCGTACCCCTCCACCATAGTCCACCTCGACATCATCAGAAGCGGTGCTTAGGGCGAAGCCTGCGTCGGTAGAGCATCAACATCATCACCACGCCGTTGTCGACGAAACTCTCCCTCAACACTCATTTGGATCGAGTTCGAGGGACGCCATCGGGCTGAACGTGTGCTGAACTCGGAGGTGCCGTGCGTTCGGTACTTGATCGGTCGGATCGTGAAGACGTACGACTACATCAACCGCGTTGTGCTAAATGCTTCCGCTTTCAGTCTACGAGGGTACGTAGACAACACTCTCCCCTCTCGTTGCTATGCATCACCATGATCTTGCGTGCGCGTAAGAAAATTTTGAAATTACTACGTTCCCCAATAGCCGCTGCACCGGCTGCTTTCCCTTGCTTCAGATCAAGGGCTGCTCGCCCCGCTCGCCCCCTCGGGATTGCGCGAACGTGTTTCCATCTACGCCGACCACATCATGATTTTCCTCAAGACGGCAGCACGAGAGCTACAACTTTGTGTCTCCATTCTTGACATTTTTGGCAGGCTTCAGGTCTTAGAGTGAACCTTGGAAAAACCCTGGCTGTTCCGATCCGGTGCACGGATGAGCAAAAAGATCTCATTACGGCAACGTTGGGCTGCTCCATTGGAACTTTTCCTTGCAAGTACCTGGGCCTCCCTCTGTCCGTCCGGAAGCTATCGGCCTCGCAGCTCTCCGGCCTGGTCCTTATGGTGGCGAGCAAGCTACCCCACTGGAAGGGGGCGTCCCTGCCCAAGAGCAGCCGACTCATGCTGATCAAGGCTGTGCTTTGTGCTATCCCGATTCATGCGATGTTGGCTCTCAATATCCCGCACAAGACGCTCAGGGCAATCTCGAAGATCTGTAGGGGATTTTTATGGTGCGGAAAAGAGGAGGCTAATGGAGGGCATTGTGCGGTTGCTTGGAAGCTGGTGTGCACGGCTAGGTGGGCTTGGCATCCCGGATCTCACATGGCTTAACATCGCTCTCCAGGCTCGATGGCCTTGGCTTCAACGTGTCGACACCTCCCGGCCTTGGGCGGAATTCGACATTAAGATCCCTGAGGAAGCGCACAAAATTTTCCAAGCTGCGGCGCTAACCGTGATTGGTGATGGCAAGAACGCTCTATTCTGGGAAGATAGGTGGATCCAGGGCATGCGGGTGCAGGACATCGCACCAGGCCTATACTTGCGGGTGCGAAAGAAGGTTCATGCAGCCCGTTCGGTGTTTGAAGCAGTCCAGGATGGCGCTTGGGCTCGAGATATTGGCCCGGACATTGATCACGCCTTGCTTGCTGAGGTTTTCGGACTATGGGAGAAGGTGCAAGAGGTGCAGCTTACACCTGCGGTGGAAGATTCCATAATCTGGACTTGGGAGGCGAGCGGCTCCTACTCTGCGAGGTCGGCCTATGCGGCCAAGTTTTGGGGTATGGAAGTAGCGCCTTTTGCGGAGATGCCTTGGAGCTCGAAGGCACCGAAGCAGTGCCGTTTTTTCGCTTGGCTAGCAGAGAGAAGCGGGTGTTGGACCTCGGATCGGCTACTTGCCCCTTTTGCAACCAAGAAGCAAAGACACTGAACCATGTGCTGCTTGGTTGTGTTCTGGCCCGGATGGTGTGGCATCGGATCCTTGACGCATATGGAAAATCAGAGTGGGCTCCTACGGTGGATCACAAGCTGGTAGACTGGTGCAACCCCTGCAGTGAGAGGGCGTGCTCAGCCAAGGAGGCAAAAGATTTCAGGACTTTGGCATCACTAGTCATGTGGGAGCTCTGGAAGCATCGGAATGCGATTGTCTTTGACAACGCAACACCTTTGGTTAATGGCGTAATTGTGAGAGTAGAACGTGAGGCCCGTTTGTGGGCAGCAGCAGGGATGTTTAGAGGAGACACCGAGCCTTTCCTCGGGTCTCTAGCTAGGTGGCTAGCCATAGGTTAGGTAGCTGTAGGAGTGCACGTATTGGACGGTGGGCCGTTGCGTCACGACATGTAATCACATGTAAGACATTGGTGGCAGGGGCTCTTTACCCCCTCTCCTTCTCTAATATATGATACGCGCGCTCGTGCATATCCTCAAAAAAGTTTGTTGTGTGGGAGAAATCAATCTGGACCGTTGTGACATGTTCATGAAGAATGGCAATGTGGTAAACACATAGAACATATCATCTCCGGTGAAAAACTGGTAATTTATTTATATTACAGATTGCGTAATATAAATATATCTTAATGTTGCAAAATTAATAAATTTCAAGAAGATGGCTCGAAATCATTAGTGTGAATCACAAATTGCTAAGGATGACACCTTGAATTTTTCATATGTATTTGCAAGAAATTGAAAATCTCAATTGCAAATAGATGTATTAATCTCGACATGTGGTTAACATGGAAATAGATACATCATCAAAATATTCCGGAATACCTCGTACTCAACGGAGAAATAGCTGCAGTGGTACTGAATTTATCTTTGCAAGAGATTAAAAAATCTCAATTGCAAATGGATGTAATTAATTTCAACACATGATAACCGTGAAAATATATTACATCAACTTAAGATCTGGAATACATCTCGGTACTCAACAGATATACACTACTATTGTAATGAATAGTAATGAAGTTTCAAACTTGATGCTCAAGTGAAAAACTTGAATTGTATAAACCTCAAATTAAATGAGATGATCTTGTATCAAGTTGTAAGATAATTCAGCAGGGTGAATTAATATTTTGCGATAGAAATTGATTTCAATCGCAATGAGATTGTTTTGCGAGAAAAAATATATTTCTCAGTCGCAAATCAATATGGTGTGCGAGAAAACTTAATCTTGATCGCAAAACAAGAAAACTTAATCTTGATCGCAAAACAATGCCATTATAGTAATAAGACATGTTATAGAGATTGCTGAAAAGCAAACATATTGAACATGCCACATAATGACCATATATTTTCTGGAATGTTAAAACTTAACAGAAAAAGGGCTGAAAAGCGGTGGCCCAACCTTATGCAAATGGGCCACGCTGGGGAAGCCAGCCTAGGGCCGGCCTTGTCAGCCGATTGGATAAGGAGCAAGCGGCCAGGGATAGCGATCCCCAGCC
This sequence comes from Aegilops longissima, assembly GCA_021605205.1. NCBI lineage: Eukaryota > Viridiplantae > Streptophyta > Magnoliopsida > Poales > Poaceae > Aegilops > Aegilops longissima. The sequence continues at coordinate 472,738,675 of CM038678.1, forward strand.
AGCATCCATCCCCAATCCCCACGACCGACGCGGGCGGCGACTGCCATGGCCGGTCGGCCGTTTCTCCGGCAACTCGTGGAGAGACCACGACCGGGGCGGAGCGCCGCCGAGCCTCGCGTTGGAAGCCGCAGAAGGCTGCGAGAGGACTCCGGGGAGGGCGTGCCGGCCCGATTGGGCACAGGCGAAGACGCCCACGGCCGGTCGGCCGCACCACCGGCGGCAAGAGGATCTCCCGCCCCGCTCGTCCTCGGAGTAGGCGCGACGCCGTTGGAGGCGCCATTCAAGAGTCCGAGTGCCTCTGGGCTCCATTTGCCAGAGCGGCCGGAGCGCGGCGCACGGCGCAATGCGGGCGGCAGCCGGGCGCGGGGCGCGACGCGACGCTAACGGGCGTGGCGCTCCACACGGGCGGGCGCGACGCGGTGGCCGCGTCCTGCAGCATGGTGGCCGCATCCAGCGGCGCGGGCGGGCGCAGCGCGGTGGCCGCCTCCTGCGGCGCAGTGGTCGTTCTGTCCCGTGGAGGAGCAGCCAAGGCGCATGGTTGGGGCACCGCTAGGGATGTTGACGAAAAACAGCAGCAGTTGCCGCTCGATCTGGTGCAAGAGGGATTGAACGCATGCCATGATACCTTTTTTTCTTCTATGTTTGCATCTCTCAATCGATGGGCACTCCTTTGTTTTCACTTGCTCTTCCCTGATCTTCTTTTCTGTTACCTTCCCTGATTGAGAGACTCGCCGGGCATGGCTTAGCGCGAAAGAGCCTCACCGCTGTGCCGTGAACAAGTCGTGGCCATGTACGGCGCGAGGCTGCCGCTTGGAAGCGCTTCTGCTCCGTCAAACTCGTGGGCGATGCAGTAGCCAGGAACCGTCGCGCCGATGGAATTGCTCCGCTGAGAGCGTGCTGATAACTTGTTCAAATAGAGATCGACCGAGAACAATCGAGACAGTTGTAAAGTGAATCTGTCCTTTATTGATGATGAACAGATACATCTCCTCTCTCTCTCTCTCTATATATATATACATATATATATTATATTTATTTATTATTTTATTTATACTATAGTACACAAAATTTTGAATTTGAATTAGCAGTCCGCCAAGGCCCTGGGGTAAGAGTCAATTACACCACCGGTGCTTAAACTTGGCGAGGAAAATCACTTTGATACCAAAACTTGCGTCATACATTGAACTGATGCCACAACTTGGCTCGTCATGCAAATACGGTGCAAAACTCGTTTCTACACGCATGTGCCGCTGACGAAGCATGACAGCATGGCGTGGGGGCCCATTGTAATTGACCAGGCAGTGTAGACCAGGCGTGTGGAGTGTTGTTTTTGCGAAAACACCCTCTACTTTTTTTATTGCGTAAAAAAGCCTTGACAGGCGCGGGGCCATTATCAGCGGAAGAGCACAAGTTATGTTAGAAAAATATTGCACGCTCGAGGAATCGTACCGCGACCTCCGCTAGCCGAACCGTCCAGCTAACCAACCCACAAGGATATACACTTCATGTCTTACAAGCATACTCCGTCATTATATCGTTTCATTTAACTTTTTTTTACAAAAATATCGTTTCATTTAACAACATAAATTAAGACTTTTAATTTCCAACAAAAAGATGTGGACAGGAGGGTTAGAACACGGGACCTGCAGGGACACAATCTGCCACCACAACAAAGGCATTTTTGTCTCTACATACAATTGTTACATTTTTTGTCTACAACCGACCGCGCTCATGGGTGAAAAATGGACTGCAGTTAGTACGGCCTATTTTCAACGTGTGTTTTGTTTTTCTTTTAATTTTTAAAGTTGTAAAAAATATGTGAATCCTTGTTATAAAAAAAATGTGAATCCTTGTTATAAATGGACCGCCGCACCATCTGCATGTGACACATTAGGCTCATATATTTTTCCCATACATCTATTTGTATTTAATTAATTTATTTTTCAACACAGACAAACTTTAATCAAAACACATAAAACTTATAAAGAAACATTAGAAACAATTCAAGCATGAACTCTTTTATATACTACATGAATATTTTATTTACAAACTTGTGAAAGTTTAAACTTGTAATTAAATTTATTTACATATATATTATAAAATTAATTTTATATTTCTATTTAATATGCAAACACTTTTCAAAATTATACAAACATTTGTGTAATTAGTAATTTAATTTTATGGATATTTTTAAATTAATAGGTGGGCATTTTTGGAATTAAATGAGCATCTTTTTGTGTAATTTATTTTATTTATAGGTATATTATTTATATTTAGGATTTATATATTTTTCAAAAATTCTAAAAATGAAGACAAACACAGTATGTTTTGGCTCATGTTCGATCCCCCAAGGCAGCATTTTTTCAGAATTAGTAAAATTATTAATTTATGTTGTTTAAGCAAAAGATATAAGATATGTGTATCCATCAAGCCGTCAAATGGTGTAGAGGTTGGGTGGCTAGCCGAGCGAGTGGATGGTCCAAGTATGCAGTTCAAGTCTTCGTCTTAGTTTATGTTATTTTTCATTCTAATATAAATTTTGTGCTACAGCTGGTTTTCGCAACAGTCATGGGCTTTCCCGTGCAAAGAAATAAAATTTCAAGGTTTTTTTTTTTTTGTTTGCAAAAGCAACACGCCACACGCCTACTATACATGGGGAGGTCACTCGCAATGGGCCTCACGCCACGCTGTCACGCCTCATCAGCGCCGCATGCGTATTCAAACGAGTTTTGCACCGTATTTGCACGCGGGAGCCAAGTTGTGGCACCAGTTTAATGTATGCCGCAAATTTTGGCACTAAAGTGACTTTTCTTGTCAAGTTTAAGCACCGATGGTGTAATTGACTCCTGGAGTAACTACAAGCCATAGGTTTGTTCCATAATAAAATAATATCCACCATTCTACTGCTATTCAAGATCTTTCGTGGCGGTGCTAGGAAAACAACGACTAGACTAATTAACCTTCTATTCCGTAAACGGCTAGCTTGTACACAAAGCATTGAATGTTTGTATCAACCATGTTTCGTACGCAGCAACTTAGACAATCCTTTGGACGGATTTAACACTCAACAACATACATACATACTGTACTAAACTAACAACGTTGGCAGCGTCTAAATAGGCCGCCGTTTTCATATAAAAAATGAGTGAGTGCAGAACAGGTGCGTAGCACGTGGCTTCAACTAGTATTTATAGTCCCCGTAGGGGCGCATCCGTAAAGACACGACTGTTACAAGAGTTGCATCGGTTGCTTTCGGTGGTTTGGATAAGTGAAGATTTAACCCTTAATTAATGTGTGTTAATTAAGTCTTAACAGTTTTCTCCAAGCGATGCCGCTGATATTAAGCAAATCCCAATTAGCAGACAAGGTCTGGATGATTACCTGGCGTAGAATTATACCAAGGATGGCGTCTGCTCGGTTCGCTCTGCCTATCATTTGGGGACGAGCTTGAAAAGGGCCAGGTCAGGGCGTCCGGGGTCGTCATCTTTGGTTGATTCCCACAGGAACTGGCTGTCCTTGTGGAGCACTCGTGTCCCTAACAAAGTCAAGGTACATAACTCGAGGATTATGCGCAATGGACTGGCCACCGGGTCTGAACTGTTGCGGCGTAGGATAAAACATGGCATCTTCTATACGGCGTGCGGCAGGGAGGAGACCTTGCTACACCGGTTCTGGAGTTGCCACCACTCGAGGCAGTTTTGGGCGGAACTGTCGGACAAGCAAAGTGTTCATGCTCCGGTTCTTCCTGTGGGAATCGCCTCTAACCAGGACGTCGGGAGATGGTTCTGGAACTGGATGGGTTGTGCCCGTGTGACGCCCGGATAATTAAGCTACAGTAATCCCACGCTAATGACGCCACGTCACCTCAGTTACTGTTGATAACCCGCGTTGATTCGGCATCGATTCAAATTTAAATTCAAAATCAAGTCAAACGATATAAGTTTTCAAACATTAAAACCAAAATGTTATGGATGTGTCAAATAAATCGCAAATAATATTAGTGAAGAAACCACACTTTTGTAAAATGCTTAAATGCTCTAAAAGTGGTTAAAACAGTAGTTGAAACAATTAAATAAATGTCTTTGATATTTTACAAAACACTAATCTATTTTGTTTTGGGTAAAACTTTTTTGTGGTAGTGGGTGTTGGTGAGAAAGTAATTTAGGAATTCACTTTGTGATGTATAAAACAAAATTAGATCAAGAAATAAAAGAAAACAGAAAAAGGAAATAAGCAAAAGATAAAAGGAAAACGAACAAAAATAAAGGAGAACCCCCAACCCCCACACAAGGCTGGGCCCTGCCCACTGGCCTCAGCCCAACAAGGCCGGCCCACCCCGAACCTCCCTGGCCTATATGGCCCCTATCCCCCGAAACCCTAAACCGCTACCCACCCCACTTTCCCCACTCCCCTCGCCCCTCCCTCTACTCCCGATCTAGGATGGACGCCCGCGGCACCCCCGATGCTGGCCCCGACTATGCCCCCCGCCTCGATCTGGACGCCGCCTGGCGCTGCTCGACGCCATCTCCCTCGCTGCCTCGCCTTCCCCGACTCCTCCCCATCGGTCTCCTGCGAACCTCGCCGTCCGACGCCGCGCCTGCGTCCCGAGGTCGTCGCCGTCACGTCCTCGCCGGAACACCGTCCCGCCTCGCCGGAGCTTCTCCGAGCCTCGCCGGCGTACCCCTGCAACGGGGGTGAGCAGTTCCCGCTCCTCTCTCTCCCGCGTCCTCACGCTCACCACGGCCGCCCCGATGCCCGTGCACGTCCGTCGCGATTCGCCACAAGACTGGCTTGCCCGACTCGCGCCGTCACTCCTGGACGATCACCGCGGCGCGGATCGCGCCCCCTCGCGTCCTGCTCCTCCCCCCGCCTCGCGCCTGCCGCTCCCAGCGCCGCCTGCTACAACCACCACGCCCTCCCCTTGCTGCTCGCAGCGCCACTGGCCACCACCACCATTGCAGCGCAACTCGCCACCGCCCGCCAGGCGGCTTGCTCGTCCTCCGCCCACACGCCACATCGCCTCCAGCCTCGCAGCCTCGCCACGGCGCCGCCTGGCCTCGCCTCGGCCTCGTGGTAGCCTCACGGTTGTCCACGGAGACACGAGCACCTGACCAGACGCCTGGCTCGGGCTTTGCTCGACGCTCAAGGTCTGCTAAGGCCCATCGCCCTATGACAAGTGGGGCCCAACCCCTGAACATTAGTAAAAAAAAGTTAAAAATGATAATAATAAATAAGAGATTTAATTAATTAATTGATTTTGTATTAGATTATCCTAATCATTTAGTTAACAAATTAACCATGTTTAATTAACTTGAGACTATGACGAACAGGCCCCACATGCCAGGGTTGACCTAGTCAACCTGTAGACCTGCTGACATCATGTTGATGTCACGCTGACCCAATAATTACCTTTTCTAATTAATTAAAATCTGTTAATTCCAAAATTGAATTAATACTTTAAAAATTAATATAAAGTAAATCGTAACTCGGATCAAAATGCTTTGTACATGAAAGTTGCTCAGAACGACGAGACGAATCCGGATACACAGTCCGTTCGTCCACCACACATCCCTAGCATAGCAAACACGCAACTTCCCCCTCTTGTTCATCTGCCCGAAAACGCGGAACACCGGGGATACTTTTCCGGATGTTTCCCCCCTTCGCTGGTATCACATATCCCTTCGTTACGTCACCCCTAGCACAACGTATTGCCGCTGCCTTGCTTTGTGTTACATTTGATTGCTCGTTATTTATTGTGTTCCTCCGTTACTTCTTTCCTAGAGGCTCGAGACCGCTGTCACATTACCTCGTGATCGGCTACATCGACGACGACCCCTTCTTCTTGCCAGAGCAACCAGGCAAGCCCCCCCTTGATCACCAGATATTGCCTATTCTTCTCTATACTGCTTGCATTAGAGTAGTGTAGCATGTTACGGCTTTTCGTTAATCCTATCCTGATGCATTGCGTGTCTTTGCTACTACTGTTGTTACCTTTACCTGCAATCCTACATGCTTACTATAGGATGCTAGTATTCCACCTGTGGCCCTACATTCTTGTCTGTCTGCTGTGCTATACTATCGGGCTGTGATCACTCGGGAGGTGATCACGGGTATATACTATTACTTTATACATGATACATGTGGCGACTAAAGTCGGGTCGGCTCGTGGAGCACCCGCGAGTGATTCACGGATTGGGGGCTGAAAGGACCTTTGTTCCGACGGCCCTCTATGTGGATCTTTGTGGCGGAGCGACAGGGGAGGTTGAGACCACCTAGGAGAGAGGTGGGCCTGACCCTGGTCGGCGTCCGCGGTTACTTCATAATAACACGCTTATCGAGATCTTGGTATTTGATCTGAGTTGGGTCGTTGACCTTATACGCACTAACCGCCACGTGGGATAAGATATGGGCAACCGCGCCGTGGTATCACCAAACTCTTTTGACGTTATAACGAGCGGCGCACGCCGGATTGGATCGAACGCCGCTAGGCTAGGACTGCTTCGCCGCGCCGCAACATGCGTGTGTGCAATGGCCGATGGGCCCTGCACTCGCGCCATAGGATTTAGACCGGCGTGCTGACCTCTCTGTTGAGCCTAGGTGGGGATGTGACGTGTTGATCTCCCGAGGCCGGACATAACCCAGGAAAGTGTGCCCGGCCAGAGGGATCGAGCGTGTCGGGTAATGTGGTGCACCCCTGCAGGGAAGTTTATCTATTCGAATAGCCGTGATCTTCGGTAACAGGACAACTTGGAGTTGTACCTTGACCTTATGACAACTAGAACCGGATACTTAATAAAACACACCCTTCCAAGTGCCAGATATAACCCGGTGATCGCTCTCTAACAGTGCGACGAGGAGGGGATCGCCGGGTAGGTTTATACTATGCGATGCTACTTGGTGAACTTACCATCTACTCTCTTATACATGCTGCAAGGTGGAGGTGGCCTGAAACGTAGTCTTTGACAGGATTAGCTATCCCCCTCTTATTCTGGAATTCTGCAGTTCAGTCCACCGATATGGCCCTTTACACATATACCCATGCATATGTAGTGTAGCTCCTTGTTTTTGTAGTACTTTGGATGAGTACTCACGGTTGCTTTTTCTCCTCTTTTCCCCTTTCCATTCTACCCGGTTGTCGCAACCAGATGTCGGAGCCCAGAGCTTGACGCCACCGCCGTCGCATTTACTCCTACTACACCGGAGGTGCCTACTACTACGTGCAGTCGACGATTTACCACTGTGAGTAGTTTAGGAGGATCCGTGCAGGAGGCCCGCGCTTCTTCGATCAGATCCCAGCTTTGTGCTAGCCTTCTTAAGGCAAACTTGTTTAACTTATGTCTGTACTCAGATATTGTTGCTTCCGCTGACTCGTCTATGATTGAGCACTTGTATTCGAGCCCTCGAGGCCCCTGGCTTGTATTATGATGCTTGTATGACTTACTTTGTTTTAGAGTTGTGTTGTGATATCTTCCTGTGAGTCCCTGATCTTGATCGTACACGTTTGCGTGCATGATTAGTGTACGATTGAATCGGGGGCGTCACAGCCCGGGATGAAGAGAGGGGGATGACCATGCAGGGTCTATACGATCTTTGGCTGGCAAGAAACGAAGCACGCGATGGAGTGCGGATCAAAAACCTTGCTGATGTTGCTAGCTCGGTGTCGTGGATCATGGACGAATGGGCTGAGGTGGTAACGAAGAAAGCTCGAGCTATCACTAGACCCCCACCGAAAAAGTGGCAGCCGCCGGTGGCCGAATGGTTGAAGGTAAATGTAGACGGCACGATATCATCTGCCATGGGCAATGGAGGAGGAGGGGTCATCGTCAGAGATCATACGGGAGCCTTCCGTGGGGCACTGGCCCAGCTTTTCCCTAACTGCTCGAAGCCGAAGATCGCAGAGCTGATGGCTTGTTGAAAAGCATTGACGTTCGGTAGAGAGTTGGGTATACAAAAAATCCTTGTGGAGATGGACTGTAGGGAGGCGGTTTGCATGGTCAATTCTGCGCCTCGGAACCTGTCAGCAGCGGGTCCAATTGTTGAGGATATCAAAGAACTCATGCAAGGTTGGATGGGTTGCAAGATCACATGGAGGATGAGATCGCCAATCAAGCTGCTCATATCCTAGCTAAGGTAGCTGTAGGTGATGGTATTTCTCAAGTTTGGAGGCATGTGCCCCCTGATTGTATCCTTTCTGTAATAGCGGACGAGATCCCAGACTTTGGTTAAATAAAGTAAGTTGTTTCCCTAAAAAAGATGTAGTAATATACAACATGATTAAACATTTATTATCATCAAAAGAAAAATATCAACCTTCTCTAGAAATCACGAGTCCTTCTCACTATTAAACAAAAAATATTTTTTAAAATCTTATTCGGTTATGAGATCTGAAATATATTTAAAATATTATTGCCATGTGACAAACCACATATAATGACACGTAGGAAAAACCACCTTCAATAACATCTTAGCGGCTTATTTATATGGTTTTAGATAGTTGTAACATCCCAAATTTCCCATTTGGTATGTTTTACAATTATAGCTAAGCATCTATGCATTACTGTTTGAATTGAGTGACATTTGAAGTGCTTCTGAGGTTTTTGAGTTGTTGGAATTTGAATTCAAATTGGCAGTTGAAATTTATTTCAAAACTATGCCTGACAAATACTTGAGAAAAAGTATGAGAGGAGTAAACATGACACTCCAAAATGTCGATGAAAACCTTGCCAAAAGTTTGAATTCAAATTTGATTTTATTTGGGATTTCAGAATTTTTTTAAAGTTTGAGTTTTGCCTCGAAAATGTTCAAATTATAGGATAAATTTCTCGATAATTTTGATATATATATGTCCTATATAAAAATATATATATTTAATATATTCTCTCTCTCTCTAATTCAAAAAAGGAAAAGAAACCCCAGCGCCACCAGCTAACTGCCCAGCCAAAGCCGAGGCAGCCCACCAATGGGTTAGGCAACTGCCCACCAATACCGAGCGGCCTTCTCGAGTCAGCCATACCGATCCCTTTCCTCGGTCGCCTCGATCAACTCCCCGTCTCTCTCTCTCTCGCCGACGCTACTGCCCCACCCCTTCTTCCTCCTCCCGCAACCCACGACAGATCGCCGCCGCCGGAATCCCGAACTTCTCGGGATTGCATCTACGATCCGCCCCCTCCTCCAAGCACTCTCCCCTATATACCTCCTCCCTCGACCAATTCCTCCCCAAAGCCCCTTCGAGAACCCCCCTCCTTCTCATTTCTCACGAGCCGAGTGCCCCTTGGCCATTGCCGCCCCACCGAAGCTACTCCGACCCCTCGCCGCCTCGAGACCACCTCCGACTCCCTCGCTCGTCCAGATCTCCCGTGCCTCACCCACACCCAAAACCCACCGAGCACCGTCATCCCGCCGCCTCAACGCCACCGCCGCCTCAACCTCACCGCCGTCCTCCTCGACGTCCCGAGCTCCACCGACTCCACCTCGATTTCCTCGCTCCAAGACCACCGGACGTCTCCGCTGCCTCCCGACCACCGGAGCTGCAGCGCCGTCGCCGCCCGAGCCGAGCCTGCCGTCTGTCGCTGTTGCCGCCACCATGGTGAGTCGCCGAGCCGCCACCACTGCTCGATCAAAAATCTAGGGCCTAGATTAGATCTAGTGAAGGGTAGGTTTTATTTTAAAAGCCCGGTTTAGTTACGGTTTATTTTAGTTTAGTTAGTGGTTAGTTAGACCGGCCGATCGGTTTATTTCCTCGGGCATGTTTTAGTTATTTGTCGCCTGAGCGTTAGATAGGCCCGTTAGCGCTAGTTTTCTTTTTAATTATATTTTCGTTTCTGTTTTTTTAACAGGATAGCTCCAGTTTTGTAAAATCCATATCTTTTAGGTTACTTAATATTTTTAGTTGATTCTTTTTTTGTTAGTTTGCAAATTTGTTGTAGTTTCTGTAGAAAATATGTTTAGCCATGTTTAAATTATTAGAAATTGTTTTATTTTAGTTTTAGACAGATTAGTATTTCTGCTATAAAATGAGTTAGGAATATTTTATTTTAGTGATTCTTTTTGTCACTGCTTTGTTTTGACTTTGCCTAGCAGTAGGAATTTATTTGGGTATTTTAGATTTAATAAAAAATAGTTTTAGTCAAAATCATGTGTTTTTGTTTATTTAACTAGCTACTGTTTTCCTATTGTTTTATTTAGTAAATAATTTTATTTTACCTATGTTATAGTTTATTTTAGATTAGTTTCTGTAGTTTTAGAACATGGACTTTTATTTACAGAAAATAAAAAGTTTATTTTATTTTCTTGTTAGTTGTTGGCTTGGATTTCTTCGAGTTTTCTTTGGTTTTTGGTTCGATTGTTTTGTGTGTTTTAGGTTAGCATGCTGTTAGGTTAAGTGATTGTATGTTCTTATGCTTATATGATTGTTGTTTGCCTCGGTAGAATTTCCGGAGTGCGAAGCTTGCTATCACGAGTCCCTAGCTTTCAAGACCGTCAAGAAGGCAAGTCATTTGATCATGATTTCTTTTACAATACCTATGATTTTATTGCATTAGAATTATACCTCCCACCATGCATGCAGAGGAGAATTTTAAGTTATGTTCTTGAGTAGTATCATGAGGTAGGATGAAACCAATCCCCCTTGTTACCATGGCCGGGGACTAAGTAGTTTATTTTGCTATGCTCAGAGACGGGTTGGTTGAGTGATTCATAAGGGAGATGTGAGAGTCAAGATGATGACAACCCCATGACTTCAAGCTCAAGATGGACTTCAAAATTTACTACTGGGTGGAGGATTTGTTGACGGCACCTGGAGAAACCAGCGGTTGGCGGGATGCATGGAGAAGAGCCATGACATCTTGCGGAAAGCTTCACCCAGCCACGAAGAGAAGGACGGATACCCCATTGACCGAAGCTTACTCTGCAGCCGCAAGCCATTATGGGCTCGCTTGGTCGACCCTAGGTGTGACTCTGGCCGGACGGTGCTACGAGATGTAGAAGAACGGTAGGATTGATGGGTACCGCAAAGGCCCGAGGAACTCTTCTGAAGACCCTGTTGCTCATCCCGCCTTCAAACACCGTGAAGTGCGAAGACTTAAAGGAGGTAACGATTCTTGCGGGTAAAGTACGCAAACCTCTCGCAGAGTGAAGATCTAATCGGTTAGCCGTGTCCCGTTACGGACAATTTGAGCCTCTGGAACTTGGAGTATTTCGGATATCTCAACACCGAACTTAATAAATTAATTGAGGGGTTATTTAATAATTGGGAATGAGACATTGGTTGGCGGAACCATCTCAATAACTACCAACATTTTTGTAGTATTTGCAAACAAGTCCTTGTTGTAGGGAAAACGGCTTTTCGCAAAATGATGAAACTTAGAGCCCCACAGCCAAATTACATATAGGGTTAGTGATTTTATTGTTGTCTCTCTTCATGACTTGCAAGCATATTCAAAATGCTGATTTCACACGGCTGCAACGCCTTATGTTGCGAGGAGTTTTCCGATCAGAGTGAGGCTACGATCCACGCTTGGCGATTGCCCTATGGAGTCGGATGGACTCGCTATTCGCTCACGCCCGTAGCTTTATTTAGTTTATTTTCATGAGTTGGCCTTCGCCAATTTATTATCTTGTAATAAAGACTCGATATGAGAATCGTAATAAATTCAGGTGTGATTGAACTTTGAATCTTTGCATCAATGTACTGTGTGTGCCAAAGATGATCTTGGGATGGTACAGCTACACGTAGACTTGACCGCTTTTGGTCGGGTCGTTCTGAGAGATGGTATCGAGCACACGACCGACCGAGGACGAACCCCTAGGATCGGAAAGCCATAGGAAGAGACTATTTATTTTATGTCCTTATCATTCCGTAATTCTCCCTGCTCATTTCGACTTCTCTCCGATTTTCAACATTCTAGATGGCACGAGTTCACCCCAGCTCGCTACGGAGTTTTGCCACCAGATGAGACGATGCCTCTCGGCAAGAAGCTGGTTCAGATCGTGAAGAAGCTGAAGATTGCTCGCCTCAATCACCGGAAGCCTACCAATGCACTTCCGACGGATACCCGCCACTGAGATTAAGGTGCACATTCCGTGGAGGACCTTCTGAGGACATTCAGAGCCCATTGACTTTGAGTTTACCGATTTCAATTGATCCTCGGAAGAGACATGGCGATTTATCGCACTTGGACATCTCCGAGAAGAGTACAGGCCGAGCTCGACCCATCGACTCGCCATGATTTCTCGCAGAGCTAGGAATGGAGATATCATCCGCACTGTGAGAGGACGACTCCATTCTCTCATATGTCCAAGACTTGGAGTGTCTCCTCAGAAACGGGAGATCCGCATCGCCAGAACTCAAGGTACACAGGAGGCTGTTGTTCCGTGAACTGAACCGGAGGAGAAAGCACACGCAGACTTCCTTGACTATGAAGAAGAAATCAAGGATTTCATGGAGAGAGTCGACAAGTGAAGATGGATGTTGCCGCATTAGAGGAGAAGATGGACTTGGGAGAAGACCTTTTCCGAGTGGAGATGACGGACCCTCGTGAGCAATGACCAGGATTATGAAGAGAGCTCCACCAAGAAAGCCGCAAGAGGAGGCGCCGCACTGAGGACGCCACACCGGAGGACGCCGCACCAGAGGACGCAAGGATAATTGATGAAGACATTTAGTCGACCGCCATGTTATTTTATTTTTCCGTCGATCAGTTAGGCCGTTATTTCGATTTGTCGTGAGAAATTGTAATCCGAGATTGAACCATGTTTGAGTTGATTGAATAAATGTTTGGTGTAATTATGATTGTGCCTTCATATGGGTAGTGATATTTTCTCATTAGACCCTTGTTCTATTCTAATTTTCTCATCCACTCCAAAACACCAGATGCCTCCGAGACGTGACCCCGGCCTCAACTTTCCGCCGGAGCTCACCCAGCTGATCCAGCAGCAGAATGCCCTCATGCAGATGCTCATCCGTAACTGTAACAACAACAACAACAACAATCCACCGCCACCACCCCTGCTGACAACTTGACCCGCTTCCTAAGGCTGAATCCGGCGGTGTTCTCTAGCAAGACCGAGCCGATTGTGGCCGGCGATTGGCTCCGCAAGGTCGGAAGGAGTTAGCCACCGCTGGATGCACAATGCAGAAGGTGCGCTTTGCCGACATCGCCTTGATGGATCTGCAGCCTCTTGGTGGGAGAACTACACCGCCACTTATCCCATCGCCACCATCACGGGATCAGTTCCAAGAAGCTTTCCGCACAGCTCATGTATCACCGGAGCCATGAGTGCAAGAAGCGTGAGTTCCGCAACTTACGCCAGGGAACCGCATGGGGGCGACATGGATGAGTTCAGCAAGTTAGCTCGCTATGCCCCGGATGATGTGGCCACAGATGCCGCAAAGCAGGAAAAGTTTCACGAGGGACTCAATGACGAGCTGGGTATGCAGCTAATGGTGGCTACTTTCAACAACTACCAGGAGCTGGTAGACAAAGCCACCATACTTGAAGGCAAGCAACAGCAGATTGATAGCCGCAAGCGGAAGTATGGCCAGGGGAATTACAACTCTGGAGCTCAGCAGAAGCCCCGTTATGCCCCATACTCGGGAGGGCATACCCATCATAACCATGGAGGACATAACCATGGAGGAAATGGGAACAATCGCAACCAGGACAACAAGACAGGCAATGGAAACGGCAATGGCAACCAAGATCGCCCCGCCCGGTTCGAAGGATCTGAGTCACATCACTGCTTCAAGTGCCGTAAAACAGGGCACTATGCCACCGATCGCCCGGAGGCCAAGCAGAGGAATGGAAACGGCAATGGAAGCTCAAAGAAAGAAGCCCAACCCTTTTCCTCGTGTCAGTGAACCACATTGACGTGGAGGACGCCTATGATCAGCCGAATAATCGTGGTTGGTAAGTTTTATTAAATTCACATCCAAAGATTGGTACTTTTGATTCGTGCAACGATTCATTTATATCAAGGGTAGTTGTGAAAAGTACGGTTGCCCACTAGAACCCTTAGAAGCCCTCTTCACGCCACCCGCAGAGGAGAAATGATGGCAGCTTAGGCTGTCATGCAACCTCAACATCGGAAACCATAAATTTCCCGCAGACTCATAGTATTGGAAACCCAGACCTTGGATGCAATCCTAGGCATGGATTGGTTGAAGTTTGAAGGAAACATAGATCGTGCTCAAGAAGACGATTCGCTCACCACTCCGAGCAGATGAGGATCAAGTATGTATCCGCACGTATCCCGATGAAGAATCAGTGAATTTCACGGAGTTGTTCAGAGGAAGTGCCAGAGTGCAAGATTTTCCCGATGTGTTTCGGAGGAATTACCAGAATGCCACCGGACAAAGACATTGAATTTCTGATTGAGTTATTGCCGACACAGCCCCAATATCCAAGAGACCCTATCGGATGCCCCGAACGATTTGGAAGAGATCAAGAATCAAATTAATGAACTCTTGGAGAAGGGATATATTCGCCAAGCTCGTCACCTTGGGGAGCCCCGTTCTTTTGGTAGAGAAGAAGGATGGAACCCCGAGAATGGTTAGGATTATCGCTCGTTGAACGGTGACCATCAAGAACAAGTACCCTCACCGATGATTAATGACCTATTTGATCAGCTAGTTGGATCCAAGGTATTCTCCAAGATCGATCTTCGATCGTGGTATCATCATTGAAGATCCGTGAAAAGGATATACTAAAACAACATTTACCACCGTGTATGGTTTATATGAGTATACCGTCATGTCATTCGGATTGACTAATGCCCCGCATACTTCATGAATTTGATGAACAAGGTATTTATGGAATATCCGGACAAGTTTGTCGTGGTGTTCATCGATGATATACTGATTTTTCCAAGAGCGAGGAAGAGCATAAGGAACATTTATGCCTAGTTCGAGAAACTCCGAGAACATCAGCCTTGTATGCCAAGTTCAAGAAAGATGAATTTTGGCTGAAGGAAGTCGGATTCTCTGACATGTTATTTCAGGAGAAGGGATAGCAATTGACCCCACCAAGGTTGTATTCGCCACCGACAAGGCCGCCCACCTCACCAAGGAGATCCGCAGTTTTCGGACTCGCAGGATATTATCGGAGGTTTATTGAGAATTTCTCAAGATTGCCAAGCCCATGACTGAGCTGTTGAAGAAGGACGCCAAGTACATTTGGACCGAGGATTGTGAAGCCGCCTGTGTGAATTGAAGAAACGCTTGGTTACAGCCCCAAAGACTGATTTTGCCGGACATACACAAGGATTACAGTATATTGTGACGCTTCTCGTCGTGGACTCGGAGGAGTACTCATACAGAAGGAAAAGTTGTAGCTTATACCTCCGCATAACTACGACCACACGAGATGAATTATGCACACATGATTTGGAGTTAGCAGATTAGTGCATGCACTCAAGACTGGAGACATTTCCTCATCGGAAACCGTTGTGATGTTTACACAGATCATAAGAGCTTGAAGTATATTTTCACGCAGAAAGAGTTGAACCTCAGGCAGAGGAGATGGCTAGATATAATCAAGGACTATGACATGAGATTGCATTACCACCCAGAAAGGCTAATGTTGTAGCAGATGCCTTGAGCCGTAAGAGTTATGTGAATACTCTTATAGCGGAGGATTACCTCAGAGTTAGTCGATGACCTCGTAGATCTTCGATGGAGATAGTTCCGAGAGGATATGTTGCAGCTCGAAGTTCAGTCCACTTTGGCCGAAAGAATTCGTGAAGCCCGTAAGTCGGACAAGGAAATTGATGAGATAAAGAAAAGGATGAATGAAGGAAAAGCTAAAGGGTTTCGTAAGGATGAATACGGAACTATATGGTTCGAGGATCGATTATGTACCCAATGATCCCGAACTCAGAAGCTAATTCTTCAGAGGCTCATGATTCACCGACTCGATTCACCCCTGTAACACCAAGATGTATCTGGATTTGAAGGAAAGTTTCGTGGACGGGTATGAAGAAGGATATTGCCGAGTACGTAGCATATGCGATGTTTGCCAACGAGTAAAGGCGGAACATCGAAGCCAGCAGGTTACTTCAACCTTTGCCGATTCCCGAGTGGAAATGGGAAAAATTTGGAATGGATTTTATCACAGATTACCCAGACCTGCTCAGTTATGATTCCATCCGGTAGTGGTTGATCGATTGACCAAGGTAGCTCATTTCATTCCCGTGAAGACTACCTATACCAGTGCTAAGTTAGCCAAGATATACATGACCAGGATCGTGATGCCCGCATGGAGTTCCGAGGAGTATCGTGTCGATAGAGGAACACAATTTACCTCAAAGTTTTGGAATCAGTTGCATGAAACTTTGGGTACGAGGCTCGAGTTCAAGACAGCTTTTCATCCGCAGCATGATGGATGACCGAGAGAGTCAACCAGATCCCGGAGGACATGTTGAGAGCTTGTGCGCTAGACTATGGGTCTAGCTTGGATGATAATTTGCCATACGTGGAGTTCTCGTACAATAACATTTATCGCATCATCAATATGGCCCCTTCAAGCTCTATACGGAAGGAGGTGCGTAACACCATTTGTGGGATGGTGTTGGGGATCGAAAACTTTTCGTCCCAATCTTATCGAGATTCAAGAGAAAGTCAAGCTGATTCGAGATAGACTCAAGGTAGCTCATCGAGGCGTAAGAGTTATGCCGACAAGAACGCAAGGAAGTAACTTACTAAGCGGAGACCGGCATATCTTCGTGTGTCCCCACTTCATGGAATCAAGAGGTTCGGTGTTAAATAAAAGTTAGCACCCTGGTTCATTGGCCCCTACAAAATCCTCGAACGTCGTGGAGAAGTTGCTTACAAGTTGGAATTGCCGGAAGGATTGTCTGGGGTTCATGATGTCTTCCATGTTTCTCACCAAGAAATGCCATGCCGACATGGCTGATATTCCATTAAGAGACACAAGGTTCCCTAGAGGCCATACAGCTCGACGGTGATCTGACTTATGAGGAGAAACCCGTCCAATTCTCGAGACTGCGAATGAGTCACCCGCAGCAAGATCATCAAGTTTTGCAAGGTGCTGTGGAGTCATCATTCCGAGGAGGAAGCCACCTGGGAGCGAGAAGAAGACCTCCGCCGAGACCACCCGCACCTATTTGCTAGCCAACCCGAATCTCGAGGGTGAGATTCATCTTAAGGTGGGTAGGTTTGTAACATCCCAAATTTCCCATTTGGAATGTTTTACAATTATAGCTAAGCATCTATGCATTACTGTTTGAATTGAGTGACATTTGAAGTGCTTCTGAGGTTTTTGAGTTGTTGGAATTTGAATTCAAATTGGCGGTTGAAATTTATTTCAAAACTATGCCCGACAAATACTTGAGAAAAGTATGAGAGGAGTAAACATGACACTCCAAAATGTCGATGAAAACCTTGCCAAAAGTTTGAATTCAAATTTGATTTTATTTGGGATTTCAGAATTTTTTTAAAGTTTGAGTTTTGCCTCGAAAATGTTCAAATTATAGGATAAATTCTCGATAATTTTGATATATATATGTCCTATATAATATATATATATATAATATATTCTCTCTCTCTAATTCAAAAAAGGAAAAGAAACCCAGCGCCACCAGCTAACTGCCCACCCAAGCCGAGGCAGCCCACTCAATGGGCTGTGGCAACTGCCCAGCCCACCGAGCCGGCCTGCCCGAGCCCGCCGCCCGATTCCCTTCCCCTCGGCTGTCTGACCGAACTCCCTCCTCTCTCTCTCACGACGCTACTGCCCCACCCGCTTCTTCCTCCTCCCAAGCCACGCCACAGATCGCCACTGAATCTCGAACTCTCGGGATCGCATCCACGATCCGCCTCCTCCAAGCACTCTCCCTATATATACCTCCTCCCTCACCAATTCCTCCCCAAAGCCCCTTTGAGAACCCCCCTCCTTCTCAATTTCTCACGGAGCCGAGTGCCCCCCACGCGCCATTCGCCCCCACCGAAGCTACTCCGACCCCTCGCCGCTTCGAGACCACCTCCGACTCCTCGCCGTCGTCAGATCTCCCGTGCCCTCACCCACACCCAAAACCCACCGGAGCACCGCCATCCGCCGACGCCTCGAACGCCACCGCCGCCTCAACCTCACCGCCGTCCTCTCTCGACGCCCCGAGCTCCACCGACTCCACCTCGATTCCCTCGCTCCGCCACACCTGCCGGACGCTCCGCTGCCTCCCCGACCACTGAGCCGCAGCGCTGCTGTCCGCCGAGCAGCCGTTGCCGCCATCATGGTGAGTCGCCGGAGCCGCCCACCACCGTTCGATCAAAAATCTAGGGCCTAGATTAGATCTAGTGAAGGGGTAGGTTTTATTTTAAAAGCCCGGTTTAGTTACGGTTTATTTTGGTTTAGTTAGTGGTTAGTTAAACCGGCCGATCGGTTTATTTCTCGGCACGCTTTTAGTTATTTGTCGCTCGAGCGCTAGATAGGCCCGTTAGCCATAGTTTTCTTTTTAATTATATTTTCGTTTCTTTTTTTTGAAGAATTGATTAATGACCTATTTGATCAGCTAGTTGGATCAAGGTATTCTCCAAGATCGATCTTGATCGAGGTATCATCGATTGAAGATCCGTGAAAGGATATACTCAAAACAACATTTACCACGGTATGGTTTATATGAGTATACCGTCATGTCATTCGGATTGACTAATGCCCTGCATACTTCATGAATTTGATGAACAAGGTATTTATGGAATATCGGACAAGTTTGTCGTGGTGTTCATCGATGATATACTGATTTTCTCAAGAGCGAGGAAGAGCATAAGGAACATTTGCGTCTAGTTACGGAGAAACTCCAAGAACATCGATTGTATGCCAAGTTCAATAAAGATGAATTTTGGTGAAGGAAGTCAGATTCCTCGGACATGTTATTTCAGGAGAAGGATAGCGATTGACCCCACCAAGGTTGTATTCGTCACCGATTGGCGATCACCCACCTCGATCAAGGAGATCCATGATTTTCTCGGACTCGCGAGGATATTATCGGAGGTTTATTGAAATTTCTCGAAGATTGCCAAGCCCATGGTGAGCTGTTGAAGAAGGGCGCCAAGTACATTTGGACCGAGGATTGTGAAGCCGGTTTCGAGGAATTGAAGAAGCGTTTGGTTACAGCCCGATACTGATTTTGCGGACATACACAAGGATTACGGTATATTGTGGCGCTTCTCGTCGAGGACTCGGAGGAGTACTCATACAGGAAGGAAAAGTTGTAGCTTATACCTCCGGACAACTTCGACCACACGAGATGAATTATGCCACACATGATTTGGAGTTAGCACATTAGTGCATGCACTCAAGACACAGAGACATTTCCTCATCGGAAACCGTTGTGATGTTTACACAGATCATAAGAGCTTGAAGTATATTTTCACGCATGAAAGAGTTGAACCTCGAGCGGAGGAGATGGCTAGATATAATCAAGGACTATGACATGAGATTGCATTACCACCCGGAAAGGCTAATGTTGTAGCAGATGCCTTGAGCCGTAAGAGTTATGTGAATACTCTTATAGCGGGAGGATTACCCGGAGTTAGTCGATGACCTCGAGAGATCTTGATTGGAGATAGTTCGAGAGGATATGTTGCAGCTCTGGAAGTTCAGTCCACTTTGGCCGAAAGAATTCGTGAAGCCCAGAAGTCGGACAAGGAAATTGATGAGATAAAGAAAAGGATGAATGAAGGAAAAGCGAAAGGGTTTCGTAAGGATGAATACGGAACTATATGGTTCGAGGATCGTATTTATGTACCCAATGATCCCGAACTCAGGAAGCTAATTCTTGGAGGCTCATGATTCACCGTACTCGATTCACCCGGTAACACCAAGATGTATCTGGATTTGAAGGAAAGTTTACGGTGGGCGGGTATGAAGAAGGATATTGCGAGTGCGTGGCGATATGCGATGTTTGCCAGCGAGTAAAGGCGGAACATCGAAGCCAGCGAGGTTACTTCAACCTTTGCCGATTCCAGTGGAAATGGGAAAAATTTGGAATGGATTTTATCACGGGATTACCGGGACCCGTTCAGGTTATGATTCCATCTGGGTAGTGGTTGATCGATTGACCAAGGTAGCTCATTTCATTCCGTGAAGACTACCTATACCAGTGCTAAGTTAGCCAAGATATACATGACCAGGATCGTATGCTGCATGGAGTTCGAGGAGTATCGTGTCGGATAGAGAACACAATTTACCTCAAAGTTTTGGAATCAGTTGCATGAAACTTTGGAGTGCGAGGCTCGAGTTGATCAGCTTTTCATCCATGAGAGCGGATGGACAGACCGAGAGAGTCAACCAGATCTGGAGGACATGTTGAGAGCTTGTGCGCTAGACTATGGGTCTAGCTTGGATGATAATTTGCCATACGTGGAGTTCTCGTACAATAACATTTATCGGACCGATCGAATATGGCCCCTTCGAAGCTCTATCACGGAAGGTGTGAGAACACCATTCTTGTGGGATGGTGTTGGGGATCGAAAACTTTTGGTCCCAATCTTATCGAGATTCGAAGAAAGTCAAGCTGATTGAGATAGACTCAAGGTAGCTCGATCGGCGAAGAGTTATGCCGACGATGGCAAGGAAGTAACTTACGAAGCGGGAGACCGGGCATATCTTCGTGTGTCCCCACTTCATGGAATCAAGAGGTTGGTGTTAAATAAAAGTTAGCACCTGGTTCATTGGCCCTACAAAATCCTCGAGCGTCGTGGAGAAGTTGCTTACAAGTTGGAATTGCGGAAGGATTGTGCGGGTTCATGATGTCTTCCATGTTTCTCGGTGAAGAAATGCCATGCCGACATGGCTGATATTCCATTAAGAGACACGGTGCCCCTAGAGGCCATACAGCTCGACGGTGATCGACTTATGAGGAGAAACCCGTCGAATTCTCGAGGCTGATGACAGAGTCACCCTGACAAGATCATCAAGTTTTGCAAGGTCTTTGTGGAGTCATCATTCGAGGAGGAAGCCACACGGGGCGAGAAGAAGACCTCCGCCGAGACCACCGCACCTATTTGCTAGCCAACCCGAATCTCGAGGGTGAGATTCATCTTAAGGTGGGTAGGTTTGTAACATCCCAAATTTCCCATTTGGAATGTTTTACAATTATAGCTAAGCATCTATGCATTCTTGTTTGAATTGAGTGACATTTGAAGTGCTTACGAGGTTTTGAGTTGTTGGAATTTGAATTCAAATTGGCGGTTGAAATTTATTTCAAAACTATGCACGACAAATACTTGAGAAAAAGTATGAGAGGAGTAAACATGACACTCCAAAATGTCGAGATGAAAAACCTTGCCAAAAGTTTGAATTCAAATTTGATTTTATTTGGGATTTCAGAATTTTTTTTAAAGTTTGAGTTTTGCCCTGGAAAATGTTCAAATTATAGGATAAATTCACGATAATTTTGATATATATATGTCCTATATAATATATATATATATAATATATTCTCTCTCTCTAATTCAAAAAAAAGGAAAAAAACCCAGGCGCCAGCCAGCCTGCCCACCCGGCCAGGCGTGAGGCAGCCCACCAGTGGGGCAGGCAGCCGGCCAGCCAGCCCTGGCCGGCCTGCCCGAGCCATGGCCGATTCCCTTTCCCTCGGTTGCCCGACCGAACTCCCTCCTCTCTCTCTCTGTGGCGCCCGGCCCCACCCCTTCTTCCTCCTCCCAAGCCACGCTTGGGATCGCGCCCGGAATCCCGAACTTCTCGGGATCGCATCTCACGATCCGCCCCTCCTCAAGCCTCTCCCCTATATACCTCCTCCCTCGACCAATTCCTCCCCAAAGCCCCTTTGAGAACCCCGCCTCCTTCTCAATTTCTCGCCGGGAGCCGAGTGCCCCTTGGCGCCATTGCCGCCCAGGCTACTCAGCCCCTCGCCGCCCCGAGACCACCTCGGACTCCCTCGCTCGTCCGCATCTCCCGTGCCCTCACCCACACCCAAAACCCACGAACACCGTCATCCATGGCCTTAACGCCACGCCGCCTCAACCTCACCGCCGTCCTCCTCGCGTCCCGAGCTCCACCGACTCCACCTCGACTTCCCTCGCTCCGCCACACCCGCCGGACGTCTCCGCCGTCTCCCCGACCACGGAGCCGCGCGCCGCGTCGCCGAGCATGCCGTCGCCGCCACACATGATGAGTCGCGAACCGCCCACCACCGTTCGATCAAAAATCTAGGGCCTAGATTAGATCTAGTGAAGGGTAGGTTTTATTTTAAAAGCCGGTTTAATTACGGTTTATTTTGGTTTAGTTAGTGGTTAGTTAAACCGGCCGATCGGTTTATTTCTCGAACGCGTTTTAGTTATTTGTCGCTGGCGTTAGATAGGCCCGTTAGCCATAGTTTTCTTTTTAATTATATTTTCGTTTCTATTTTTTTAATGAGAATAGTTCGAGTTTGTAAAATCCATATCTTTTAGGTTACTTAATATTTTTAGTTGATTCTTTTTTGTTAGTTTGCAAATTTGTTGTAGTTTCTGTAGAAAATATGTTTAGCCATGTTTAAATTATTAGAAATTGTTTTATTTTAGTTTTAGACAGATTAGTATTTCTGCTATAAAATGAGTTAGGAATATTTTATTTTAGTGATTCTTTTGTCACTGCTTTGTTTTGACTTTGCCTTGCAGTAGGAATTTATTTGGGTATTTTAGATTTAATAAAAAATAGTTTTAGTCAAAATCATGTGTTTCTTGTTTATTTAACTAGCTACTGTTTTCCTATTGTTTTATTTAGTAAATAATTTTATTTTACCTATGTTATAGTTTATTTTAGATTAGTTTCTGTAGTTTTAGAACATGGACTTTTATTTACAGAAAATAAAAAGTTTATTTTATTTTCTTGTTAGTTGTTGGCTTGGATTTCTTGAGTTTTCTTTGGTTTTGGTTCGATTGTTTTGTGTGTTTTAGGTTAGCATGCTGTTAGGTTAAGTGATTGTATGTTCTTATGCTTATATGATTGTTGTTTGCCTCGGTAGAATTTCGGTCTGAAGCTTGCTATCACGAGTCCCTAGCTTTCGAAGACCGTCAGCAAGGCAAGTCATTTGATCATGATTTCTTTTACAATACCTATGATTTTAGTGCATTAGAATTATACCTCCCCACCATGCATGCAGTAGGAGAATTTTAAGTTATGTTCTTGAGTAGTATCATGAGGTAGGATGAAACCAATCCCCCTTGTTACCATGGCGGGAATGAAGTAGTTTATTTTGCTATGCTCGTGAGCGGGGTTGGTTGAGTGATTCATAAGGGAGATGTGAGAGTCAAGATGATGACAACCCCATGACTTCAAGCTCAAGATGGACTTCAAAATTTACTCTTGGGTGGAGGGCGGTTGTGGGCACCTGGAGAAACCAGCGGTTGGCGGGATGCATGGAGAAGAGCCATGACATCTTGCGGAGCTTCACCCAGCCACGAAGAAGGACGGATACCCCATTGACGGAAGCTTACATGCAGCCGCAAGACATTATGGGCTCTGGCTTGGTCGACCCTAGGTGTGACTCTGGTGGGCGGTGCTACGAGATGTAGAAGAGCGGTAGGATTGGATGGGTACAGCGGTGGCGGAGGAACTCTTGGAAGACCTGTTTACGTTCATCCGTCTTCAAACACCAGGAAGTGCGAAGACTTAAAGGAGGAAGCGATTCTTGCGGGTAAAGTCGCAAACCTCTGCAGTGAAGATCTAATCGGTTAGCCGTGTCCCGATTCACGGACAATTTGAGCCTCTAGAACTTGGAGTATTTCGGATATCTCAACACCGAACTTAATAAATTAATTGAGGGGGTTATTTAATAATTGGGAATGAGACATTGGTTGGCGGAACCATCTCAATAACTACCAACATTTTTGTAGTATTTGCAAACAAGTCCTTGTTGTAGGGAAAAACTGGCTTTTCGCAAAATGATGAAACTTAGAGCCCCACAGCCAAATTACATATAGGGTTAGTGATTTTTATTGTTGTTCTCTCTTCATGACTTGCCGGCATATTCAAAATGCTGACCTACACGGCTGCAACGTCTTATGTTGCAGAGGAGTTTTCCGATTAGGAGTGAGGCTACGATCCACGCTTGGCGATTGCCCTATGGAGTCGGATGGACTCGCTATTCGTCTACGCTTCCGTAGCTTTATTTAGTTTATTTCTCATGAGTTGGCCTTCGGCCGAATTTATTATCTTATAATAAAGACTCGATATGAGAATCGTGTAATAAATTCAGGTGTGATTGAACTTTGAATCTTTGCATCAATGTACTGTGTGTGCCAACATGATCTTGGGATGGTACAGCTACAGAGACTTGACCGTTTGGTCGGGTCATTCTGAGAGATGGTATCGAGCACCACACTGACCATAGGGCGTAACCCCTAGGATCGGAAAGCCATAGGAAGAGACTATTTATTTTATGTCCTTATCATTCCGTAATTCTCCCTGTTCATTTCGACTTCTCTCCGATTTTCAACATTCTAGATGGCGCGAGTTCACCCCAGTTCGCTACGGAGTTTTGCCGGCCGGATGAGGCGATGCCTCTCGGCAAGAAGCTGGTTCAGATCGTGAAGAAGCTGAAGATTGCTCGCCCTCAATCACCGGAAGCCTACCAATGCACTTCCAAGCGGATACCGCTTCTGGATTAAGGTGCACATTCGGGGAGGACCTTGGAGGACATTGAGCCCATTGACTTTGAGTTTACCGATTTCAATTGGATCCTCGGAAGAGACATGGCGATTTATCGTGCACTTGGACATCTCGAGAAGAGTACGAGGCGAGCTCGACCCATCGGACCTCGCCATGATTTCTCGCGAGCTAGGAATGGAGATATCATCCGTGCCGTGAGGGCGACTCCATTCTCTCATATGTCCAAGACTTGGAGTGTCTCCTCGGAAGCAGGAGATCCAGACTCATTTGTAACTTCGAAGGTACACGGGGAGGCTGTTGTTCCTTGAAGCTGGGCTGGAGGAGAAAGCACCGCAGACTTCCTTGACCATGAAGAAGAAATCAAGGATTTCATGGAGAGAGTCGACAAGCTGAAGATGGATGTTGCCGCATTAGAGGAGAAGATGGACTTGGGAGAAGACCTTTTCCGAGTGGAGATGACGGACCCTCGTGAGCAATGACCAGGATTATGAAGAGCTCCAGAAGAAAGCCGCAGAGAAGGCGCCGCACTGAGGGCGCCACACGGAGGAGCGCCGCACGGAGGGCGCAAGGATAATTGATGAAGACATTTAGTCGACCGCCATGTTATTTTATTTTCCGTCGATCAGTTAGGCCGTTATTTTCGATTTGTCGTGAGAAATTGTAATCCGAGATTGAACCATGTTTGAGTTGATTGAATAAATGTTTGGTGTGATTATGATTGTGCCTTCATATGGGTAGTGATATTTTCTCATTAGACCCTTGTTCTATTCTAATTTTCTCATCCACTCCAAAACACGGATGCCTCAGAGGCGTGACCCGGCCTCAACTTTCCGCGGAGCTCACCCGGTGATCCAGCAGCGAGAATGCCCTCATGCAGATGCTCATCGAGAACGAACAACAACAACAACAACAATCCACCACCACCCTCTGTTGACAACTTGACCCGCTTTCTAAGGCTGAATCCGCCGGTGTTCTCTAGCAACCTTGAGCCGATTGTGGCCGATGATTAGCTCCGCAAGGTCGGAAGGAGTTAGCCCTTGCTTTGGATGCACAAATGCGAGAGAAGGTGCGCTTTGCCGCTTTATCGACTTGATGGACCTGCAGCCTCTTGGTGGGAGAACTACACGCCACTTATCCCATCGCCACCATCACGTGGGATTAGTTCAGCGAGCTTTTCGCACAGCTCATGTATCGGTGGAGCCATGAGTGCGAAGAAGCGTGAGTTCCACAACTTACGCCGAGAGAACCGTCTTGTGGGCGATACATGGATGAGTTCAACAAGTTAGCTCGCTATGCCCGGATGATGTGGCCACAGATGCATAAAGCAGGAAAAGTTTCTCGAGGACTCAATGGCGAGCTGGGTATGCAGCTAATGGTGGCTACTTTCAACAACTACCGGGAGCTGGTAGACAAAGCCACCATACTTGAAGGCAAGCAGCAGCAGATTGATAGCCGCAAGCGGAAATATGGCCAGGGGAAGTACAACTCTGGAGCTCAGCAGAAGCCCCGTTATGCCCCATACTCGGGAGGGCATACCCATCATAACCATGGAGGACATAACCATGGAGGAAATGGGAACAATCATAACCAGGACAACAAGGCGGGCAATGGAAGCGGCAATGGCAACCAGCATCGTCCTGCCCCGGTTCAGAAGGATCTGAGTCACATCACCTGTTTCAAGTGCCAGAAAACAGGGCACTATGCCACCGACTGCCCGGAGGCCAAGCATAGGAATGGAAACAGCAATGGAAGCTCAACAAAGAAGCCCAACCCTTTTCCTCGTGCTCAGGTGAACCACATTGACGTGGAGGACGTCTATGATCAGCCAGACACTGTGGTTGGTAAGTTTTTATTAAATTCACATCGATATTGGTACTCTTTGATTACGGTGCAACGCATTCAT
This sequence comes from Aegilops longissima, assembly GCA_021605205.1. NCBI lineage: Eukaryota > Viridiplantae > Streptophyta > Magnoliopsida > Poales > Poaceae > Aegilops > Aegilops longissima. Next base: position 472,765,198 of record CM038678.1, read on the forward strand.
TTATATCAAGGGTAGTTGTGGAAAAATGCAGGTTGCCCACTAGAACCCTTAGAAGCCCTCTTCACGTCGGCTCCGAGAGGAGAAATGATGGCGAGGCTTAGGCTGTCATGCAACCCTCAACATCGAAACCATAAATTTCCCGAGACCTCATAGTATTGGAAACCCGGACCTTGGATGCAATCCTAGGCATGGATTGTTTGCAGTTTGAAGGAAACATAGGCGTGCCCGCAAGGCGATTCTGCTCACCACTCCGGGCGAAGAGGATCAAGTATGTATCGAGGCGTATCCGATGAAGAATCGGTGAATTCCCTCACGGGAGTTGTTGGGAGGAAGTTCGATGGTGCAAGATTTTCCCGATGTGTTTAGGAGGAATTACCGAGAATGCCACGGACGAGACATTGAATTTCTGATTGAGTTATTGCGGCACAGCCCCAATATCCAAGAGACCCTATCGGATGCCCCGAGCGATTTGGAAGAGATCAAGAATCAAATTAATGAACTCTTGGAGAAGGGATATATTCGCCAAGCTTCGTCACCTTAGGGAGCCCAGTTCTTTTGGTAGAGAAGAAGGATGGAACCACGAGAATGGTTGTGGATTATCGTTCGTTGAACGAAGTGACCATCAAGAACAAGTACCCTCTACCGATGATTAATGACCTATTTGATCAGCTAGTTGGATCCAAGGTATTCTCCAAGATCGATCTTCGATCAGGGTATCATCAGTTGAAGATCCGTGAAAAGGATATACTCAAAACAGCATTTACCACGGTATGGTTTATATGAGTATACCGTCATGTCATTCGGATTGACTAATGCCCTGCATACTTCATGAATTTGATGAACAAGGTATTTATGGAATATCTGGACAAGTTTGTCGTGGTGTTCATCGATGATATCTGATTTTCTCCAAGAGCGAGGAAGAGCATAAGGAACATTTGCGTCTAGTTACGGAGAAACTCCGAGAACATCAGTTGTATGCCAAGTTCATAAATGTGGATTTTGGCTGAAGGAAGTCGGATTCCTCGGACATGTTATTTCAGGAGAAGGAATAGCGATTGACCCCACCAAGGTTGTATCCGTCACCGATTGGCGATCGCCCACCTCGATCAAGGAGATCCGATTTTCTCGGACTCGCAGGATATTATCGGAGGTTTATTGAGAATTTCTCGAAGATTGCCAAGCCCATGACTGAGCTGTTGAAGAAGGGCGCCAAGTACATTTGGACCGAGGATTGTGAAGCGGTTTCGAAATTGAAGAAAGCGTTTGGTTACAGCCCGATCTGATTTTGCGGACATACACAAGGATTACGGTATATTGTGGCGCTTCTCGTCGGGGACTCGGAGGAGTACTCATGCAGGAAGGAAAAGTTGTAGCTTATACCTCCGGACAGCTCGACCACACGATATGAATTATGCCACACATGATTTGGAGTTAGCAGCGATAGTGCATGCACTCAAGACACAGAGACATTTCCTCATCGGAAGCTGTTGTGATGTTTACAGATCATAAGAGCTTGAAGTATATTTTCACGCATGAAAGAGTTGAACCTCAGGCGAGAGGAGATGGCTAGAGTTAATCAAGGACTATGACATGAGATTGCATTACCACCCGGAAAGGCTAATGTTGTAGCAGATGCCTTGAGCCGTAAGATTTATGTGAATACTCTTATAGCGGGAGGATTACACCAGGAGTTAGTCGATGACCTCGAGATCTTATTGGAGATAGTTCGAGAGGATATGTTGCACCTCTGGAAGTTCAGTCCACTTTGGCGAAAGAATTCGTGAAGCCGGAAGTCGGACAAGGAAATTGATGAGATAAAGAAAAGGATGAATGAAGGAAAAGCTAAAGGGTTTCGTAAGGATGAATACGGAACTATATGGTTCGAGGATCGTATTTATGTACCCAATGATCCCGAACTCAGGAAGCTAATTCTTGAGGCTCATGATTCACCGTACTCGATTCACCCGGTAACACCAAGATGTATCTGGATTTGAAGGAAAGTTTACGGTGGGCGGGTATGAAGAAGGATATTGTCGAGTGCGTAGCGATATCGATGTTTGCCAGCAGTAAAGGCGGAACATCACAAGCCAGCGAGGTTACTTCAACCTTTGCCGATTCGAGTGGAAATGGGAAAAACTTGGAATGGATTTTATCACAGGATTACCGGGACCCGTTCGGTTATGATTCCATCTGGGTAGTGGTTGATCGATTGACCAAGGTAGCTCATTTCATTCCGTGAAGACTACCTATACCAGTGCTAAGTTAGCCAAGATATACATGACCAGGATCGTATGCACGCATGGAGTTCGAGGAGTATCGTGTCGGATAGAGAACACAATTTACCTCAAAGTTTTGGAATCAGTTGCATGAACCTTTGGAGTGCGAGGCTGGAGTTGATACAGCTTTTCATCCATGAACGGATGGACGGACCGAGAGAGTCAACCAGATCTGGAGGACATGTTGAGAGCTTGTGCGCTAGACTATGGGTCTAGCTGGGATGATAATTTACCATCTGCGGAGTTCTCGTACAATAACAGTTATCGGACCGATCGAAGATGGCCCCTTCGAAGCTCTATCACGGAAGGAGGTGCGAACACCATTCTGTGGGATGGTGTTGGGGATCGAAAACTTTTGGTCCTGATCTTATCGGAGATTCGAAGAAAGTCAAGCTGATTCGAGATAGACTCAAGGTAGCTCGATCGAGGCGAGAAGAGTTATGCCGACGATGGCGCAAGGAAGTAACTTACGAAGCGGGAGACCGGGCATATCTTCGTGTGTCCCCACTTCGTGGAATCAAGAGGTTGGTGTTAAAGGAAAGTTAGCACCCGGTTCATTGGCCCTAAAATCCTCGAACATCGTGGAGAAGTTGCTTACAAGTTGGAATTGCGGAAGGATTGTCCGGGGTTCATGATGTCTTCCATGTTTCTCGGTGAAGAAATGCCATGCCGACATGGCGATATTCCATTAAGAGACCACGGTGCCCTAGAGGCCATACAGCTCGACGGTGATCGACTTATGAGGAGAAACCCGTCCGAATTCTCGAGGCTATGACAGAGTCACCCGCAGCAAGATCATCAAGTTTTGCAAGGTCTTTGTGGAGTCATCATTCGAGGAGGAAGCCACCGGGGGCGAGAAGAAGACCTCCATGAGACCACCACACCTATTTGCTAGCCAACCCGAATCTCGAGGCGAGATTCATCTTAAGGTGGGTAGGTTTGTAACATCCCAAATTTCCCATTTGGAATGTTTTACAATTATAGCTAAGCATCTATGCATTATTGTTTGAATTGAGTGACATTTGAAGTGCTTGAGGTTTTTGAGTTGTTGGAATTTGAATTCAAATTGGCGGTTGAAATTTATTTCAAAACTATGCCTGACAAATACTTGAGAAAAAGTATGAGAGGAGTAAACATGACACTCCAAAAATGTCAGATGAAAAACCTTGCCAAAAAGTTTGAATTCAAATTTGATTTTATTTGGGATTTTAGAAAAAAGTTTTTTTTAAAGTTTGAGTTTTGCCCCTGGAAAAATGTTCAGATTATATGATAAATTCCCCTGATAATTTTGATATATATATGTCCTATATAAAAAATATATATTTAATATATTCTCTCTCTCCCTCTCTCTCTCTCTCTCTCTCTCTAATTCAAAAAAAGGAAAAAAAACCCAGTAGTGAGCTGAGCCAACTGCCCGGCCAGCCATGAGGCAGCCCACCAGTGGGCAGGCAGCCCGGCCCGGCCCAGTGAGCCCGGCCTGCCGAGCCGCCGCGCTCGATCCCTTTCCCTCGGTCGCCCGGCCGAACTCCCTCTCTCTCTCTGTGGCCTTGGCCCCACCTTCTTCCTCCTCCATAAGCCCACGCTGCAGGATCGCCGCCGAATCCCGAACTTCTCGGGATCGCATCTCGATCCGCCCCTCCTCAAGCACTCTCCCCTATATACCTCCTCCCTCGACCAATTCCTCCCCAAAGCCCCTTTTGAGAACCCCGCCTCCTTCTCAATTTTCATGGGAGCCGAGTGCCCTTGCGCCATTGCCCGCCCACGAGCTACTCAGAGCCCCTCGCGCCCCGAGACCACCTCCGGACTCCCTCGCTCGTCCGCATCTCCCGTGCCCTCACCCACACCCAAAACCTACGGGACACCGTCATCCGCCGGCCTTGCCACCGCCGCCTCAACCTCACCGCCCGTCCTCCTCAGCGTCCCAGAGCTCCACCGACTCCACCTCGACTTCCCTCGCTCGGCCGCACCATGCGGACGTCCCGCCGTCTCCCGAACACGGAGACATGCGCCGTCGTCGCCGAGCCGCCTTCGTCCGTCGCCGTCGTCGCCACCGCGGTGAGTCGCCGGAGCCGCCCACCACCGTTCGATCAAAAATCTAGGGCCTAGATTAGATCTAGTGAAGGGGTAGGTTTTATTTTAAAAGCCCGGTTTAGTTACGGTTTATTTTGGTTTAGTTAGTGGTTAGTTAGACCGGCCGATCGGTTTATTTCCTCGAGCACGTTTTAGTTATTTGTCGCCTGAGCGTTAGATAGGCCCGTTAGCGCTAGTTTTCTTTTTAATTATATTTTCGTTTCTGTTTTTTTTAACAGAATAGTTCCAGTTTTGTAAAATCCATATCTTTTAGGTTACTTAATATTTTTAGTTGATTCTTTTTTTGTTAGTTTGCAAATTTGTTGTAGTTTCTGTAGAAAATATGTTTAGCCATGTTTAAATTATTAGAAATTGTTTTATTTTAGTTTTAGACAGATTAGTATTTCTGCTATAAAATGAGTTAGGAATATTTTATTTTAGTGATTCTTTTTGTCACTGCTTTGTTTTGACTTTGCCTAGCAGTAGGAATTTATTTGGGTATTTTAGATTTAATAAAAAAATAGTTTTAGTCAAAATCATGTGTTTCTTGTTTATTTAACTAGCTACTGTTTTCCTATTGTTTTATTTAGTAAATAATTTTATTTTACCTATGTTATAGTTTATTTTAGATTAGTTTCTGTAGTTTTAGAACATGGACTTTTATTTACAGAAAATAAAAATTTTATTTTATTTTCTTGTTAGTTGTTGGCTTGGATTTCTTCGAGTTTTCTTTGGTTTTTGGTTCGATTGTTTTGTGTGTTTTAGGTTAGCATGCTGTTAGGTTAAGTGATTGTATGTTCTTATGCTTATATGATTGTTGTTTGCCTCGGTAGAATTTCCGGAGTGCGAAGCTTGCTATCACGAGTCCCTAGCTTTCGAAGACCGTCAGCAAGGCAAGTCATTTGATCATGATTTCTTTTACAATACCTATGATTTTATTACATTAGAATTATACCTCCCCACCATGCATGCAGTAGGAGAATTTTAAGTTATGTTCTTGAGTAGTATCATGAGGTAGGATGAAACCAATCCCCCTTGTTACCATGGCCCGGGACGAAGTAGTTTATTTTTCTATGCTCGTGAAGCGGGGTTGGTTGAGTGATTCATAAGGGAGATGTGAGAGTCAAGATGATGACAACCCCATGACTTCAAGCTCAAGATGGACTTCAAAATTTACTCTTGGGTGGAGGGCGGTTGTGGGCACCTGGAGAAACCAGCGGTTGGCGGGATGCATGGAGAAGAGCCATGACATCTTGCGGAAATCTTCACCCAGCCACGAAGAAGGGCGGATACCCCATTGACCGGAAGCTTACTGTGCAGCCGCAAGCCATTATGGGCTCTGGCTTGAGTCGACCCTAGGTGTGACTCTGGCGGACGGTGCTACGAGATGTAGAAGAACGGTAGGATTGGATGGGTACGGCGGTGGCGGAGGAACTCTTGGAAGACCTGTTTACGTTCATCCGTCTTCAAACACCAGGAAGTGCGAAGACTTAAAGGAGGAGCGATTCTTGCGGAGTAAAGTCGAAAACCTCTGCGAGTGAAGATCTAATTGGTTAGCCGTGTCCCGATTCACGGACAATTTGAGCCTCTAGAACTTGGAGTATTTGGATATCTCAACACGAACTTAATAAATTAATTGAGGGGTTATTTAATAATTGGGAATGAGACATTGGTTGGCGGAACCATCTCAATAACTACCAACATTTTGTAGTATTTGCAAACAAGTCCTTGTTGTAGGGAAAAACTGGCTTTTCGCAAAATGATGAAACTTAGAGCCCCACAGCCAAATTGCATATAGGGTTAGTGATTTTTATTGTTGTTCTCTCTTCATGACTTGCGGCATATTCAAAATGCTGACCTACGGCTGCAACGTCTTATGTTGCGAGAGGAGTTTTCGATCGAGGAGTGAGGCTACGATCCACGCTTGGCGATTGCCCTATGGAGTCGGATGGACTCACTATTAATCTCACGCTTCCGCAGCTTTATTTAGTTTATTTCTCATGAGTTGGCCTTGGCGAATTTATTATCTTGTAATAAAGACTCGATATGAGAACCGTGTAATAAATTCAGGTGAGATTGAACTTTGAATCTTTGCATCAATGTCTGTGTGTGCGGCATGATCTTGGGATGGTACAGCTACGAGAGACTTGACCGTTTTGGTCGGGTCGTTCTGAAGGTGGTATCGAGCATCTGCTGACCGTGGGGCGTAACCCCTAGGATCGGAAAGCCATAGGAAGAGACTATTTATTTTATGTCCTTATCATTCCGTAATTCTCCCTGTTCATTTCGACTTCTCTCCGATTTTCAACATTCTAGATGGCGCGAGTTCACCCCGGTTCGCTACGGAGTTTTGCCGGCCGGATGAGGCGATGCCTCTCGGCAAGAAGCTGGTTCAGATCGTGAAGAAGTGAAGATTGCTCTGCCCTCAATCACGGAAGCCTACCAATGCACTTCCAGCGGATACCGCTTCTGAGTTAAGGTGCACATTCGGGGAGGACCTTGGAGGACATTGAGCCCATTGACTTTGAGTTTACCGATTTCAATTGGATCCTCGGAAGAGACATGGCGATTTATCGTGCACTTGGACATCTCGAGAAAAGTACAGGGCGAGCTTGACCCATCGAGACCTCGCCATGATTTCTCATGAGCTAGGAATGGAGATATCATCCGTGCCGTGAAGGCGACTCCATTCTCTCATATGTCCAAGACTTGGAGTGTCTCCTCGAGAAGCAGGAGATCCAGACTCGCCCGTAACTTCGAAGGTACAGGAGGCTGTTGTTCCGTGAGCTGGGCGGAGGAGAAAGCACCGCGAGACTTCCTTGACCATGAAGAAGAAATCAAGGATTTCATGGAGAGAGTCGACAAGCTGAAGATGGATGTTGCCGCATTAGAGGAGAAGATGGACTTGGAGAAGACCTTTTTCCAGTGGAGATAGCGGACCCTCGTGAGCAATGACCAGGATTATGAAGAGAGCTCCACCGAAGAAAGCCGCAAGAGGAGCGCGCGCACGGAAGGGCGCCACACCGGAGGGCGCCGCACGGAGGGCGCAAGGATAATTGATGAAGACATTTAGTCGACCACCATGTTATTTTATTTTCCGTCGATCAGTTAGGCCGTTATTTTCGATTTGTCGTGAGAAATTGTAATCAAGATTGAACCATGTTTGAGTTGATTGAATAAATGTTTGGTGTAATTATGATTGTGCCTTCATATGGGTAGTGATATTTTCTCATTAGACCCTTGTTCTATTCTAATTTTCTCATCCACTCCAAAACACAGATGCCCCGAGGCGTGACCCGGCCTCAACTTTTCGCGGAGCTCACCCGGTGATCCAGCAGCGAGAATGCCCTCATGCGGATGCTCATCGAACGAACAACAACAACAACAACAATCCACCGCCACCACCCCTGTTGACAACTTGACCCGCTTCCTAAGGCTGAATCCGCCGGTGTTCTCTAGCGACCTTGGCGATTGTGGCCGATGATTAGCTCCGCAAGGTCGGAAGGAGTTAGCCACTGCTGGATGCGAGATCACGAGAGAAGGTGTGCTTTGCCGCACATCAACTTGATGGACCTGCAGCCTCTTGGTGGGAGAACTACACGCCACTTATCCATCGCCACCATCACGTGGGATCAGTTCCGAAGCTTTCCACAGCTCATGTATCAGCTGGAGCCATGAGTCTGAAGAAGTGTGAGTTCCGCAACTTACGCCAGGGGTATTGATGATAGAAATGGGGTATTTATACCCGGGTGGAAGTACACATGGTGCTTCACGGTCAAGTAAACACACAGTTATTTGAGAGCCAAGGAATTACATAGTTGCCTTGAGAGCCAAGGAAGTACACGGTTGCTTGAGAACCAATCAACCTATCTAATAATTAACTTAATCCTAATTAGCTTAATTAATAAGCAACTATTCTATTCTGAACACTCCCCCTTGTACAATGCCTCTTCTTGAGTATATCCATCATCTTGACAAATTCTTTTAATAATCTTGAATGACTCCTCCAAAAATCCCGTGGGAAAAATATGAGGAGAATAGTGCAGATATGTTGCTAAAACTCCTTTAAACCCAGTGGGAAAAATAATAAGGAGAAAATGATGCGACATATAATAATTATTGTCTCTTGATAACTCATATGAGAAAAACCTTTGAAGAAGGAGAAAACTCATTGGTGAGTTTAGAGAACAATTAATATGTCTTGAGTTCTTTCTTTAAAAACCTCGATAGGGAAAATAGAAAGTATGACATATGGTCTCTGAGAAGATATTGCCTCATTAAAAACCATTATGAGAAACTTTGAGAGAAAACTCATAAGGGAAAAGGGTGCGATCTGATATGTCATCGAAAACTCCTTTAAAACCCAATGGGGAAATATAAGGAGAAAATGATATGACATACACATGCACTTGTGTTCATATTGTCTCATTAAAAACCTTTTGTGAGAAACCATTAGGGAAAAACTCATGAAGGGAAAAATAGTACAATATATGCAATCTGATGATTGTAAGCATGTTATAGTTTGGGAGATTACTTCCCCTGTCGTGGAATTGTCACGGCAGATGTCCTAGTGAAAGGACTTAAGCGTGGAGCCATCGCAACTAGGAAGCTTAAAGGGGTTAAAATTGGACAAAGGACACGAGGGTTTATACTGGTTCGGCCCCTTGCGGTGAAGGTAAAGGCCTAATCCAGTTTGAGGTGGTATTGCTTATGTTTCGATTACTAGGGAGCGAATCCGCTTGACCTAGCTTTCGAACTGTTGTTACTTGTCCTTGAACCACCGCCGGGTCGTCCCTTTATATACAGAGGTTGACGCCTCGCGGCTTACAGAGTCCCGGCCGGCTTATAAACAGTATCTAGCTCGGTCTCTAACTATCCCTGCCTTACAATACAAGTTACGTACATATGGCGGTTTATCTCTACGGGCCAAGAGTCGCCTTTGGGCCTTGGGCCCTTGGCTGAACCGCCATCTTCCAGAGCTGTCTTGGGCTTCATGAATCGCCATAGGTATAACCCGGCCCAACTGGGCGGGTCATACCTAATAGTTATATCCCCAACATTAGGCCCCAGATTGATTTGAATTGGTTTATGTCAATCTTCAACACTTATAAACAAAATCTTCTGCTCTTCATTGTGCGAGAGTTTGCAACCCGCCATGACATCATCTTCTGAATTTGCGATAACCTGCCATGACGTCATCTGTCATTATTTCACACTTTATCCAATATACTCAACGGATCCTTATCTTAATGACCATACCGAGAATCAAGGCGTCCTGGTAGCTGGATAACCATACTTTCGGCCTCCTTGTTTTTCGCGCCCACTTAAGAATCTCTCCTTATAAATAAGCACGACCGGTCTTTCCTGATTCTCCCCCTTTCCAGCGTCTTCTTCCTCTTGCAACCCTTCCGCCGCTCGAGCTCCACTGCCGCTGCAGAGCACCTTGTCTTCCTCAACCTCGGCCGCTGCATCAACCTGAGTTGATCCAGAGAACAGCGGCGACCCCTCGCACTAGATCTGCAGCTGTAAGTTCCTGCCTTCCCATTCCTCAGATCCGCATTAGGGTTTGCAAGTTTCTCTGTGTTCTTTGTAGTTCATCCTCCAGGCTGTATCGCGACTTCTTTGATCTGAAAACGGTGTTAAACCAATGCGGTAGTTGTTTTATTTCGACTTTTGATATCAGTAGATCCCCTTTCTTGGAAGAAACATCTTGTGAAAGCTCATGAACTCATCTGTACTGGTTTCTAGGTCTAGATTTATTTTTCTTTTCCTGATCAGCCGTTGATCCAAAATAATAGCCGCAGCCTGTGAAACTTGTCTATGTAACACTTAGGCAAAATTGCATTTGTTAGATCCATCTAGCCATGGTGGCTTAAACTGCCGACTTACATTGAAATGCTCAACAGACATCCTCCGATTTATCATGGTGGCTTTACATAACTTGCACTGCTCATAGCGGTTTACATCACCTCACATATTTTAGCCATATATCATTAGGCCCCTTTGTAAGCCGCCATCTTGAATATGCACTGTAATATTTTTCCTCTCCGGCTTAAGTTTGAACCGGCGATTTCACTCTCTGTTAGGCTTCCGTCTTCATAATGCCTCCCAGAACACCCACTACATGCAATTGGGTCAAGTCCATCGTCACGGATAGCACACTTGACGATTTTGTGAAAACTGGCTATCTGCCAAAGAAGGAAATCATGTGCTACCGTGCTCCTAATCCAACCGAGGAAAAGCCTCAACCCAAAGAGGAGGAAGTCATCGTCTTCACTTACCACATGAACCGGGGCTTTTCCCTACCCGGCTCAAAGTTTTTCCCTACACTTTTTTGACCTCCATCAAGACATCGGACCCAACTCCGTGTCTAATATTTGCAACTTTCAAGTGTTCTATGAGGTGTATCTTGGAGAAGAACCCAACTTGTTACTCTTCAGAGAGTTATTTTATTTGAACTGCCAGAATGAACGCGCCAACGGGCCTAGCTTGGAACTTGGTGGGGTCTCGATCCAACGACGGGGAGACGCCATTTTCCCCTATGCAAATCCACCGAGTCACCCTAAAGACTGGAACCAAACATGGTTCTATTGCCAAGACACTTCTCCGGCTGATGAAAACCCTCTGCCCGGCTTTCGGGCCATGCGCCTCGAGTCTACTCATCCTCTACCAGATAAGCTGTCCCTTGCTGATCGCCAGAAACTCGCCCCCACCATGACTAAAGTCAAGGCTCTTTTGGGGAATGGTTTAAGTGGTATCGACTTGGTCCGGGTTTGGCTTGCCTGGCGGATTATTCCATTGAGCCGCCGTTCTGGTTTGATGTGCACCTACACGGGCCAGAAGAACTATCCTCTGCGGCACAGCCCTGACGATTTACCTGACGACGTCATTGATGATATGACAAAGTCGCTCTTGAATGAGATCCTAGCGGGCTGTGGCAAGGTGGGCTTAAGCCCTTTCTACAAAGCTAACCCGGCTCCAGCGGTAAGCCACTGAATTGAGCATTTTTACCTTCACTCTTGAGGTTTTGTCTTTACTCAGACTCTTGCTGATTTTCATATGCTAATGACCAATTTTGGAAAGCAAAATACGATCATGAAGCTGCAAAGAGAGCCAGTAAGGCCAAGAAAGCCGCCAGGAAATCTGCCGCCAAAAAGAAAGGAAATAAGACCAGCGCCTCAGACTTGCTTCGACTAGAAGTTACCTCTGAGTCGGAGGTAGCTCTTGACTCTCTAGGCTCCTTTTTTAATTACCTTATTGACACTGATTATCATCAGGAGGACACAGGAACGAGTCACGGAGTGGATGAAGAGGTAACTATTATGTCCTCCGACTCCGAGCCTTTGTCAAGACAGAAAATCCGAAGAGTGACCTAGAAAGCAAGATTTTCACATCCTTTAGCTTATCAAGATCCTCAATTTCTTTTGAAGCAACAGATGCACAAGAGCCGGAGGCAGACCCGGACCAGCAAGGACACAGAACTCTCCTCCAGCTTACCCAATACACCAAGAAAGCGCCAGAATGAGGTCACTTCCGACTTAACTCCTTTTTATCCTTTGGCGGGTCTCACTCGTCAACCACTCAATTGTTCTGACTCGAATTATCAGGAAACTTCACCTTCCTCCGGCAACTCACTCCAGTCCAACATGCCGGCTTTTAAGACCACTCCAGGGTAATAATAACTTACTTATCCTGTATTCATTTCAATTCATTATATTTGTATTGATATTTTAATCTTATGCAGCGGAAAAGCAAAGCCCAGCAAGAAGGTGAAGAAAGGCAAGCCGGCTGAAGAGCCATCTTTTAAAGAACCGGAACTCCAGATGACCGCACCTGAGGCCTCTGTTCCCGAGTCGCCACTTGAACCGGCGCATGATACGCCAACGTCAACTACTGACCCGCCTGCTGATCAAGCCGCCGATGGCTCTGAAAACCTTGAAGTCTCTAGCCCGGCCAAGACAGACGACCCAAAAGATGTTGATGTTGAAATTACCAAGGCGGCTACATTGGCAGGGAGACCCTCTTGTGCTAATGGCGTTTGCCAAAGAAGAGCACCTGGAATGCCGTAAGGTCAGATTTGACATTGCTGATTATACTCACATGAGCATTGGCGAAGTTTTTTCTGGATATATCAGCCAAGTGCACAGCAGCCGTGACCTTGAACTTGATATGGTGAAGCAAATGCACCAGAAATTTGAGGTATAAATTCTTTCCCTTCACTGAATTATCCTAACTATGCCAGGACCCAAGTCTATTGCTTATGATGAATATGCTGTAGACTTAGAACAAACGTGTAAGCTTTAGTAATATCCTTTGGTCAAACCCTGTAAAAATCCGGCTTATTCTGTAGTCCCCAAGGGCCGGGTTAATCAATATGAATGAGCCGGTCCTTCACATGCTTGTGCTGAATATAATTCTTGTGTAGATTTAACAGCAATATGCATTAGCCCCCAAGTGCCAAGTACCCTTGCTTGCAAAGTGCTTGGGACTTACTCTCATGAACCGCCACTTAGAGAAAAACGTCATTAGACATTAGCCCCCAAGTGCCAAGTGTTGTTGCTTTGCAAAAGGCTTGGGACTTGATATTGTATGCGAATATGCATGATTTTTGACCTGGTACTTGTGCAGGCCACCACTACTCAACTTCAATCAGAACTGCATGATTTGAAGAACCGTCTGGATGCTCAGGAGATTGAAACCCAAAAGGCCAATTCCAAATTTGAATCCAGTGTGGCTGAGCAAGAAAATTGAAATATGAATTTGATGTTGAGAAGAAGGCCTGGGCTGAAGAAAAATTGCCTTAACCCAGCGAGCCGAAACACCAGAAAAGGCTCTTGAAGAAAAATTATCTGGCTTAAAACGCCATGTATCACAGATGGTCTCAGCAATCTTTGGTAAGTCGCCCTACAAGTGTCAATTATTGAATCTTTCTAATGATCATATGAATTATGATTAACTCACCTGATATTGCTATGCAGGCCCCAGGAGCTCCAACCTTAACCAGGACATGCTGGTGAAGCTGAAGGCGATTTACACGCTCGTGGAACAACTTTACACTAGATCTCAGCGTGCCTTGGCCACAGTTGCCATGTCAAACAAAGTCCCCACACTCTTGGTGGATGTGCTAAAGAGGCTTTCTGTGCTACCCCAGCGGTTCAATGAAGTTAAGGCGATTGAGGGAGTCCTGGACTAGGGGGTGTCCGGATAGCCGAACTATCATCTTTGCCGGACTCCTAGGCTATGAAGATACAAGATTGAAGACTTCGTCCCTTCTCCGGATAGGACTTTCCTTGGCGTGGAAGGCAAGCTTGGCGATACGGATATGTAGATCTCCTACCATCGTAACCGACTCTGTGTAACCCTAACCCTATTCGGTGTCTATATAAACCGAAGGGTTTTAGTCCGTAGGACGAACAACAATCATACCATAGGCTAGCTTCTAGGGTTTAGCCTCTCGATCTCGTGGTAGATCTACTCTTGTACTACCCATATCATCAATATTAATCAAGTAGGGTAAGGTATTACCTCCATCGAGAAGGCCGAACACTGGGTAAAAATATCGTGCCTTGTCTCTGTTACCATCCGCCTAGGCATGCAGTTTGGGACCCCCTACCGAGATCCGCTGGTTTGACACCGACATTGGTGCTTTCATTGAGAGTTCCTCGTATGCGTCACCTATAGGCCCGATGGCTCCTTCAATCATCAACAACGGCGCAGTCCGGTGAAATTTTCTCCCCGGACAGATCTTCGTATTCGGTGGCTTTACGCTGCGGGCAATTCGCTAGGCCATCTGGAGCAGATCGGCTTCGCCCCTGGCCATCATGTCAGATTTGGAAGCTTGAACTATCGGCCCGATGTCTGCGGAGACTTGATCTTGACGGATTGAGCCACGACCGGCGTGCTGCCTTGTCTCGATGGAGTGCGATCTAGCTCTGCCGCGAATAAGCGCCACGGAGGCCGCACGATATCCGCTCGACCCTTAATCTGGGCGGTTTAGCGATCGAGGGCGGTTGGTTGGACACCGCCTCGAGGCTGAAATCTCCCGACGATTGAGCGAACACCATCCTGTCGCTGCGGCTTCGTGACTCCAGTGCGGACTCCTTTCCGGACTCCGAACCTCCAGCGCCCCGCCCGGTCGAATCCGGTAGGCGCCGATTATGGAGTTCACCGCCGCGGACATCTTTCGGCCTTTTCGCCCTTTGGCGATATCCTGAACTCATTAAAGTGTCTCTCTTTGTCGAGGAGCCTGGCGAACTATGGTCGGGAAGGTTGGGATTGGACGGCGAAGAAATTCAGCGCCACCCACCACCCACTTTGTAGCCACTGCCGATGATTTAACCGACATGCTCGACTTGACTCGAAGACATCGGCGGTATGGACGGCGATGCGGGAGGCGATCAAACCAGCGCCCACAGAGACGCTGGAAGGCCACCTCGTCATATGACATTTACATGGTGGACATCCCAAAAGATAGAATGGCGATGGAGCGGCGGAGATGACCCCTCAAGAAACAACCCAGCGCCCGGCGTCGGCGGCGCGCTCTAAATCCGCCCGCGGTAAAAGCGGCAATTCCGGCACGGAGACAATAATACCCGGACGGTGCGAAGATGACCCCCTCAGCGGGACTCGGCGCGGGAGGAGGGAGAAGCAAGTCCGCCTGACGGTCTTGCAGAAAAAGAGTAGAGGGCGATAATTATCGCCCCCCTCGAAGGCGAGGCAAGCCTCGGCGGCGACAAATTCTCGTGCGGAGGAACCCGTCGAACAAGGCGTTTTAAGCGCGGGCTCATAGCCACGGCAAGCAGCCTCAAGAAAAGCAGCAACAGCTTAGAGCTGACCAAGACTTGCTAGGTGACGGATGGGTGAAGTCCTTGCAGCGAAGAGTATGAACTCAAGCGCCCCTCAAAAGCTACCCCAAGCGCGGGCTGTTGCCTCGATCGGAGGAGAAGCACCCCGTCACCGGCGCGACGACATGGCAGACCGGCCACCCGTGGCGCGGCGAACCTCTCGGCCCTCCGCTCAAGCCACGCTAACGCCCGCTCAAAAAGTACCAAGGCCGGGAAAACACGCGGACATGCGAGATATATTGGAGGATAAGGAAAAGCATACAAGATCGATCTACAGATCGGCGTGGGCGCCTAACGACTCGGGATGATTACCGTCCGCCGGATCAACAAACCGGTCGGGCGAACCACGATGAACAAAGCTCATATCAGCTACGTCGTGATATAGCCCATCTGAGCGCCGCACACACGGTATGCTTCACGGATGAAGTAATGGATCATCAAATCCCGAGGGCTTCAAACCCATAAACATCGAGATAAATGCGATGGTACCACAGATCCTGCGGTGCGGATGAGGACTATCTCCTCCATATCCACATGGCCCGCGGTGATGATCTACATGCCATCAAATACCTCCCTCAAGCAAGGACCAGCTCGGCATTGGCTCAACAGCTTGCCCGCGAGTCAATCGGTTGTTGGGAGGACACGGAAGCCGCATTCTGGATAACTTCGGGGCACATATGTCACGACCACCGACGCCGATGACCTCAGCCATATAATTCAGCAGCGGAAAAATTGGCGGACACCTCGGGCGCGGTTCCTAACAAAGAAAAATCAGATCGTCGGTGTCCGGATCACGAGGCGCTAGCAACCTTCAAACACAACATCCATGACGAGTGGCTAACCGGCACCTAGGGCGGGAAAAGCGAAATCCATGGCAGCCCTCACCACACTCATGACCGCTTTTGCGGGGAGAGGACAACTGGCTAGCTGAAGCAACAACTTGGCCAAACACCACGGTAGTTCGGATACCAAGGACAACAATGGCGGTCGGCGCCGCAACAAGCATAACGCCGCGTGCGGTGATAATGCTGAAGATCTGACGATAAATAGCCGGATTCGAGGCTCTAAACCGGTCGTGGAAGAAGCCATTCAAAAGAAATACCGAGGCCCGTCCAACGGACCGAATACTCGATCGCTTGTGCGGATACATGGCACCCCGCTCATCCAACCACACCAGCAGGGATTGTTGGGTGTTCAAACAACGAGCAAGCTAAGCTCCGAAAACAACAACAAGGGGCTGCATAGCGATGGCGAGGAAGAGCCCGGCCGCCCGAACAATAGAGACGAAGGGCATTCCCACACAAGTGCGGACGGTGAACAAGATATCGCAACCCACATACCCAAAGGGAGCGAGCGTGCGCTAAGGGGCGTATATGCGATGGAGCCGTCGCCCAGTTCAACCCATGGTCCTCTGCCCGATCACCTTTGATCGAAGGACCACCCACTAGCATCCGTCACGGCGGATTCACGCATTGTTCTTGACCCAATCATTGATGGATTCACCTCACTAGAGTCGATGGATGGCGGTAGCAGCCTGAACCTGCTTTATCGAGGATACAATCGCAAAATGGGCATAGACCCTCAAAGATTAAACCCACAAAGGCGACCTTTAAAGGCGTCATACCGAGTGTAGAGGCCAATTATACAGGCTCAGTTACACTCGAAGTGGTCTTGGATCCCGGATAACTTCGAGCGAAGAGTTAATCTTTGACATAGTCTCATTCATGGCGGCTATCACGCCTTTGCTTGGGCCGAACCGCATTGCAAAATTCAATGCGGTGCCGCTTTTCGATGTACCTCAAACTCAATATGCCAGGCCCTCGGCGTAATCACGGTCAATGGAAACACGAGCGCTCCCTCGAGCGGAGGAGCATACGGCAAATACTTGCGACGGCGATCTGAGAACAACCTCTTAAGGCAATTCTCGGTCGGCCAATAAACAATCGGACAACATCAAAGCGCGCCGAGTAACCTACAGCAAAGACCGCTGCACGTTAGAACAAGCGTAATAATGCAGCCCCAACCGCAGCCCTCGCGAACTCGCGAAGCCAGTACTACTGCGCCGCGTAATTGCGCTCGAAGCACCATGGGCATAGGGGCGGGCCACGACCACGGCTTGCGCCCGAATCGCGGCTGGACCGCACTAGGGGCTCCGTTTGTGTCATTCCTTTTTCTTTTTCTTCCTCTTACTTTCGGGACTCTGTTCTCCGGAAGCCTGTCCGGCATTCGCCGAGAATACGATGCAACAGCCGAGGAAGCGAAAACTTCGTCAAGTGTCCGGTGGTCTCTATTCGAGCGGTATACTTGTTTTACATACCACATAAACTTACCCTGGAAGAGGACATATCAAAAGTCCGTACCTTGCTTATCGCACAATTTGTATCGTTACGCTTTTATTTGCAGTTTCTTTTGAATAACCAATATATAGCTCTTGCCTATTATTGCATTCTTTCCCATTATATATGTTCATTTATGACATTGCTTGCAACCGTACAATTTAGTGCGGCCAATACACCGAGGGCTTAAGTACCCCAGAAGTATGGTGTGATAAGTCCGAACACTTTCACAAGTCGGCACCCGAACTTATAGCATTATATGCATCGGCTCGAATCATGTCTTGGGTCAATAGTTGGGTTTGCCCGGCTCCCATGTTTTGGTACCTTATGTTCCGTTATATCGGCTAAGGTAGGGCTGGGAGAACCACTGCGATTGTGCCCCGGTTGAAACTAGGTTGAGCACCTCGATTGAGAAAGCTAAAACTGGCCGTCATGATAGAGGCGAGAGTCGATCAAGCTGTTCGAGAGGTTTTTGGGTCCCTAAAGACTTATGCCTCTTAGGCGAGGTCGGCATTGTCGGCCAAAGGCGTGGATAGCGCCCGAACTCGGTCTTCGAATACTAGGGGCTTCGCGAAATTTAAAATTATAGAATTCTATGGCTAGCGAGAGTTTTCAAGCACTATAAGTCCGGTTGCCTTATTACGTTCGTTGAGCGCCTCCCTCAAAGGACCCAGAATGGGAACAAGGCGCTCAAGTTTATCCGAACACCCCAACTTTCGTGGCATGGGGCTGAAGCTAACGACTTGCCATCTCTCAAATTTGATAAGCGGCCGCCTGACGAAGGTAATATTTTAAATTCTGGCGTTGCTTAGCGCATATGAACAAGTTTTCAGCGTCTGAGGATAACAAGCGAGTCTATTCAAAAATTACATATTTGGAGCATTCACCGCTATCTGGCGGGCACCCTTGAGACGCCCTCATAGTACATTTGAACTTGCGATGCTCCTTGCCCTTCGATGGCCCGTCGTCACAAGCTTCTCCGCATCCAGCTTGCCCGATTGCACTTTAGCACGGGCAAGGGCCCAACAGGCACCTTCAATGCAAGCGGGCGCAGTGACTTCAATCCATGGACGGCGTCCACCGGCCGCTGCACTAGCCAGTAGCTCCCAAGCATGGCTTCCAATGGCCATGGCCCAACTATGAGGCCCTTCATGGCCTGCTCGGCGACCTTGTGGGCTCGACCAGCTTGCTTCAGCTGGTCGCCCATAAACACCAGACGTTCGGCCTCGGCATCTTGAGACAGAACACCTTCTCCGTCGAGCTCCCCTCCTTGGCAGCGGTAGAAACAGCGGCGCATCAGACACACACAGGGGCAGATCTGCGAATGCTCTGGAGAGCTCCGGTTCGGGTAAGTAATAGGTAATTCACTTTCACATGCTTGCTTTGCATAAAGAATGCCTTACCGCCGCTATCTTCTTTAATGATTCAATCTCTTGGAGGGCTTTTTGGGCTTGGCCTTAGCAGCTTTGGCACTCTCAAGAGCGAGGCGAGCTCGGACTCTCGAGTCTTGAGTCACGCTCCAAACTCTAGTGTTTTTCCACGAGCACAGGCTCTTGCCGCACCTCCGCCACCCGCGCCTCTGCTTCTCTCGCTCGAGTGCGCTCCGCGGCCGCTTTGGTTTCGACGCGGACACCGCTTCCTTCAGGTCGCCACCTCGTTTGTGGCCCTACAATACCACGTTACTCCTGTTATTTTGCAGCAAATCCTTTTTATAAGGTATTTCTTTAATAAGGTATTACCTTCCTTGTCCTCGAGCTGCTTCTTGCAAGGCCGAGCTCGTTCTCGGACCGCTCGAGGCTACTGCTTCAATGCATTGACCTCCGCGAGTTAATCGGTTTCGGGTTCAGCAGACCCTTAAGGTTCGAACTGCAGGGGTGCGTCGGAGATCCCACCTCCACCGTCTCGTACCTCGCCGAATCGCGGGGACCTAAACTACTAGCAAGAACAACACAAGAGGCTTAATATTTATACTAGTTAAGACCCACCGTTGTGGTGTAATACCCTACTCTAGTTTGTGGTGTGGTGGATTGCCTCTGGGGCTGATGAAGAAACGATGCAGGGAAGAACAGCCTCGCGGTATGTTCTTGGTGGGTGTGATGAACTGCTAAGTGGTGTCCGTCGCTCTAGCTTGAGGATCGGGTCTCTATCTCTCTCTCTCTTGGATTCGAATGGCGGATCCTTCGTCCCCCCCTCCTATGGTGGCTAGCTCTACTTATATGAGCGAAGGCCTGGGCCTCTTCCCAAATATTGGCTGAAGGCGCCAACAATTAGCCATTTGAAGGGAACAAGCGGGTACACTTATCCTGAATAAAGTTGGTCCTCGCCTGCCAAAGGCTCTGGTGATGGCCTTTGCTTGAGGCTCCATGATGACTGCATTCCAGCCGTTGGGGCTGGTCTTGAATGTGTTGCACGAAGCGGATGCCTTTGCTTGATGCTCTACGCTGCGCTTGCCCCTTTGCACCAAAGAGGAAAGGAGGGCGGCTGCAGCGGCTGGCGCCAGGCAGGCGCCCTTGGTCATCATGGCTTCGTCATGGGCACCTCGCGAGTACCCTGCCTTGAACTCTCCGCCTCCTCGTGAGCCAGCTGACAAGGCCGTGCTGAGAAGCTCTGGGTCGTCCGCCCGCAGTCTCAGCCCCTCGCGAGGTCTTGAGCTTGTGTAGATGAAGATGGGCCATCCTAGGCCTCCTTTGAGCCACGCGCCAGGCCAGCTTTGCAGAGCAAGTGCAGGGACCACCGTTCCCGAGAATGCCGGCAAGCGATCGATCTTGGCGGAGGTCGGCGGCGCAACCTGCATTCCCATATTGACATACTTATGTTAGACTCCTGCGTATATCTTTTTAGATCCTTAGTCCGGCTTTTCTTTCGAACACGAACTAAGCATCGAGAACTCTGTCTATCACGGTAATATTTTTACATATTCTAAACTTACCTCAAAGCTTTGTTAGAAGGCTGGTGCAGACTTCGATCAGCCGCTCTTGGCGGACTAAACTTCTGGATCACCACACTCATAATAGTGTGGTGCTCCTCCTCGATGGGCTGTTAAGCGCCTCGATGTATCCGGTGCCTCGGTTGGGCCGGAGGACACGGCGTCTTCCCTTCCCAAGAAGGGGCGCTTGCGGACTTGAACCGCTGAAGGTTCGGTATGGAATCGAGACAAGGTTGAGCTTAGAGCCCACAGGGTCTCACTCCCTCGCTTTGAGTCGGGAGGCTGCCTTGCGGCGCCTCCTGCGCCACCTCCTCTTGACCAGGCCCCCTTGGGGCCCCACCTCGATGTCGTCGGCATGAGGTGAGGAGGCGGGAAGTGAAGTACTCTCCACTTACGATGAATTCAGGGACCCGCTCGGCAGCGGCGAGAGCACGTCCTTAGGCGGGCTGCATGATTGTTCGGCATTAGAGAACACTATGCAATGAAAAAAAGCCATGGGTATCCGGACACTTACGATCTTGCTAGGGGCTTGGCCCTCGAGGCCCTCCTCCTCGCCCGTCGTTAGGCGTTGGTGGAGGCGTCGGGAGGAAGGTTCTTCCTTCTTGAACCCTCCGGCCTCCCGGTGGGCGGCCTTTCTTTCTTCTCTCCCCGGGAGAGAGGCTGCTATTCCTCCTCCTCGTTTTCACGGGAGGAGTCCGCCTCCAGTCGTCGGACTCTGGCGCCGGGCACTCCTTGAGTCCCGTGGCCTCATTCTTAGCCTTCTCCTCCGGCACCACGTGAGGTGCGGAGCCTAACTCTGTCATCAGGCGTCCGCTGGGTTTTTCTTGCAAGGGGCAGACGGTTAATCTGTCGGGGCGTCTTCAACCCGATCTGTCAAAGGTTAGGGAGTTTTAGATCCCGCATAGAGTCAAACTATGAAAAAAGAGTCCCATAAAGGGAAAAATAACTTACCTCGCTGGCTTGGCGCTGCGAGCTGAATCGCGATCTTGGTGGCGGATGTAGAACCTCAGCGCCCATGAGCAGCACCTTCGAGGCGTCTTCGTGCGTAGTGTCGAAGAGCCTTTTAGAGTTAGGTCTTGTGCGGATCAAACTCCCACAATTTGAAGGCCGTTGTTGGCATGGGAGAATCCGGCGGATGAGCATCACACGGATTACGTTGACAAGCTGAGATTCTTGTCCACCAGGTTTGGACGCGGAGTTTGGAGTCGGACAGCTCGTCCAAATCCCCCGTCAGGCCGTCTCTTTCCATGATGTGAGCCGTGTGGGGAAGCGGATCGGATCCGGGGCCGCCGCCCATTGAAAGTCGTCTTGACTCGGTGATGTAGAACCATCGATTGCCACCCCATTATGGTCTCCACAAAGGAGCCCTCGAGCCATAGGACTTTGGCCATCTTGCCAACCATGGCGCCTCCGCACTCCGGCTTGGCGGCCGCCCACTACCTTGACGACATTGAAGATCTTCAGCCATAAGCGAAGTGGGGCTGAATCTGAAGGAAGGCCTCGCACCGCGACGATAACGCCGAGATGTTGAGGATGAAGTTTGGGGCCAAATCATGGAAATCAGGCCGTAGTAGAACATGAGCCCCGGACAAATGGGTGAAGTGGAAAACCTAGTCCGCGGAGGAAGTGGGTGAGAAACACCACCCTCTCATGGGGCCCAGGGGTGGGGATGAGCTGCCCGACGATGTGCGACGTCGCCGGACAAGTATCCGGCCTTCCATGATTTTTACTTGGCCTCCGTGGCGGAGGAGGCCATCCACCGCCTCCCGCTCGGACATAGTTGGAGAAGGTTGAGGTGGGGTGTCGGACTTAGGCGCTGGAGCTCGAGTCTTGTGAAATGGATGAGCAAAGGAGGAAGAAGGCGTAAGTGAAAAGGTGGATACTTATCCCCTTATATGGATGGATGAAGCTATCGCGTCCCCGCCCGACTGGTAAAACTCGCTTATCTCCCAAGCGCCGTAATCAATGGCGCGGATGGGTTCTACGTCCGTATTGATGAGAATCCCGGAATAAGGGGCACGATCTACGCTTTGATAAGGCGTGCCAAGAAACCGCCTCGCTAAGCATGGCTGAGGTGGGACGATAAAAAGCGATTGAATAAAGGCTTGGCCGTGGTGTGATGTCACGCAGCTGCGGAATCGTCGGCAGATCTGTGCAAAAATTATTCTCTCTGGTGGTATGTGGAACTTGTTTTGCGAGCGGACACTATCCTTGTGTTCAAAACCTTCTATGAAGTATTAGGAGGAACCCGCCTTGCAATGCCGAAGACAATATGCGGGCGGACTAGTCATCATTGAAGCCTGGTTGAGGGGCTACTAAGGAGTCTGGACTAGGGGTGTCGGATAGCCGAACTATCATCTTTGGCGGACTCCTAGACTATGAAGATACAAGATTGAAGACTTAGTCCCTTGTCAGGATAGGACTTTCCTTGGCGTGGAAGGCAAGCTTGGCGTCTGGATATTTAGATCTCCTACCATTGTAACCGACTCTGTGTAACCCTAACCCTATTCGGTGTCTATATAAACCGAAGGTTTTAGTCCGTGGGACGAACAACAATCATACCATACGCTAGCTTCTAGGGTTTAGCCTCTCGATCTCGTGGTAGATCTACTCTTGTACTACCCATATCATCAATATTAATCAGCGGGGTAGGGTATTACCTCCATCGAGAGGGCCCGAACCTGGTAAAACATCGTGCCCTTGTCTCCTGTTACCATCCGCCTAGCGCATGATTCGGGACCCCCTACCCGAGATCCGCCGGTTTTGACACCGACAGCGATCATCTGCAAGAGTCGGAGCGTTGGCTGCTTTAAGTCGGGCCAAGGCGTGGCTTCCGGAGTTAGACCCGGCCGACATCGCCATTGGATATCCAAGTCTTAAGGAGGATGGCACATCGTTTGAACAAGAGGACTTCATCGCTTGTGTGAAGTAAATACGCCTTGTGGCCACCCTGATTGCTGATGACACGGATCTCACCAAGTACGAGCCGGGTTACTACGGGGAAATTCGGAGGATTCCAACACCGCATTATAAAGTGACCAGCCTGATCCCTCCAATCCGTAAGCATACCTTCGTCCCTGAAGTTGACCCGGCCGGACTAATTGATGATGAAGCTGAATTTGAAGCTTTGAATGGCATTGACTGGTCATCATCAACCTTCCAGGTCAGGGAACAGGACGGAGGAGCGGAAAGGGTTGATCCGAAAGCTTCAGGCCGACAAGAAAATTGACCCGCCGAGCGGCTCATATTTGTACCTTGCTGGAAAACATTTTAATCATTTGGACTCAAGCGAGTCATGTAATAGGGTAGAAATGACTTTGCTTTGTCGTGCCATCGTGCATGTTTTGATGCTCAACACTATTAAACCGCCGCTTTATGTTCTCCCTGTTTAAACTTATCATCTGTTTTTGTTATGCATAAGAAAGTCTTTGAACTATTCTGCACACAAAAATAGATCACAAGAACCCTTGGAGGCTTACCGCAGGGGCGCATAATATCTTACGTACAACCATTAATATTGAAAGAAGAGACACAGATAAGCCTGTTTATGAATTACAGCTTTGAAATACAACTATAATATCATACCTGTGATTTTGAATTTGTACTGCCTATTCATGTGACCTGAACAGTAAGGGTGATAACCCAATCCTTTAGAAGCCAACACTTCCACCTGTATGATGATCGTCATACGCTAGCGACTTATCTTTCAAAACCAAGCCGGGTTAAATTTAAACCATACTTATACTTAGATCTGGACAAAAAAGCCTCAAGCAAAAAACAAAGACTGTTTCCAAAAAACTTAAGCAAGATAGAAAGACATATTTGAGGCTTCTGATTCGAATACGATCAGTAAACCGGACCAAAGGGGTTAAGCTAGGATTCGAATACGATCATGTAGCCCCCAGTGGCTTTGGCGTTGCGCCGATCAAGAGGGTACTGACAGCTATGTTCTCTTTGGTTCGAATACGACCTATGTTTGAACAGGAAGCCCCAAAATGACCTTGAGAGATTTTTAACAACCCTGATTCGAATACAATTAAAGTCATACCCAAAAGGGGTTAAGCTATGATTCGAATACGATCAAGAAACCCCCTAGTGAGTTTGGCATTGTGCCGATCAAGAGGGTACCGACAGCTATGTTCTCTTTGGTTCGAATACGACCTATGTTTGAACAGGAAGCCCCCTAGTGATCATGAGTTTTAACGGCTAGATTCGAATACAGTCATAAGCCGGACCAAAGGGTTGAAGCTGGATTCGAATATGATCAGCCCCCAATTGGTCATTTGAATTTATGAAGATAAAGATATATGAGCATTGAAGATGAAAAGGACAGAGGTCCTGCTGTATTACTTATCATAATATATACATCGTCAAAATATGTACATCATGAGAGCCGGTGGCTCAAGTATAGTAAGGCCGAAGATGAGCGATATTCCACGGCCGGCGGGTCTCTTCCTCCGACTTACGTGAGTCTTTGTGCTCTCGAACATCGATGAGGTAGTATGACCCATTGTGTAAGTTTTTACTGACCACAAAGGGCCCTTCCCAAGGTGGGGATAGCTTGTGTGCATCAGTTTGATCCTGGATGAGCCGGAGCACCAAGTCACCTTCTTGAAAGGTTCTGGACTTAACCCGGCGGCTATGATAACGGCGTAGGTCCTGTTGATAAATCGTTGAACGTGCTGCTGCCAAGTCACGCTTCTCATCTAACAGGTCAAGTGCATCCTGACGGGCTTGTTCATTATCAGCTTCAACGTAAGTCGCCACGCGGGGCGAGTCATGACGGATGTCACTAGGTAGAACCGCCTCTGCTCCGTAAACCATGAAGAAAGGCGTCTAACCCGTAGACCTGTTAGGGGTAGTATTGATGCTCCATATCACATAGGGTAACTCCTCCACTAAACAACCTGACGTCCATTGTAAAGGAACCACAAGCCGGGGCTTGATGCCTTTCAAGATTTCCTGATTGGCTCTTTCAGCTTGACCCTTTGGATTGGGGTGAGCTCGATGATGGCTGTCGAGCGGATATGCTCACGTTGATAGAACTCTCCCATGGCGCCCTTGGACAGATTAGTACCATTATCAGTTATAATGCTGGGTGGAAAGCCAAATCGAAAAATCACCTTTTTCATGAATTGAACCGCCGTGGCTGCATCACACTTACTGACCGGCTCTGCCTGAACCCACTTTGTGAATTTATCAACCGCCACCATAAGGTGTGTCTTTTTTATCTTTGGACCTTTTGAAAGGCCCAACCATGTCAAGCCCCCAGACTGCAAACGTCCAAGTAATTGGAATCATCCTCAATTCTTGAGCCGACACGTGAGCCCGTCGTGTTTCTGGCAACCATCACATTTACTGACTAGATCCTCCACATCAGCATGAGCCGTCAGCCAATAAAAACCATGACGAAAAGCTTTGGCCACAAGTGACTTTGAACCGGCATGATGGCCGCAATCTCCTTCATGGATCTCACAAAGAATTTCTTGACCTTCCTTAGGAGGGACACAATGTTGAAATGCCCCAGTGACACTGCGGTGATGCAACTCACCATTGGCAATTGTCATTTACTTAGACCGTTGGATTATCTGTCTAGCCAAGGTTTCATCCTCAGGCAACTTGCCCCGGGTCATGTAAGCCAAATATGGCACTGTCCAATCTGGGATGACGTGGAGAGCCGCCACCAATTGTGCTTCCGGGTCTGGAACGGCCAAGTCTTCCTCTGTGGGCAACTTGACAGAAGGGTTATGCAAAATATCTAAGAAAGTATTAGGTGGCACCGGCTTATGCTGAGACCCCAGCCGGCTTAAAGCATCAACCACCTCATTCTTTCTGCGATCAATGTGCTTCACTTGGTAACCCTTGAAGTGTCCAGCAATGGCATCAACTTCACGGCGATAAGCTGCCATGAGAGGATCCTTGGAATCCCACTTGCCTGATACTTGTTGAGCCACCAAATCTGAGTCGCCAAAGCACCTTACCCGGCTTAAATTCATCTCCTTAGCCATCCGAAGACCATGGAGCAAGGCCTCATACTCAGCTGCATTGTTAGTACAGGGAAACATCAACCGTAGCACATAACAAAATTTGTCACCTCGAGGGGAAGCTAAAACAACTCCAGCCCTGAGCCCTCCAATTGCCTGGACCCATAAAAATGAATAGTCTAATATGTGTTGTCCGGCTTCTCTTCAGGCATCTGCAGCTCTGTCCAATCGTTGATGAAGTCCACCAATGCTTGAGACTTGATAGTGGTGCGTGGCACATACTTCAAACCATGAGGCCCAAGTTCAATGGCCCACTTGGCGACTCGTCCTGTGGCTTCTCTATTTTGAATGATATCTCCTAAAGGGGCTGAACTAACCACAGTGGATGGGATGACCCTGGAAGTATTGCTTAAGCTTCCGGCTTGCCATGAACACCCCATAGACAAGCTTCTGCCAATGTGGATATCTTTGCTTGGACTCAATAAGCACCTCACTGACGTAGTAAACCGGCCGCTGAACCGGATATTCCTTGCCGGCCTCTTTGCGCTCTACCACAATGGCCACACTGACAGCACGTGTGTTAGCAGCCACATATAATAATAATGGCTCTTTATCAATGGGAGCAGCAAGGACTGGCGGCTCAGCGAGTTGTCTTTTCAAATCTTCAAAGGCAGTGTTAGCAGCATCACTCCAGACAAAGTCGTCGGTCTTCTTCATCATCTGATATAGCGGTATGGCCTTCTCACCTAACCGGCTTATGAACCGGCTTAAAGCGGCAATACGACCCGCCAAACGCTGAACATCATTGATACACGCCGGCTTAGCCAAAGAAGTGATTGCCTTGATCTTCTCCGTGTTAGCCTCGATGCCTCTGTTAGAAACCAGAAAACCCAAAAGCTTGCCAGCTGGCACTCCAAAAACACACTTGGCCGGGTTAAGCATCATCTTGTAGACCCAGAGGTTATCAAAGGTTTCCTTCAAATCATCTATCAAGGTCTCCTTCTCTCTGGACTTCACCACAATGTCGTCCACATAAGCATGAACATTGCGCCCAGTCTGACTGTTTAGACAGTTCTGCACACATCAATGATAAGTCGCCTGGGCACTCTTAAGCCCAAAAGGCATAGACACATAGCAGAAGGCTCCAAACGGAGTAATAAAACCGTCTTCTCCTGGTCCTTAACTGCCATCTTGATCTGATGATAACCAGAATAAGCATCCAAAAAGCTCAAACGCTCACAACCCGCCGTAGCATCAATGATTTGATCAATACGAGGGAGAGCGAAAGGATCAGCCGGACAAGCCTTGTTTAAGTCCGTGTAATCCACACACATATGCCAGGTGCCTTTCTTTATAAGCACAAGCACCGGGTTAGCCAACCACTATGGATGAAAAACTTCAATAATGAACCCGGCGGCCAAGGGCCGGGCCACTTCCTCACCAATGGCCTTACGCCTCTCCTCATTAAACCGTCGAAGAAACTGCTTGACCGGCTTAAACTTTGGATCAATATTGAGAGTGTTCTCAGCGAGTTCTCTCGGTACACCTGGCATGTCAGAAGGTTTCCATGCAAAGATGTCCCGGTTCTCACAGATGAACTCGATGAGCGCGCTTTCCTATTTGGGATCCATATTGGCACTGATACTGAACTGCTTAGATGAGTCGCCTGGAACAAAATCGACAAGCCTGGTATCATCAGCCGATTTAAACTTCAGCACCAGCTCATGTTCTGTGGTTGGCTTCTTTAAAGACTTCATGTCCGCCGGGTCAACATTGTCCTTATAGAACTTCAACTCCTCTGTGGCACACATAGATTCAGCGTAAGCAGCATCGCCTTCCTCACATTCCAAGGCTATCTTCCGACTCCCGTGCACTGTGATGGTGCCCTTATAACCTGGCATCTTGAGCTGCAAATAAACATAACACGGCCGCGCCATGAACTTGGCATAAGCCGGCCGTCCAAACAGGGCGTGATATGGGCTCTTGATTTTGACCACTTCAAAAGTTAACTTCTCAGCCCTAGAATCATGATCATCTCCAAAGGCTACTTCTAGTTCAATCTTACCCACTGGGTATGCTGATTTACCAGGCACCACTCCATGGAAAACAGTGTTGGACGTCTTAAGATTCTTATCAGTCAACCCCATACGACGGAAAGTCTCATAATAGAGGATGTCGATGCTACTGCCTCCGTCCATGAGCACCTTAGTGAATTTATATCCACCAACCTGAGGTGCCACCACCAAGGCCAAGTGACCCGAATTGTCAACCCGAGGAGGGTGATCGTCCCTACTCCATAGAATAGGCTGCTCCGACCATCTCAAACAACGAGGAACTGTCGGCTCAGCAGCGTTTATAGCGCTTTTACGAAGTTTTTGGTCTTGTTTGCACAAACTGGTGGTGAACACATGATACTGTCCACTATTCAGCTGCTTTGGATTGCTCTGATAACCAGATTGCTGTTGCTGCTGTTGACCTCCCTGGCCAGATTGCTGATTATAACCACCTTGATTTCCTTGAGAGCCTTGAAAACCGGAATTTGAACCGCCGCCCGGGCCATGAAAACCGCCGCCACCTGAGCCGCCGCCAGGCCCATGGTTGTCGTCGAACATGTTAGAGTTCTTGAAAGCATGCATGATCGTACAGTCCTTCCATAGGTGAGTGGCCGGTTTCTGCTGAGTACCATGCCTTGGACAGGGCTCATTGTGCAACTGCTCAAGAGTGGGACCTGACCCGCCGGACCGAGGAGGTGGTCTCCTCTTACGTCATTGATTGCTGCCCTGTGCATTGGTGTTAGCCACAAACTCCGGGCTACCGTCAGCCTTACGTTTATTGCCTCCTTGATTCGCCGGGTTATGCTGATGACCCTTGGCATTGTCGTACTTCTTTCCCTTCCCTGTCTTATCATCGTCAGACTCGGGATCCTTGGTACTATTAGAGTCGGCGTACTTGACCAGAGCCGCCATTAGCTGGCCCATGTCATTACAATCGCGCTTGAGCCGCCCCAGCTTCTGTTTCAGAGGTGTAAAATGGCAATTCTTCTCCAACATTAAGACTGCAGAGCCGACATCCATCTTATCAGATGAATGTATTATGGCCTTGACCCGGCGCACCCAATGGGTCATGGAGTCACCTTCTTCTTGCTTGCAATTAGTCAAATCCACAATTGACATGGGTTGCCTGCATGTGTCTTTGAAGTTCTGAATAAACCGGGCCTTTAACTCTGCCCATGAAATTAGGTGGCAGCCCCTTCAACCAAGTGCGGGCCGTTCCATCCAACAACATGGTGAAGTACTTGGCCATTGCCGTGTCACTGACCTCCAGTAGTTCCATGGCCATCTCATAGCTTTCAATCCATGCCCCGGGCTGCAAGTCGGCTGTGTAATTAGGCACCTTTCGAGGCCCCTTGAAATCCTTGGGCAAACACTCATTACGTAGAGCCGGTACCAAACAAGGGACACCTCCGGTCCTTGTGGTCACGCCTGCCTCAATAGAAGTCGTCGGATAAACCGAAAAAGACTGGTAAGCTGCCTGCTGAGCCGCCTGCTCAGCCGCCTGCTGAGCCGCCCGCTCAGCCGCCTGCTGAGCCGCCCGCTCAGCCTCTTGGCGTATCCTGTCCTGATCGACCAAGTTAGGAGCTCCATCACGCGCCGTGTTATGCCCGCACGGCTGGTCACAACGCCGGGCGTTGCTTGAAACGGCTGCTGAATCTATATGTCTGCTATAACTCGGGCTCCGGCTTGGGCGAGGGGTCGAATGAATCCTGTCTCGACTATAAGAATACGCCTCCTGCTGCGCCAGAGCTGTCTGAAGAAGTTCTCTAACCCTTCGTGTTTCAATTACCGTCGGAGAGTCGCCCTCCATCGGGAGAGCCGCCAATCACGCTGATGCAGCGATCAGGTTCTCCAAAGGGTTAGAAAAATGACCCGATGGTGTTGGTACATAATGAGGTGGAGCAGTATTCATGCGAGGAGGCTCCATCACCCGGGGCTGAACCGGCGTCCCAGCCTCGGGCGTTGTAACCCGATTTACCTCTGGCGGGTTACTAGGGCTGGCACCAGGTGTGCAGAAGAGGTTTGGAGGATCATAAGCCGGAGGCAGACGGGATTGAGCCTTCTCGTGCCTTCTCCTCATGACCTCATTTGATGCGTTCAGATTCATCGTAAGTTGGAAAGCCTCTTATTGAATATGTTGAGCTCGAGCATCCAAAGCCGCCCGCTCTGCGGCCATCCTGACGTCCTCTGCTGCTAGGTTTTCCTTGGCTTGTGCTACCTCCTCACGTAACCGTGCCACTTCTGCATCATGTTGAGCCTGATCCGCCGGATTAACCACGACGGTTAACAGGGCTTTCATCCTATCCATGAGATCCATCACCTGAGCCGGCGGGCGTGTAGGGCCTCCTGCCCCGGCTGCCGCTGACCCGGAGGTTATCGCTGCCGCAGCCGTAGAGTTTTGACCTGGTTGCGTGCCAGCCATGAAGATCCCCATTCTGCTTGGCGACTCAAAGGGTCTGAAATACTGCTGCCATCGGAACAGCCCCCAAGCCCACCGTCTTGTAACTGATACAATGAATCCGTCTCACCTGTGGACGACTCACCATCAGGGTAGATGGCCATCTCACCGCCAGACACAGATCCTTCAGAAAATTCCCCTCCATGGATGCATCCCATGAAGGAACGCTTCATGGCGGGCTGAGCCCGGGCGGGTCTCGCACGCTGAGCCGTCTCGATGATGTCGGTGCAGATGTCCGGCTCAGGGCCCGGCTCGCTGATCTGGCCGATGAAGACGTGGATTCCGCCGAAGGGGACCCAGTACCCATACTCAATTGAGCCGGCGTCGGGGCCCCAGCCTGCGTTGTCGATGTAGAGCTTGCTACGATGAATCTTGGTCATCCGGCCCACAACGTATTCCTTGAGCCCTTCGAAGCTGCCCTTCAAGAACTCAAATCCACCGTGCGCTGGCCCCATAGTGGGCGCAAACTGTCGTGGAATTGTCACGGCAGATGTCCTAGTGAAAGGACTTAAGCGTGGAGCCATCGCAACTAGGAAGCTTAAAGGGGTTAATACGGGACAAAGGACACGAGGGTTTATACTGGTTCGGCCCCTTGCGGTGAAGGTAAAGGCCTAATCCAGTTTGAGGTGGTATTGCTTATGTTTCGATTACTAGGGAGCGAATCTGCTTGACCTAGCTTTCGGTTTGTTGTTACTTGTCCTTGAACCGCCATCAGGTCGTCCCTTTATATACAGAGGTTGACGCCTCGCGGCTTACAGAGTCCCGGCCGGCTTATAAACAATGTCCGTCTCGGTCTCTAACTACCCCTGCCTTACAATACAAGTTACGTACATATGGCGGTTTATCTCTACGGGCCAAGAGTCACCTTTGGGCCTTGGGCCCTTGGCTGAACCGCCATCTTCCAGAGCTGTCTTGGGCTTCATGAATCGCCGTAGGTATAACCCGGCCCCTACTGGGCGGGTCATACCTAATAGTTATATCCCCAACACCCCCTGAACTTTGGAAATCCGGAGGATGTCTCATACCAATTTCATTGACATGATCATGACATTGTGAATAATCTATAGGATTTTCAAAGTATGTTGGTTGCATATTGTTTCCTCACTTTCTATAATTCGGAGGATAAGTAATTTTTGAGCAATGTACTTTACGATATTGCTCTTCATATAACCTGTAGTTCTTGAGTAACACAAGTGGTAGCGTCTTGATAAATCAAGTTATGTGATTCTGCTGAATCTCAACCACATGATTATGAGTGTGGCTAATCATTCTGCTAAGCCATGCATATTTTGCAATGATTTTAGAAAAGCAATTATGTCAGAATGATAACTGGAAATAGCCATTAAAGCCCGTTTAGATGACTTCCATATGAAGGCTATTCCAGCAAATTCAGTCATTGATATGGCATTATTGGGATAAAAGAAAGAGCCAATATCATTATATCATATAATGGCCATATCTTGTATTTCCTGATGAAAATATCCAAGATTTATTGTGAGCTTGATATATAAGCTGACATTTCTTATATCGACCATATACCTTTTGTTGGGGGTTGCACTCTGAACAAAGATAGCAAATATAGTGTCAGGTCTGACGTAGTTTGCAATTATATGAGTGCTTTGACATTATTGAGATGTATAACTTTAGGTCCTCATATTACTTCATTAACACCCCTAGGCATGAATGGATCTGTACCCTATCAGGGGTAGTATGACCATATTACATGTCTTTTATTGATATGATATATCCACATTGAACTTCTCGTATATGTTTTGGATATATGTAGACTGATATATGTATTCTTGAGAGAATGCTCAAGTTGTAAGCTTAAGATAAATTTGGTTGAATCCAAATTTTCCGTCTTGAGACGATTTTATGTATTTTTAGGTCCTTTAGAGACATTGATGACAAAATCATCGATAAACACTAAGGTGATGTACGGAAATAAATTTTCTGCTTTCTTTATTAAAACACATAAACAATCATGATTATTCGAGTAATCCTTTTGAAGAAGGAACTCATTTAGTCGATAGTACCATATGAAGTTTTACACAAAACTTTAGAGACATTGATGACGAAATCATCGATATACACTGAGGTGATGTAAGGAAATAAAATTTTTGCTTTCTTTATTAAAACACATAAACAATCATGATTATTCGAGTAATCCTTTTGAAGAAGGAACTCATTTAGTTGGTAGTACCATATGATTTTCGACTATTTCAAGTCATAGAGTGACTTATGAAGTTTTACACAAAACTTGTTGCGATTTGCTTGGATTTTGAAGTATAAGCCCTTCAGGGACTTCAATAGAGATTTCGAAATAAGTGACTCATATGAGTATGTAGCCACTTCATCCATCAACTGCATGGATAACATCATTATTTTTTGCCAATGATATTTAGTATCGAAACATAATTCCACTTATACCAAGAGAGTATGTTATATAATTTATGTCGGGTCTCTCTGTGAACCCTTTTGCTACAAGCCCCGCTTTCTCACCACCTCGATGACTTTGTCTATGAATGTGAAGTTTTTAGTATTCCATATGGAAGATACTTATGAGGAGTAGGTATTACTGTAGTAAATACCACTCATTTGTTAAGCGAGTGCTATTCTTCATTACTTGCTTCCTTTTATGTGAACCAATAAGAGTGCAAGAGGCACTCTACCATGGATTTTGGTTCTGGGCCCAAAAGGTTTTAGGAATTTGAGAAGAAATATATGTTGAAAAATGTAGTCTTTAATTTATATGATTCTGATGGAATCATTGAAGTTTATGGATAAAATATTTATTCCTTTTTAACTCCTTGGGATTTCCTACAACAAATGGAGTCAAGGTGTTTCGATGTCCCGGCACCAAAACATTTGTGCACATTTATGCCAGGCTTTGGATTATGAGCATCCAGTGAGGTGTATTTCAACTTGATGTTGAATTACTTTTACTGGTTGAGGATTTGATTTCCTCTGTTTTCGCGGAAGCATATGAGAAGTCATATCTCGTCTTGTCAGATTTTCTCCCCCTCTTGCTCTCATCTGGGGAGAAGAGTGGTTTATCAGGTACCTCCACTCTTCTTGACACTTTACTGCGGGAATATAGAATTTAGTAACACCTTGTTATCAGTAAATGTATGTGGCAAATTTGCAATGTGTTGCAGATATATGATTCTCTAAACTTCTAGTTCAGATTCTTTGAGTACATGGATTGTAACACCCGGATGATTAATGAACAGTAAACACCCCGGTTACTGTGCCAAACCCCACGTTGATTCGAACCCGGCCTAAGACAATTTCAAAACAAGAGCAAACGATAAAAGGTTTCAAAACAAAGACTAAAAATGTTCGGGGGTTGACTAAAATAGCAAACCTAATTATGGTGGTGTGCACTAATTTTTGTAAAATGCTTTGGCATGTTAAATAAACTAAAAACAGAAAAATAAAAATAAAAAGAGAAAACGAAAAAGAAGGAAGGAAAACCCCCTGGCCCATCAGGCCAGCCCTTCCCACGCCCGGCCAGCCCCCAACCCCACTGCCCGGCCCCTCCTTGGGCCCAACCGCCCACCCCCACTCCCTTATCCTGGACCCAAACCCTAACCGCCCCCTCCCCACTCCTCTCCTCTCGCCCCACTCTCCCCCCGATCCAATCGGGATCGGGCCGAACCCATCGCCCAGCGCACGCCGCCCGTCATGGCGCTCCCCACCAGATGCTACCCGCCGACCGCCACCACTCGACCCCTCTCCTCCCACCTTGGCGCTGTCCGCCCGAAACCACTCGGTCCCGACGCCACCACCACTTGAGCCCTCGCCGGAACCACGAGGCCACGCCGCTCGTCCCCCGCCGCCGTCGCCGGCCCCCCCACCGGATTGCATTTCGCCACCGCTCGTCGCCGTCCTCCTCCTCAACCCCCACCGCCTCGTTCCCTATGAACCGCGGTGAGGCTCCTCTCTTCCTCTCCCTCTCCCCCTCCCGAACCTCGCCCGTCGCCGGAGCTCCATCTCCGCGACCAACGCGCCCTCGCCCCCTCGGCCCGACCCGCCATTGCCGTCGCCTTGGTCTCTCCTCCCGAACCCCTGCCGACGACGCTTGCCGCCCGGACGCCACTGTCGCCGGGCGCCTTCCCCACGGCGCGCTTCGCCCCCACCCGAACCCCCCCTCGCCTTTCCGCGTTTCGTGGCGACGCTGAACGCACGACTGTGGAGCGTGCCAATCCTCCGCCGCCTTGCGCCACTCCGCCGGCCTCGCCTATGCCACGGTAGCCGACCCGGCCCACCTCGTCGGCCCTCGCACTGCACCGGCCTGGGATCGGCGGGCGCCAACGCATGCAGCCCACAGGTCGCGCCCGACAGGCACGGGCATCGCCCGCATGCCCAAGATGCGAATGCCCCTGGGCCATGACATGGGGCCCCGCCAGGACATTTTCTTAAAAGAAAAGAAAAAAATAATAAAAGGGAAAAATGAAAATTAAATAAAATAAATAAAATGAATAAAATTAATTAATTAATTAATTAACTAATTAAGTAATTAATTAATCTAATTAATTCGATTAATTAACCTAATCATTACTTAACCTAATTAATTAATGTTAATTAACTTTGATTAGGTTAATTAGATAAGAGAATGACATGCGGGACCCACTGTCGGGGTTGACTCATCAACCCTGTTGATCTTGATGTCAACATGACATCATCTCGATGTCATAAATGCATTTTCAAATTAATTAAATAATTAATTAAATTCCAGAAATTAATAAAATCTTTTAAAATCATGTCTTTTAATCCGTAATCCGGATTAAAATATTTTCAACATGAAAGTTGCTCGAGCGACGAGACGAATCCGGATCACGCAATTGCTCGTTCGTCCACCACACACCCCTAACCTATCGAACTCGCAAACTTTCCTCTCCGGTTCATACGTCTCGACAGACGTCCGGGCAAGGTTAACTTCCGGATGTTTTCCCTCTAACAGTACCCCCTCATACCACGTTAGGGCACGCCTAGCATCGCTTCTTGACATGTCATGCATCGTTATGCATCTGCTTACTTTGTATTCATTGTTTCTTCCCCTCTTCTCTCCGGTAGACTACGAGACCGACGCTGCGGTGGCAGTTCGACTACGGTGTTGACGACCCTCTCTCTTGCCGGAGCAACCAGGTAAGCCCCCCTTGATCACCGGATATCGCCTACTCTTATCTACCTTGCTTGCATTAGAGTAGCATAGCATGTTCTTGTTTTCGGATACTCCTATCCGCCTTGCATAGCTTTGTCCTTGTAACTTCGTTGTTACCTTACCGCAATCCTATATGCTTAGTATAGGATGCTAGTACTTTCATCTGTGGCCCTACTTTCTTGTCCGCTCTGCGTGCTATACTATCGGGCCGTGATCACTCGGGAGTTGATCACGGTATATACTATATACTTATACATGATACATGTGAGACTAAAGTCGGTCGGTGATGGAGCACCCGTGAGTGGATCTTTGTGGCGAGCGGCAGGCAGGTTGAGACCGCCTAGGAGAGAGGTGGGCTGGCCTGCTCGGGCGTTCGCGGTTACTTAACACGCTTAACGAGGTCTTGGTATTTGATCTGGGTTGGCTCTGAGCTTATACGCACTAACCATCTACGCGGAGTAGTTATGGGTATCCCGCGTCGTGGTATCGGCCAAGCACTTCAGACGTCGTGACGGGCGGCGCTACCGGATTGACTGGAACGCTGTTAGGCTAGGTTTGCTTCCGGCCGCCCTAGCGAACGTGGTGTGTGCTCAGGCGATGGGCCTGCACCCTGCTGGCGCTTAGGTTTAGACCGGCGTGTTGGCCTCTCTGTAGTGCCTAGGTGGGGCTGCGACGTGTTGATCTTACGCGTCGGGCATGACCCCGGAAAGTGTGTCCGCCAAATGGGATCAAGCGTCTTTGGGTAAGATGGTGCACCCCGCAGTGAAGTTAATCTATTCGGATAGCCGTGATCTTGATAATGTGACGACTTGGAGTTGTACCTTGAGCTTATGACAACTAGAACCGGATACTTGCTAAAACACACCCTTCCAAGTGCCAGATACAACCGGTGGTCGCTCTCGCTCAGGGTTATGAGCAGGGGATTGCCGGGTAGGATTATTGCTATATGATGTTACTTGGAGGACTTCAGATTGTCCTCCTCTACCTGTTGTAAAGCCGGTGTCCAGAAGCGTAGTCTTCGTTAAGACTAGCTACCCCCCTCTTATTCTGGCATTCTGTAGTTCAGACCACTGATATGACCCCAAAGTTGGATAAAGCCATAGTTGCTTCTTGGAATTGTATTTTGATCAAATTCCACACTGTCATTTGACTCCTTTGAAACGTCTTTGTTTTCAGATGGAACCCACGAGGCAGGTCGTGCGCCACACGACGGCCATTGGTGCCTCGGGATCACCTGCGGTGCTAGCAGAGATGATGACCTATCTCGGGTTATCGCGGCACCTCGAGTACACCGCCTATGAGGAGTACCGGGACTATAACCGGGAGCAGATGCCGCGCCATCGCCCACCTCTACTCTGGAGTACGAGTCCACTCTTGTGCTGCACACCGCACATGGTGTTGGAGTGACTATCGATATGGCAGTCCACGATCTGCTTATGCTTTGCTCGACACGCCTTCGTCTTGAGTATCGAGAGTTGGACACCTCCCCCTTCAGGCACATTGCTATCGCGTCTGATGTTGGTGAGGAGGGTTACTACACTGCTGCCTACACCACTGTCACCAGAGAGCCCTTCCACCATCAGAACTTTGTTCTGCATGCTGATGGGCTGGATCGAGCTAACCGAGCTCTTCGCCACGAGTTGTACATCACCCGTCAGCACCTCTACCGTGCTCTGACGCTGATGCACCCCTTTGTTCGATCCGGAGAGCTGCCGCGCTCTGCGATCTACCCAGCCAGGACCGTGATGCCCCAAGGTGTCGGTTGGCCAGACGTGGGAGGCTACTCTCCCGCACTTGGCCCTTTTCTGCCACCTGGACGTCGGATTCAGCACCAGAGTATCCGCGGCCCCCAGGTCACTGACGTGGAGGACTATCCACTGCCGCACTATCAGCTTTCAAAGCTCTGACTACCTCCATGCATCAGCGTGGGACCTGATGTAGACTTGCTTGTTAGTGTTTGATGTATTCGCCATGAGCTGCGTGCGCCTATGATGTAGTAGTCTAGGTATTGGACTCTATGTATCGAACTCTATGCATGATTCCTTTTGTAAGATATGCCAACTACTATGTAGTTCCCATCATCTTGCTTTCATTATGCATGTTTCATCATGAATGATTCTGTCTCTTGCTTAATTTCTCAAATGCTGAACTACCCTCGTTATATAATAGCAGGATGGTTAGGCCAGCAGGTCGTGGTCGTGGTGCCAACTTCCCACCACCGCTCGAGTACATGGCTGGTATGGTCCAACAGCTTGAGATGAATCGCCAGCTCATGGAGAACATGATGGCTCAGTTCCTCGCCCCAATATGAACCAGCACCCAAACGGAACAACTCGCAGGATTTCATACGCTGAACCCCGGCGTGTACCGCAGCTCAACTCAGCCACCGGATGTCGATGATAGCTCGTGACATCACCTATGAGATGGAGTCTGCTGATGTAGCCCCCGCCAGCTATGTCACCTTTGCTTCCTTCTTCTGAAGGGACCCGAGCTCAATGGTGGGACAGCCACGGCGACTCGCCAGCTTGGAACACTCATCACTGGCCGACTTCCAGAGCTGCCTTCCGTGCCGCTTCATCCTCAAGGGTCATGGACCGGAAGAAGCGTGAGTTCCGCAACCTCACCCAAGGCAACAAGATCATAGTTGAAGCCTATCGAGAGTTCTGGACTTGTCTCGCTATGTCAAGAGGATATTGCAACCGATGCACGCGACGACAGAGAAGTTCCGTGACGGTCTTCAAGTCGACATCAAGCTCGCACTCCTAGTGCACGACTTTGCTGATTTCGCCACCTTGGTGAACAAAGCTATCAATGTCGAAACTGGTGCGCAGGAATACCAGAGCTCTAACAGCGCAACTGTGACACGGGCTCATCTTCGCCCGTCCTCGCAGGCGCAAGATATGGATTCCCAACAGCATGTACCAGCCGAATGCACTCGCTCCAAAGCGAACTATGCTACACCTCGCTCGCCAACAACTAAGCAGCCGAAGCTTCCAGCTCCACCACCCCAAGCTCCTGTTCCCACTCCCAATAATGGTTTGTGCTTCAGGTGCGGACAACCAGGCACCGTGCTAGAGAATGCAACCGAACCGTAATCAATCGCCCTTCCAAAGAGTGGCCGTGGAAACACCCGTAACCGCAACAACACCGCAAGTCTTATGGGCAAGCTCGGGCCAACCACGTTGATCTCGAATGAAGCTCAAGACCAACCTGCCATCGTGATGGGTACACTTTCAGAAATTCAGTACCAAAGATGCGCCTTATTTGATCAGGGCATCGCATTCATTCATGTCTCAAGATTTTGCATTCATGCATGGCATTAAAAGTGAAGACATGAATGCTTCACTATTAGTACACACCCTCGCGGGCCAATGTCGGACTTCCATGATTTGCAACAACGTCCCGTTGAAATCAAGGAATGGAATTCTTGTCTCGCCCATCGTTTGTCAAGTCTTGTAGCATTGACCTCATTGGGTATGAATTGGTTGAAAGCACATACGGCGCCAATCGTTTGCGCCACTAAGACAGTCCATTTGCTACACCCTTCGATGAAATAGTCACTTACCAAGCTCATCGGTGCAAAATGCCGAGGCAAGGCTCTATGCATTGAATGCATTGAACGCCGCACCCTCGAGGGCATTGAAAACATTCTGCTGCTCGCGATTTCCAAGACGTCTTTCTCAAGAACTTCCAGGATTCCCCGCTAGAGCTGTCGAATTCGCCATCGACTTGAAACCAGCACCACTCCTATAGCCAAGCTGCCCTACAAGATGCCGCCGATGAACTCCTTGAGCTAAAGGAGGAAATCGACAAATCTCTTCAAAGTGGCTTCATTCGCCCAAGTTGCTCACCTTGGGGAGCACCTCTCTCTTTGTCAAGAAGAAGGATGGGACAAACCGATTGGTCCAAGACTACCGTCCTATAAATCAAGCTACCATTCGAATAAGTATCCTCTTCCTCGGATCAATGATCTTTATGATCAACTGGCTGGTTCGCCGGTGTTCTCAAACTCGACTTGAGGTTGGGTTACCACCAGATCCGTGTTCGTGAGGAGGATATCCCCAAGACCGCATTCGTGACTCGTTATGGTTCATACGAGTACACCGTCATGTCTTTCGGCTTAACCAATGCTCCAGCCACCTTCTCCCTTACCGATGAACTATATATTCATGGATTACCTCGACAAGTTCGTCGTGGTTTATCCGGATGACATCTGATCTATTCCAAGAATGAAGAAGAACATCTTGAACATCTTCGTCTTGTCTTTGGAAAAGCTACGAGAGCATCAACTCTATGCCAAGTTCTCCAAATGTGAATTCGGCTTCCCAAGTAACCTATCTTGGGCATGTCATTTCTAAGGATGGTATTGCCGTCAACCCCGAAAGAGTTCAGGCTATTCTCGATTGACTCCTCCAAGAACGTTAATAAGTCGAAGTTTTCTCGGTCTCGCCACTATTGCCGCCGATTCGCCGAGAACTTCTCCAAGATTGCCAGCCTCGACTAACTTTGTTGCATAAGGGCGTCAAATTCCAATGGATGATAAGTGTCGGGAAAGTTTCCGAGCACTCAAAGACAAGTTGACGTCGCCCAAATGCTAGCTCCTCCCGATACTAAGAAGGACTTCGTCATTTATCGCGACGCTTCTCGTCAAGGATTAGGCGGTGTCCTAATGCAAGAGCGCAAAGTAGTTGCTTATGCCTCTCGACAATTGCGCCCTCACGAAGAGAACTACCCAGTTCACGACCTCGAACTTGTTGCTGTCATACATGCTTTCAAGCGATGGCGACATTACCTTCTCGTGTAATCGCGAGATCTTCACCGACCACCAAAGTCTGAAGTATCTGTTTACTCAGCCAGACCTGAACCTCCGCGGCAGAGATGGATGGAGACTGCTATTGCACTTTGATTTGGGTATTTCCTATACGCCGAGCAAGGCTAATGTAATGGCTGATGCCT
Organism: Aegilops longissima; assembly: GCA_021605205.1. NCBI lineage: Eukaryota > Viridiplantae > Streptophyta > Magnoliopsida > Poales > Poaceae > Aegilops > Aegilops longissima. The sequence continues at coordinate 472,806,269 of CM038678.1, forward strand.
TGAGCCGCAAATCTTCTGCAACCACCTTCGAGTTCACCAAGTTCAGCCCCACTTGTTGAAGAATTCAGAAAGCTGAACCTCCATATTGTTCCTCCGGTGCACTCGCCCCTCCTCCGGAGTTCGCAAGATGAATCTCCGTGTTGTTCCCCGTGGTTCCCTCTATACCCGGGCTGTTGAACCCGATCTCGTGGGCACCATAAAGACAATGCAGGATTCGACTCAAGTCTACAAGCTTAAACAAGATGTCAAGAAAGGAAATCCTCATCCTTCACTATTGCCGATGATGGCGCCTTGTACTTCAAAGGCCGCCTAGTGGTGCCCTCAGAAGAAGGAAAATCTGAATATGACTCGAAGGTTATGCAAGAAGCTCATGATACGCCTCTATGTATCCACCACGGCAGTACAAAGATGTATCAAGACATTAAATCGAGATTCCGTGGTCTAATATGAAGCAAGACATTGCTCGCTATGTTTACGAGTGTGACGCTTGTTGTCGATCAAAGCAGAACATCAAAGGCCCGCTGGAACTCGCAACCTATCTCTATTCCCGAATGGAAATGGGACCATGTTGAAATGGACTTCGCCATCCGGATTTCCCAAATCGCAGAAAGGTAATGATGCTATTCTTCTCGTCATTGACCGCTTTCTAAAGTTGCACATTTTCCGGCGGTCAAAGAAACGATCTTCGCTAGTCAGCTTGCAACGCCTATATGTCCGAATTGTTTCACTTCACGGTATTCCACTTTGGTTATCGATTCGGACCGTGGCAGCTTATTCACTTCAAGATTCGGGCAAGTTTTCAAGAAGCTATGGGGACTCATTTATCTTTCAAGATCTGCTTTTCATCCATGATCTCAAGGGCAAGTTGAACGTGTCAACCAAATTCTAGAAGACATGCTTCGAGCTTGTGTCGCTTCCTTCGCAAGAAATGGGAGGAATCTCTCCGTATGCTGAGTTCTCTTATAATAATAGCTATCAAGCTAGTCCAAGATGGCCCCTTCGGAAGTGTTATATGGACGAAAGTGCCGAACCCTCCGAACTGGTCGAAATCGGGAACGACCACTCTTCGTCCGGATATTATCCAACATGTCAAGAACAAGTCCGCATTATTCGCGAGAATCTCAAGACCGCTCGATCGCGTCAAAAGAGCAATTATGACCATCATCACAAAGACATGGTCTATCAACCTGGCGAAAAGGCCTATCTTCGCGTTACACCAATGAAGGGTGCTCACCGCTTCGGGATCAAGGGCAAGTTAGCGCCTCGCTATATTGGCCCTTTCACTATTCTGGAAAGGCGTGGAAAAGTGGCTTATCAACTGGAGCTTCACGAACCTTTCTCAAGTTCACGATGTGTTCCACGTGTCACAACTTCGACGCTGCTTCAAGGACCCAATCCGGCAAATGGACCACGAAGTGCTCGAATTGCAACAAGACCTCTCCTATAAAGAGCATCCGTCCGCATTCTCGACCAAGCTGAACGCCGCACACGCCGGAAGGCGATCAAGTTCCTCAAAGTCCAGTGGTCGAATCACTCTGAAGATGAAGCCACCTGGGAACGCGAGGATCGTCTTCGAGATGAATACCCCGCACTCTTTCCTTCTACCTCCTAAATCTCGGGACGAGATTTCTTGTAGTGGAGGAGATTTGTAACACCCGGATGATTAATGAACAGTAAACACCCCGGTTACTGTGCCAAACCCCACGTTGATTCGAACCCGGCCTAAGACAATTTCAAAACAAGAGCAAACGATAAAAGGTTTCAAAACAAAGACTAAAAATGTTCGGGGGTTGACTAAAATAGCAAACCTAATTATGGTGGTGTGCACTAATTTTTGTAAAATGCTTTGGCATTTTAAATAAACTAAAAACAGAAAAAAAAGAGAAAACGAAAAAGAAGGAAGGAAAACCCCCTGGCCCATCAGGGCCAGCCCTTCCCCCGGCCCGGCCCCCCCAACCCCACTGCCCAGCCCTCCCTTGGCCGCCCAACCGCCCACCCCACTCCCCTTATCCTGGACCCCAAACCCTAACCGCCTCCCCCACTCCTCTCCTCTCGCCCCCTCTCCCCTCGATCCAATCGGGATCGGGCTCAACCCATCGCCCAGCAAGACGCCGCCTGTCGCCGGCGCTCCCCACCGGATCGCTACCCGCCGACCGCCACCACCTCGACCCTCTCCTCCCACGCGGCGCTGTCCGGCCCGAAACCACTCGGTCCCGACGCCACCACCACTTGGAGTCCCCTCGCCGGAACCACGAGGCCACGCCGCTCGTCCCCGCCGCCCGTCGCCGGCGCTCCCCACCGGACTGCTACCCCGCCACCGCCGCCGCGTCCTCCTCCTCAACCCCCATCGCCTCGTTCCCTCACGAACGCGGTGAGGCTCCGCCTCTCTTCCTCTCCTCTCTCCCCTCCCGAACCTCGCCGTCGCCGGAGCTCCGTCTCCGGCGACCAACGGCGCTCGCCTCCGGCCCCGACCCGCCCTGCCGCCGCCTTGGTCTTCCTCCGAACCCCGTCGATGACGCCTGTCGCCGGACGCCACCGTCGCCGGGCGCTTTTCACCCCACGGCGCCGCTTCGCCACCGACCCCACCCCGGCCCTTCCGGCGTTTCGCGGCAAGACGCTGAACGGACGCCTTGTTGCCGTGCTCAATCCTCCGCCGCTTTGCGCCCTCCGCCGGCCTCGCTTAGAGCCACGGCCGTCGACCCGCCCACCTCGTCGGCCTCGCACCGCCTGGCGGGATCGGCGGGCGCCAACGCCGCAAGCCCAGGTCGCGCCCGAACGGGCACGGCATCGCCCGCATGCCCAAGATGTTCCGAATGGCCCTCGGCCAATGACATGGGGCCCCGCCTACGTGACATTTTCTTAAAAAAAAAAAAAATAATAAAAGGGAAAAATGAAAATTAAATAAAATAAATAAAATGAATAAAACTAATTAATTAATTAATTAATCAATTAACTAATTAAGTAATTAATTAATCTAATTAATTTCGATTAATTAACCTAATCATTACTTAACCTAATTAATTAATGTTAATTAACTTTGATTAGGTTAATTAGATAATGTGAGAATGACATGCGGGACCCACTGTCGAGGTTGACTCATCAACCTGTTGATCGCTTGATGTCGGCATGACATCATGCTGATGTCATAAATGCATTTTCGAAATTAATTAAATTCCAGAAATTAATAAAATCTTTTAAAAATCATATCTTTTAATCCGTAATCCGGATTAAAATATTTTCAACATGAAAGTTGCTCAGAACGACGAGACGAATCCGGATACGCAGTCCGTTCGTCCACCACACACCCCTAACCTATCGAACCTGCAAACTTTCCTCTCCGGTTCATCTGTCTGACAGACGTCCGGAACCGGGTTAACTTCCCGGATGTTTTCCCCTCTAACCAGTACCCCCCCTCGTACCACGTTAGGGCATGCCTAGCATCGCTTCTTGACATGCCATGCATCGTTATGCATCTGTTTACTTTGTATTCATTGTTTCTTCCCCCTCTTCTCTCCGGTAGACTATGAGACCGACGCTACAACTGGCCAGTTCGACTACGGTGTTGACGACCCCTCTCTCTTGCCAGAGCAACCAGGCAAGCCCCCCCTTGATCACCAGATATCGCCTACTCTTATCTACACTGCTTGCATTAGAGTAGCATAGCATGTTCTTGTTTTGGATACTCCTATCTTCGCTGCATAGCTTTGTCCTTGTAACTTCATTGTTACCTTACCGCAATCCTATATGCTTAGTATAGGATGCTAGTACTTTCATCTGTGGCCCTACTTTCTTGTCCGTGCGCGTGCTATACTATCGGGCCGTGATCACTCGGGAGTTGATCACGGTATATACTATGTACTTATACATGATACATGTGAGACTAAAGTCGGTCGGCCGATGGAGCACCCATGAGTGGATCTTTGTGGCGGAGCGGCAGGCAGGTTGAGACCGCTTAGAGAGAGGTGGGCTGGCCTGTTTCGCGTTCATGTTACTTAACATGCTTAACGAGGTCTTGGTATTTGATCTGGGTTGGCTACGAGCTTATACGCACTAACCATCTACGCTGGAGTAGTTATGGGTATCCGGCGCCGTGGTATCACCAAGCACTTCAGACGTCGGCCGACGAGCGGCGCTGCCGGATTGGACTGGAACGCCTGTTAGGCTAGGTCTGCTTCGGCCGCCCTCATAACGCTTGGTGTGCTCAGGCGATGGGCCTGCACCTGCTGGCGCTTAGGTTTAGACCGCGTGTTGGCCTCTCTGTAGTGCCTAGGTGGGGCTGCGACGTGTTGATCTTACGCGGCGGGCATGACCCCGGAAAGTGTGTCCGCCAAATGGGATCAAGCGTGCTGGGTAAGATGGTGCACCCTGCAGGAAGTTAATCTATTCGGATAGCCGTGATCTTGATAGCAGGACGACTTGGAGTTGTACCTTGAACTTATGACAACTAGAACCGGATACTTGCTAAAACACACCCTTCCAAGTGCCAGATACAACCGGTGGTCGCTCTCGCTCAGGGTTATGAGCAGGGGATTGCCGGGTAGGATTATTGCTATATGATGTTACTTGGAGGACTTCAGATTGTCCTCCTCTACCTGTTGTAAAGCCGGTGTCCAGAAGCGTAGTCTTCGTTAAGACTAGCTATCCCCCTCTTATTCTAGCATTCTGCAGTTCAGACCACTGATATGGCCTTTACACATATATCCATGCATATGTAGTGTAGCTCCTTGCTTGCGAGTACTTTGGATGAGTACTCACGGTTGCATTGTTTCCCCCTTTTCCCCCTACCTTTACTCGGTTGCTGCAACTGCACGATGGAGCCCAGAGCGACGCCACCGCCTATGGCGACTACTACTCCGGAGGTGCCTACTACTACGTGCAGCCGGCGACGACGACCAGGAGTGACCTAGGAGGATCCCGAGCAGGAGGCCTGCTCCTCTTCGATTTGTATCCCGGTTTGTGCTAGCCATCTTATGGCAACTTGTTTAACTTATGTCTGTACTCAGATATTGTTGCTTCCGCTGACTCGTCTATGATCGAGCACTTGTATTCGAGCCCTCGAGGCCCCTGGCTTGTATTATGATGCTTGTATGACTTATTTTATTGTAGAGTTGTGTTGTGATATCTTCCCGTGAGTCCTTGATCTTGATCGTACACATTTGCGTGCATGATTAGTGTACGATTGAATCGGGGGCGTATAATGATTGAATGCCAATAACATTTCTAATTTATTTCACGGTTCTTCGTGGTACTTATCTCCCCCTAATGCTAGAAAATATCCTTATTGCTGATGCAATCAGCATACGTGCTGTGAATAATTTTGATTGACGGATAAATTGTTATTCCTCACATAGATCCCTAATTTTCTGTGAGTGCCCATTGATGTAAGCCAGAGTGGTGATATCGATATGTAACCGAATTATCGCAGATGGGAAATACTTTGTTGATTTCCACATAGTTACTAGAAGGGGAAAGTAGTATGATATGCAGTTGGTATGACTTAGATCATACTTACGGTGTGTAAGGCCGTATGTGTCCAGCAAGAGGCTGGTAAATTTACAATTCTTTAAAAGTGGTCATGTAATTAATTTGAGTATCTTTGATAAGAAATTTAGTTAAACCATTCTGGGTATGTACATAGGGTACTAAATGCAATCAGAAAATTCTCGTGAAATGACTTCAACGACATTATCCATTCGAATGGGTTTATCCTTTGTTCACGAGAATTTGCTCCTACTTTGATAAGTTAAGAAATTTATAGGGTAAGATCGTGGTTGTGTGTGATAAGAGATACACTTAAAAAACATTTTATGAATTTGTATATGAATACTATGAAGTATCTAAATTACCCCAGATAAAGGCTCAACATTCCACATATATCTTTTGAATGTGTTCAAGGAAGAATAAGTGGCTCAATTAGAATTTTAAGATGAGAGTTCCTTAAAACAGATTTCCCATGTGGCACATGTGGTGCACATATAATCTAATTATATGAGGAATATTTTGCAACTTTTTAAGTTGTGACCAACTGAATTGTCAAAAAAATTCTAATCATCCCCAAACCAGGATGGCTAAGGCTATCAAGCCTAATATTTAATTTATTAATACTTAGAAAATCATTGTGTGCGCAACACTATTGAGTATGAATTGAAACATACATTCAAATTTATCGAATATTGTATCCAAGGGATATGAAATTGGACATTTTACTACATGTAGTAGTACAAGTATAGGCTAATAATATGTTGAGATAATTAAGAGATTACCTGAGGTCTCCAATATTCTTGAGTGCAAATGAGTTCATCCTTCATTTTCTGCACTAGATTTTTGGTCCTCCTTTTGATGAAGATTTTGAGAACAATCCTTTTGATAACGACTGATTCCTATTAAGAGATAATTCTATCTTTGGTTGTCTATTAGCCTCCACTTTACTTTGAAATCATCATGGTTCTATTTTGTGACCACTAACTTGCATAGTATTCTCGGTACTAGCAAGAATTTCAAATAATAGTATAGCACCCTTTGGGTGAATATGATGATTTTAAGAAATTCCATGTTTCTTGATCATAAAAATGGTAGTACCATCATAAGAGGACGTAAAGTGTATTAAGGGCATATGGAAATATTTGATCATGAGATCTCAACATGAAGTTGATTAGTTGACAGAATTGTGAGCTGCGATAGACTTGAGGTCTTGAAAAACGAATAGGTAATCATTTCTGCTATTCCATATAGCCCACATAAGGTCGTGTACAATGGGAGGTGCTTAGGGAAGGCGCTTAGAGAAATAAATCAGGATTTTCTTAAGCACCGGTGCTTATTTGTACATGATAGACGCTTAACTAAGTGTCTCTCCTGTAGAAATAGGCACCAGTGCTTTAGAAAAACCCGGTTTATTTTTCTAAGCATCTCTCTAAGAACCTCCCATTGCACAAGGCCTAAGTGCACATATTCCAATCCAAATACGAGCCGCAGTCATATGATCAACCCCAGCTAACCACATCCCAAATAACGGTTCAATGTTAACCAGAGGAGTAATGTTAAAGATTATATGGATTGTTCTCCAAAGCAATTCCGTGAGTGGATACTTTATGAACAAGTATTGTATTGTTTCATCATGATCACAAAAACAACAATGTGAACTAACTACCCACCGCCTCTTTAGTAAGTTATCAGCGACATTGGTGTTGAGCGGGTCAAGGACGACGATCTGCGGCGCTGCCTGCGCAGAGTTCTCCTGCCACGGGTAGCCCTCGTCCGCCAAGACCTGCCTGAGCTCCACCTGGTGCTCCAGCGTCCAGCAGCTGCCCTTGTTGTCGAGCGCAAAGGAGCTGAGCAGGAACGGCCCGTCCGAGTCACCTCGGCATAGCGCAGCCGCCCCTTGCTCACGCAGATGTGCCGGTGCTTGGCCACCTCCCGCAAGAACAGCCCCCAGTCCTTGACCTTCCTGAGATATCCATCCTCTTCTGTGCGAGCACGCGCAGGCAGCACGCTGCCATTGGGCAGCTCGACGAAGCGGATCTCCGCCCGGTCGGCGAAGGGGTCGACAGAGACGGCGCCCAAGGTGAGGTCGACCCACCACAAGCGGCTGCCGAACGCAACCGTCTCCTGGTTCACCTCCATCCCGCGCGGGGCCGGCAGTCCGCACTTCACACTCATCACCGTCTCCCACTCCCCTTTCTCCGAGAGAAACTGCTCGAGGCCAGCGCCGGCGCCATGGAAGGCGAGCTCGGCGGCGGCAAATCTGTCGGGCGGCACGCGGCCGAGCCAGCCGTCGGCCTGGGTGACGAGGCCCATGTGGTTGAAGACGAGGGTCCTCCTGGAGCCGCCGATGTCCGGCATGCGGAGCATCTGGCCGGTGAGGTGGTTGCAGACAAAGCGCTGGAATTCGGGGGGTGCGGACAGGTCCCAGGTGGTGCAGGGGTCCTCCACCCGGAGGTCGTGGTAGCTGAGGAGGAGGTGGCCGTCGCCGCTGGCGGCACCGACGTTACCGAAGAGGACCTGGACGACGTTGGTGTCGGGGGCGGGGCGCGCCCTGGGGCCGACGAGGTGTGCCGGGGCCATGATGTGGGAGATGCCCGGGGGCGCGACGGGGTGGAAGCACGCGCCCGGGGCCGACGAGGAGCGGTCAACCATGCATGTGTAGTCGATGATCGCCCATGGTGGGTGCGAGGGGGCGGCGGCAGTGGAGAGGGATGGGCGGAGCAGGACGGAGATGGTGGCGGAGAGGTCCAGGAGGCGCTGCAGTGGCATGACGGCCGATGGATGGATGGATGTATTGGGCTGTTGGCTACTGTAGACTTCTGTCCTGGCACATGGGCAGCGGGTACTGTGGACTGTAGTATCCTTCTCTGCCTGCCAAATAAAGGCAAAAGAAAAACCTAAATTCTAAAAAGCATCCGCAGCAATGTTGGAGATATTGCTTATCGGGAACTTATCGGCCGACCCGTGATAAGGGGTAAATCGGCCAGTTTATCGGCATATCGGCTGATTTATCACCATATCGAGTGATTTACCTGTCGATTTATCTTATCGGTAAGACAACGGTAAGTGATAAATCGACCGATTTATCGGAATATCGGAAGATATCTTGAAAAGTGTGAAGCACACACCTATGATGACCGTTGGATCTTAATAGCGAGTCATCGTGTGTCGCCAGGTGTTCTCTGTCGGAGCGAACCGTCGTGTTAAACAAACATCCCGAAGAGACAACAGTCACTAGTAGAAAACGTCCCATTAATCCCGTTTCTAGAGGGCCTTTAGTCCCGGCTATGAAACTAGGACTAAAGGGTCGGGACTAAAGCCCAAAACCTTTAGTCCCGGTTCTCTTACGAACCGGGACAGTAGGGGCTCCACGTGGCCACTGCGGGGCGCCCAGGCGGGAGGACCTTTAGTCCCGGTTGGTAACACCAACTGGGACCAAAGGCTATCACGCGTCAGCAGCTCGCGGGCGCTGGATTTTTTTTCAAGTGGAGGGGGGTTTAGGGGTTTTGGAGGGTTAATTTATGGGTTTCATATTGTGTTATCTAGCTAATAGAGAGAAGTGACCTCTCTTTCTCCATGCTTGGTCGACGCTAGCTACTATACATATAGAGAGAAGTGACTTTTGGTCACTTTTGATCCGTCCACATGAATCTAATCCGCGTTCCTTCCACCAATGATATAATAACTAATCATGATCATAATAACAAATCATCATGATAATCATGATCAACATCATCATCATATTAATACAAAAACTCTTGCATCATATAATCACCAACAACACTAGCTAATAATCATCATAGTCATTACCAGCAACACTATTTAATCATCATAGTCATAGTGTAGCTATCTAATCACCACCAACTCTAGCTAATAATAATCATCATAGTCATTACCACCAACACTAGCTATTTAATCGTCACAGTCATAGTGTAGCACATCATCACCTTCAAACTCATTCTAGCTAGCTAATCACTCATGCTGCTCTCTCTCAGGTAAAACAACATAAACATGTGTAGCACTCTTGCTTCATCATATTAGAGAATGCAGATGAACCTGTCTCCTAATTGTGGTCTGCGCTTCTGATTGCTGCCCCGTAGTACTGCTCTGTTGTGATCGTTCACAATTTTGCTCCAGTCTTTGACTATTAAGACTTGCTCACTTTGAGAAATCATGAATGCACACTACTGCAGGATGTTGCTAACGCGACACTACGACCAGAGACCCTTCGACAAAACTGTGTGCGATGCCGTAATCGCAAACGGTGGTGTAAAAAACCCGTCAAAAAAGGTGCAAAACATTTGCGATGGAGGATGCATCAAACATGGTTCAGATTTTAGTTGCGTGTGTGATTCAGGGCATACGGTTCAGTTAAATTAACCATTTTCGATGAGGACGAACAAAATAAATGGGTAGCCAGATGAAGGTGTGTGCGATGTATAGCATACGGTTCACTCGGATGAACCGTTTGTGATTAGGCAACACAAAAGAAACGGTCAGCCAGATGAAGGTGTGTGCGATATACGACATGCGGTTCACTCGGACGAACTGTTTGCGTTGACACAAGAGAACATAAACGGTTCAACTTAAGAAGACGTGTGTGTTGTGCGATGGGATTGCATACAGAACAACAACACACACACACACACACACACACACACACACACACACACACACACACACACACACACACACACACACACACACACACACACACTTATAAGGACATGCTTGCGTAACCAAATTAAACATCCACTTACATAGGTGGCTACTACAACCATGGTATTTGCATACACCAAAGTAAACTATTACATGCATAATTACATAGGTGGCTACTACACACATGAAATTTCCACACATCAATAAAGTAAATTATATATTACATGCATGATTAACTAGCATAAACGATCATCTGATCATCATCTACTTCTTGTGACGCTTGCTCTGCTTGTGGCTCGATCCGGGCTCGTCGATTTGGGTAACGAGGCACTTCCTCATGTCAACGATCCGCCTGTGCATCTCGTAGCATGTGTACACGCTCTTGGCCGCAAACCTGAGGTGAGGTTCATCCAGTTGCCGCATCCAGGCCCCATGCCAGGATACGGGACTTATTCTCTGGGCATCCTGCTTCATCTTTTCGTAGTAGGGGTCGATGATGGCCGAGGCGAGTTCGACCAGGGAGTCTTTCTTCGTGCTACCCCAGATCGTGTAGTGGTCATGGATTTTGACAAGGTTCTTGTAGGCCAAACCCGTAACACTGAGCGCTTTTACATTGTTGGTGGTATCCACCATGGCGAACTTGTAGTCAGTGCTATTGACAAACCTGTTGAAACGGTCACAAGGCTCTGTGGCCATGCAGTAGTGGTAGATGAGGACATGATGGCGCACTCACAAGTGGGTGACATCAACCTTCTGATCTATGCCGGGTCGACCAGCGGTGTACTGGAGGTTGATGCCGACCACCTTGTACTTGTCTCCAGCAAGCAACTGCTCAACGATGTTGATGTAGTCGTCCACCACGGCCGGGTCGATGGTGTACACCACCGAGGGATCCGTCTCCCTCACGTGGGTCTCCACTCTATTCTCGTCGAACTCCATTGGAGCGCCGCCGGACATCCCCTCTCTATGTGTCGTCGTGGGTGTGCTTGTTGTGTTGTGGGGCGCGATCAAAAGGTTGAAGAGACTAAGGTTATAATGGGCGCAGGAATTAAAGGAGAAGCCGGACGGCCAGGAATATCGGCAGGCCCTGATGGCAGTTCTAATTTGCAGCGTGTAACTCCAGCGTGCCGCACGTAACTGCGTCGCGTGGCAACGCGCGCGGTGCAACCACATGCATACGGGGCCCCCGACATGATCATGCGCATGCCCAACCGTTGGCAGAGCGCGCACGGAGGGACGCGAGCAGAGCGCTCCGCGGTTGCCTCAACACAAGGAAAAGCTGTCCACAAGCCGAGCACGCCGACGGGCGCAAGCAGAGCGCGCCAACGGACGCGAGCAGAGCGCGCCACGGTGCCTAACGGCGGGATAGACCTTCATTCAAGCCAATCAAAATAAGACTGGAACGGACATGTCTGTATTGAGCAAAGGGATCGCACATGTCTGTATTGACTGCAGCGAGAATGCAATAGCAAAATAAGAATTAAGGCCAAAATGATGCGATCATAGTGGTGGTTACAGGAGGCAAGAAGAAAGATGCATCCATCAACGTACGACCTCCTCCTCCTCAACTCAGTGCACCGGCCGGGCCACCGTCTGGCGGCTAAGGAGCCGGCTGAAGAAGGCCAACGTCGTAGCATCCTCACTGGCCTTGTAGATACCTATGTACACGATTCGTTCATACACATGGATGTGTAGGTCGACGGTTTCTTGCAGGGCGAGGCGCCTCGCGGCGAGCGCGACCTCCAGGTGTACATTCTTCGTGGCGTCGGCGGGCAGTCGCAGGGCCACCAGTGCTTCAAAGAGGTTCCGACCATGCAGGCCGATTAGGGTGACAGGTAATGAGGAGCCCGGGCGCGCGGACTGGAGGAGTACGGCGATGTCGTCTGCGAGCTTCTTGACGACGGTGAACCTCTTGGTGCTGCGAACGATCATCTGGTCCAACTGAGAGTCGTAGCTAGCGTCGACGGCGGCCATCCACCAGCCGATCGCCAACACCTTATGGAGACGATCCATGGTGCCATGCCGCAGGCAGGCGTCGTGGACCATCTGGCACAGCCGCTGGCTACTCGCACGCATCACCGCCATGGGTCTGGAGTGGGCACTTTTGCGCTTATTAGTGTAGGTGCCTAAGCAAATGCTTAGGTGCGTACGATGTGGTAGATGCATTGGAATGGAGGGGCGCCTTTATATGAGTGCAAACTGCGTTGCATTCACATCGTGCTGCCTCTTTTCCCAGTCCTCCCATTACTTCCCTCATGCATTCACACAATGCTAATTGAAGGAGGATGCATCATTAGTTGTTCAACATTTCGGGAACCACCACCCTCTCTCTTGTCTGCATTAAAGCCGTATCGGGAACTGCGCCGCCCGCTGTCAAATCGAATAGTACTACGCCGCCCAGCTAGTGATTCATACGGGTCATCCAAAAGAACCGTTTGTGTTCAAGAGATGCACAAATCCTCCTCTCACTTTGCGTACGGGTGTTCTATCTGAAACCATCATGCTTGTTGTGAGAAGCTCTGGTTTGTGAGAAGCATATACCCAAACCTGCCCCTAATGGGACAAAAACTTTACCACGACATGTTGATGCCCCTCCATGATAGCATGCCAAGTTTCATGAATTTCAGATGAGTATTGGATTTACTAGAATTTAAAAACCAGGTATCTCAATGTTTGCGGCCGAGTGACGGTGGCACGATGCTTGACATTCATTCCCATTTCTTGCTTGGGACCTAAGCATGCACCCAAGGACCAAAGATTTGATTTTTCAACCAATTTATATGCAACGGAGCATGTGCATGTAGTTCAAATTTGAATTATACACATAAATGTATTGAAAACTCACTTAATGCATAAAAATGTCCAAACGAACCCCGGAAAAACATAAAAAATAGCACAACACTCCTGTTGTTATATGTTGACATGAGAAAAAATTGAAAGCAATAAGAGGCAATGGATATCGTTTCGCCCCCAAAGTTGGGGCGTTCCCTACCGAAACCATCATGCTTGTTATGAGAATCTCTGGTTTGTGAGAAGCATATACCCAAACCTGCCCCAAATGGGACAAAAACTTTACCACGGCATGTTGATGCCGCTCCATGATAGCATGCCAAGTTTCATGCATTTCAGACGAGTTTTGAATTTACTTATATTTAAAAACCAGGTATCTCAATGTTTGCGGCCGAGTGACGGTGCCACGGTGCTTGACATTCATTCCCATTTCTTGCATGGGACCTAAGCATGCACCCAAGGACCAAATATTTGATTTTTCAACCAATTTATATGCACCGGAGCATGTGCATGTAGTTCAAATTTGAATTATGCACATAAACGCATTGAAAACTCACTTAACGCATAAAAATGTCCAAACGAACCCCAAATAATCACAAAAAATAGCACAACACTCATGTTGTTTTATGTTGACATGAGAAAAAGTTTTAAAAGCAATAAGAGGCAATGGATTCGTTTCGCCCCCAAAGTTGGGGCGTTCCGTACCGAAACCATCATGCTTGTTGTGAGAAGCTCTGGTTTGTGAGAGGCATATACCCAAACCTGCCCCAAATGGGATAAAAACTTTACCACGGCATGTTGATGCCGCTCCATGATAGCATGCCAAGTTTCATGAATTTCAGATGAGTTTGGGATTTACTAGAATTTAAAAGCCAGGTACCTCAATGTTTGCGGTAGAGTGACGGTGGCAGGGTGCTTGACATTCATTCTCATTTCTTGCATGGGACCTAAGCATGCACCCAAGGACCAAATATTTGATTTTTCAACCAATTTATATGCACCGGAGCATGTGCATGTAGTTCAAATTTGAATTATGCACATCAATGCATTGAAAACTCACTTAATGCATAAAAATGTCCAAACAAACCCTGAAAAATCACAAAAAATAACACAACACTCCTGTTGTTCTATGTTGACACGAGAAAAAAATTTGAAAGCAATTAGAGGCAATGGATATCGTTTCGTCCCCAAAGTTGGGGCGTTCCCTACTGAAACCATCATGCTTGTTGTGAGAAGCTCTGGTTTGTGAGAAGCATATACCCAAACCTGCCCCAAATGGGAATTACCATGCCATGTTGATGCCGCTCCATGATAGCATGCCAAGTTTCATGAACTTCAGACGAGTTTTGAATTTACTAGAATTTAAAAACTAGGTATCTCAATGTTTGCGGTCGAGTGACGGTGCAGGGTGTTTGACATTCATTCCCATTTCTTGCATGGGACCTAAGCATGCACCCAAGGGCAAAGATTTGATTTTTCAACCAATTTATATGCACCGGAGCATGTGCATGTAGTTCAAATTTGAATTATGCACATAAATGCATTGAAAACTCACTTAACGCATAAAAATGTCCAAACGAACCCTAAAAAATCACAAAAAATAACACAACACTCCTGTTGTTCTATGTTGACACAAGAAAAAAAATGAAACCAATTAGAGGCAATGGATATCGTTTCGTCCCTAAAGTTGGGGCGTTCCCTACCGAAACCATCATGCTTGTTGTGAGAAGCTCTGGTGTGTGAGAAGCATATACCCAAACCTGCCCCAAATGGGACAAAAACTTTACCACGCCATGTTGATGCCGCTCCATGATAGCATGCCAAGTTTCATGAATTTCAGACGAGTTTTGGATTTACTAGAATTTAAAAACCACATATCTCAATGTTTGCGGTCGAGTGATGGTGGCAGGGTGTTTGACATTCAGTCCCATTTCTTGCATGGGCCCTAAGCATGCACCCAAGGACAAATATTTGATTTTTTTCAACCAATTTATATGCACCAGAGCATGTGCATGTAGTTCAAATTTGAATTATGGACATAAATGCATTGAAAACTCACTTAATGCATAAAAATATCCAAACAAACCCCGAAAAATCACAAAAAATAACACAACACTCCTGTTGTTCTATGTTGACACGAGAAAAAAAATTGAAAGCAATTAGAGGCAATGGATATCGTTTCTTCCCCAAAGTTGGGGTGTTCCCTACCAAAACCATCATGCTTGTTGTGAGAAGCTCTGGTTTGTGAGAAGTATAGACCCAAACCTGCCCCAAATGGGACAAAAACTTTACCATGCCATGTTGATGCTGCTCCATGATAGCATGCCAAGTTTCATGAATTTCAGACGAGTTTTGGATTTACTAGAATTTAAAAACCAGGTATCTCAATGTTTGCGGCCGAGTGACGGTGGCAGGGTGTTTGACATTCATTCCCATTTCTTGCATGGGACCTAAGCATGCACCCAAGGACAAAGATTTGATTTTTCAACCAATTTATATGCACTGGAGCATGTGCATGTAGTTAAAATTTGAATTATGCACATAAATGCATTGAAAACTCACTTAATGCATAAAAATGTCCAAACGAACCTTGAATAATTCCAATTCTTTTATGATCACTGCAGATAAAAGGTCTAGCAATTCAAACACCGTCCATGGCCGCTGTGACCCCATTATGTAATTCAAATCAAGACGAAAAATCAAGTAGATCCCACATAGTTTATTATAACCAACCATGTTGCAGCACAAAATATCTTTGGACCATGTCTGAATAAGGGACCGTGTCTGATGACACTTTGCGCGCCAGTTTTTTGGCTGAAGTGATTCCAAATTTTCGGCTTCCGCGGAAATATCTACCTCCCCGCCCCTCCCCCTTACCAAAAGCCACATTTCCCCCTTTCTGCCTTCCTTTCCAAGTTGAAACCTTCACTCCTTGCTTGCAGCGCAGCCTCTTCCTCGCCGTCGACCCTCCTTCACGCTGCTCGGCCTTGCCTATCCAGGCAGGTAATCCACACCCAACCCCCATCCTCCTCCACCTTCCACATCCAACATGCCCCGACCGCCGGCACGAGCGCGACACCTTCCACCCAAATCACCGACCCCTCCACCAAATAAGCACCGGCCTAAGCCATGGTGCACGCAGTGTAGCCAGGACCTCAAGGAGCATTTGGCAGCAGAGAAGCAAATCGCGGCCGCACGCACGGATGAGGTCACGATGGCTGCCATTCGTGCCGACCCCCAGATCTTGGAGGAGCACCTCGCTGTAGAGGCCACCGTTGACGCCTCGCACGTCGACGCCGCGACGCGGTTGGCTGCTTTAAACAACAGTTTGTGGTGTTTTCTCGAGGCCACCGTCGGTGCCTTCGACGAAGACTACGAGGTGTTTTCTCAACGTGCACGTGCTTACCTCATCTCGAGAGCCAGTAAGTTGGTGCCTGGAGCGGCTCAGGCAACTCACCACTACAACAAGGGCAACCACGATGCGGAGGCCTCGCCCTCTTCCATGCCCAAGGAGCCAATCGTCATCGATATCTCCGACAATGAGGAGTAGCTTGTCTTATTAGCAAGGACCCATGTTCAGTTTGCTAGCTACTGCCTTTCCTTAACAAATTCTAGTGAATTGTGCTATCTACTTTCACCATGAAATCTTCTGCTATAGTGTACATGTTCTATATGTCTTGCAATGTGGTGTTCAATTAACTGCTTGGTTCAATTCTGCAGATGTGGTGTTCAATTCTTCAGGGTGCAATATTTCCAAGTTGTTAAGCATGCTTGGTTTGGTTAACTGTCTGATCTTCTATTAGGAGTATGTTATATTGTTCAATTGGTGTTTAGTTAACTGCTTGGTTCATTTGTTGTGGCTTGGTTCACTTGTTGTGGTGTTTAGTTAACTGCTTGGTTCAATTCTGCAATGTGATGTTCAATTGCTGTGGCTGCATTCTCTTATTGTATACCACGTGAGGTATAAATAGAATTTGGATGTACTAAATACATGAGAAACAAATACAATTGCTACATTTCCAAGTTGTTAAGCATGCTTGGTTTGGTTAAATGTCTGATCTTCTAGTAGGAGTATGTTATATTGTGCAATGTGGTGCTCAGTTAATGTTTGGTTCATTTGTTGTGGTGTTTAGTTAACTGCTTGGTTCAATTCTGCAATGCGATGTTCAATTGTTGTGGCTGCATTCTCTTATTGTATACCATGTGAGGAATAAATCGAATTTGGCTGTACTAAATACATGAGAAACAAATACAATTCCTATATTTCCAAGTTGTTAAGCATGCTTGGTTTGGTTAAATATCTGATCTTCTATTAGGAGTATGTTATATTGTGCAATGTGGTGCTTAGTTAACGTTTGGTTCATTTGTTGTGGTGTTTAGTTAACTGCTTGGTTCAATTCTGCAATGCGATGTTCAATTGCTGTGGCTGCATTCTCTTATTGTATACCATGTGAGGAATAAATTGAATTTTTCTGCACTTAATACACGAGAAACATATACAAGTGCTATATTTCCTAGTTCTTAATCATGTGGCTTGAATTAATCTGATGAATCTGCAATGTGCTTATTTTTCATCAACATATTTTACTGATAGCATGCAAACCCTTACTTAACCTGATGACTAAATACCTTATATGTGTTGCAAGGAAACAATGGGAAGCATTGAGGTTTACAAGATGGTACTAACTATTATACCTTGCCTTTTTTATTCCTTTGCCCCGTTTCCAATATAGAGAAGATATTTATGCACATCCTTGTTTTTAGGGTTCACTGATGATTACCTCTCAAACCACCTCTGTGGTCAGGAGGCGAGGAAAGTTTTCATACAACACCCATGGTTCAATATTGAAGTGTTCCTGAAGAGGTCGAAGGATGGACGGTCAGTCATCCACAGGCACTGGCCTAAAGTTGCAAAGACCTTCAACATGAATGAAGGCTCAATATTCGCCTTCCGCTTCAGCAGTTTTCCAGATGAGATGCATCTCTATGTACCGCCTATGATGCTAATTTCAAAGGTCCTAGATGTTGCATGTGAAACTTGTTGCTGGTGCGATTGTGTAATGGGGTAGCTGAATGTGAAGCTATATCATGTTGTACTCGATGTATTTCAATTATGAAATCCTGCTTCCTTAATATGGAAATGGAATATATTATGTGCTTAATATGAATATCAATTAGATTAGTAAATATATTATTAATAATAGGGAAATTAGCCAGCTAATTGGGCAATTAGCCCGCTAATTGGCCAATTAGCTTGCTAATTGGGTTTTCTTATTGCAAACGGTTAATGAGAAAACACCGTGGGAGATGACCTAAGGCAACACACACAGTTTCTAGGAATAAACCGTGTTGGATCAATGAACAATCACACATGACATTCTCTTCAAAACTGTTTGCGTCATGCCACCTTGCGCAAGCGTTTTCCTTGTAGTGACTGTGTGGGATGTATATACGAACGAAAACATTTAGTGGTGACTAACTATGTGGGATATACTTACGACCAGAAATGATTTTGCCTGTATAATTGTATTTTTTGAGCACTACTGTATGTATTTCTGTATTTGAGTGCTCGCCGGTCGCAGACGACCTCATTTTGCCGAGCGTGTGTGCCAGGAGGGCATATCCTCAACGGTTTCTAGGTCATGTGGGAAGGACCCCCCTATCACCGACACTCACTTGGCGACGGTTCCAAATGCCATCGCGGAAAGGGTTAAAAAACCTTTGTTTAAGACCGACGCGCACCAGTGGCACTCATATGCAATGCAGGATATCTTGGCTGTAAGCTAACCATTGTCATGCGACCTTCAGGCTCGATCCAACGAGGCACAACATTCATCGGGAGTCCCTGTTGAAGAACATCGTACATATTTAGCAATGAAGTTTAGCTTAAAAAATAATGTATGCAAAAGATGCACTAAGAACAAATAGTAAAAATCTTACCATCTTTCCTAAATAGGTTGTAGTTCAATACGCAGACTAGTGGTCGCACGTTTTTAGTACTAATATTTCAAAGTCCAGGAAAATAACTTGTCTTGACAGTATCAAGATCCTCAAGCCATGAAACATAATGACTTATCTCCTCACAGTTTAGTTCAGCCCCGGGACAGTAGTAGGTGTTGTCTACCAAGCGTCGGACATGTTTGCTTGAATGGAAATAAGCTATTAATATAAATTAGTTGTCAACTATATTTAAATAAACAATATAAATTACTTAATAAATATGGTTGAGAAACTCACATAATGGTAGAACTGGAGGCGTCTGCACATCGACCCAGATGTCGATATTGCCTTCAATTTCATCTTTTGGATGAATATCAAAGGTGATAAGCATATTAGGCTCAAATGCATAAGCATTGCATAGTGCTCTCCAATTTTTGCATTCAAAATAGGAGTAGGTGTCTGCATTGTATAATTTTATGGCAAAAGTATAACCATGCTCAGTCCTCAAGTGAACTCTCTTTACCTCCATACTTTCCGTAGTACTTAAACCAATCTTATCCAAGACATACATTCTTGCATGGCACGGGATACGCTAGTAGAATTGTAAAAATTAAAATTATAAGTTGAAGCAAAAGAAGCAGAAGTCATGCTTAATTATGAAAAAAGACTTGTCGTTGTGACTTACTGTATCCACTTCGAAGGTCTCATCCAGCATGATGCTGAAGCGCCTACCACCAACTAGGTGAGACCTGTCGCTTGCAGTATTCACACATAACGAATTCCCTTTCGTCTTTAGACATTTCCTATAAATAAACTAAATATTTTAAGCACTTACAATAAATAAACTAGTTCTATTAAGGCCTTACTATAAATAAACTAGTTCAATTAAGCACTTACTATAAATAAACTAGTTCCATTAAACACTTAGTATAAATAAACTAGTTATATTAACCACTTACTAAATAAACTATTTCTATTAAACACTTGCTAAAAAGTAAACATTGTTAACCTAGCCAACCAGACCCCTATGCTCTAAACCGTACTACCCTAGTTAAACCTACTACCCTAACTAAATTTGTTCTCTAAACTAATTTTTTGCTCTAACCTAGCCAACCTAGTTAACCTAGCTAGTTAACCTAATGAACCTAATTAACATAGCTAGTTAACCTAGTTAGTTAACCTAGCTAGTTAACCTAGATAATTAACCTAATATATGAACATTTTAACTCATTTTCAATATATGAACATTTTAACATAGTAACTTAGTAACATCATATGATCATTTTCTATATATATGCATCCATCCACCCATCCACGTCTGTGCGTACATATGAACAAAAAAACATCATATGATCATCTATGAACAAAAAGAAACATCATATGCAAATATATCCCCATGAAATTTAAAATATAACTCTTTTTCCTTTTCATGGAAGCAAACATATGTTCGTATGGAAGCAATTCACTGATAACAATTTAGAAGCAAAGTGTATATCTTTGGAAGCAAATCATGATCATACGCACCATTTTTTGTATGGAAGCATATCTTCCTTTTTTAGGTGCAAGTTCTGAATTCTTGGGAAGAAAATTTCCATCCTTTTGGATGCAAAAAGCAAATTCATTGGAAGCAAAGTCCCAATTTAATTTGATGGAAGCAATATTTTCAGACGACTGAAATACATACCTAGATCAATGTAATTGCCGGTTGCCATGGAAGCACTTCGTGTGATCGATCGAAGTACAAATTTCAATCAAATGGAAGAAATATCTCGTTGCTTCGGAAGAAAATTCTAATCTTTTCAAAACATCATATGATCATCTATGAACAAAAAAAACATCATGTATGATCATCTATGAACAAAAGAAATCGTCATATATATGAACAAAAAAATATGAAAAAATGAAAAAATGCATACATACATATCCATACATCAACATACATCCATATATCATCATACATCCATATATTTAGAAAAACAATATGCATACATATCCATTTACAAAAAAATTATATGAACAAAAAAATTGCAGCGGGTGTCGGCGACAGCAGGGCAGGGCAGGGGCGCGGGAAAGGCGGGGTGCTCACTGGGGGCGGCGTCGTCGACGAGGAGCGTGCGGCGACGACGAGGTCAGGTGTGACACCCCCGATTCAATCGTACACTAATCATACACGCAAACGTGTACGATCAGGATCAGGGACTCACGGGAAGATATCACAACACAACTCTAAAACATAAATAAGTCATACAAGCATCGTAATACAAGCCAGGGGCCTCGAGGGCTCGAATACAAGTGCTCGATCATAGACAAGTCAGCAGAAGCAACAATATTTGAGTACAGACATAAGTTAAACAAGTTTGCCTTAAGAAGGCTAGCACAAACTGGGATCCTCCTAACTACTCTTGGTCGTCGTCAACGGGTTGCACGTAGTAGTAGGAACCTTCGGTGTAGTAGGAGTCGTCGTCGACGGTGGCGTCTGGCTCCTGGGCTCCAACATCTGGTTGCGACAACCAGGAAGAAAGGAAAGGGGGGAAAAGGGGGAGAAAACAACCGTGAGTACTCATCCAAAGTACTCGCGAGCAAGGATCTACACTACATATGCATGGGTATATGTGTAAAGGGCCATATCGGTGGACTGAACTGCAGAATGCCAGAATAAGAGGGGGATAGCTAATCCTGTCGAAGACTACGCTTCAAGCCACCTCCATCTTGCAGCATGTAGAAGAGAGTAGATGGTAAGTTCACCAAGTAGCATCGCATAGCATAAACCTACCCGGCGATCCCCTCCTCGTTGCCCTGTTAGAGAGCGATCACCGGGTTATATCTCGCACTTGGAAGGGTGTGTTTTATTAAGTATCCAGTTCTAGTTGTCATAAGGTCAAGGTACAGCCCAAGTCGCCTCACATATCAAGATCACGACTATTCAATAGATAAACTTCCGCAGGGTGCACCACATAACCCAACACGCCGATCCCATTTGGTCGGACACACTTTTCTGGGTCATGCCCGACCGCGGAAGATCAACACGTCGCAACCCTACCTAGGCACAACAGAGAGGTCAGCACGCCGGTCTAATCCTAAGGGCGCAGGGGTCTGGGCCCATCGCCCATTGCACACACAAGACGCTATGCGTGGCGCCGGAAGCAGACTCTAGCAACCTCCATTACAATGGAAGTCACGTTACGCTGTCCAATCTGGGGCGCTTCGATCGCCGACGCCACAAAGGCTTCACCGATACCACGACGTCGAGTGCCCATATCTTTCCCACGTAGTTGGTTAGTGCGTATAGACCAAATGGCCAGACTCAGATCAAATACCAAGAGCTCATTAAGCATGTTATTTTAAGTAACCGCGGACGCCGGCCAGGGCCAGGCCCACCTCTCACCTAGGTAGTCTCAACCTGCCCTGTCGCTCTGCCACAAGATCCTCACAGAGGGCCATTGGGACAAAGGTCCTTTCAGCCCCCATATCCGTGAATCACTCGCGGGTACTCCTCGAGCCGACCCGACTTTAGTCACCACATGTATCATGTATAAAGTATATAGAATAAACCCGTGATCACCTCCCGAGTGATCACGGCCTGATAGTATAGCATGGCAGACGGACAAGAATGTAGGGCCACTGATGGAAGACTAGCATCCTATACTAAGCATTTCAGATTGCGTAAAGGTAACAACAAAGAGTAGCAAGGACAGGCTATGCATCGTGATAGGATAAACGGAAAGCAAGAATGTAGCTACACTACTCTAATGCAAGCAGTATAGAGAAGAATAGGCGATATCTGGTGATCAAGGGGGGGGGGGGCTTGCCTGGTTGCTCAGACAAGAAGGAGGGGTCGTCGGTGACGTAGTCGGACAGGGCACCAGCAGCGGCGTCGGTCTCGTGGTCTACCGGAGAGAAGAGGGGGAAGAAACAATGAATACAATGCAAACAGATGCATAACGATGCATGAGAAAGCAAACATCGATGTTAGGTGTGCCCTAACGCGGTAAGGGGTGATACCGGCGAAGGGGGGAAACATCCAAGAAAGTATCCCCGGTGTTTCGCGTTTTCGGGCAGAGGTACCGGAGGGAGAAAGTTGCGTGTTCGATATGCTAGGGGCGTGTGGCGGACGAACAGGCTGCGTATCCGGATTCGTCTCATCGTTCTGAGCAACTTTCATGTTGAAAATAATT
The DNA here is from genome assembly GCA_021605205.1 of Aegilops longissima. Taxonomy (NCBI): domain Eukaryota; kingdom Viridiplantae; phylum Streptophyta; class Magnoliopsida; order Poales; family Poaceae; genus Aegilops; species Aegilops longissima. The sequence continues at coordinate 472,829,314 of CM038678.1, forward strand.
TAATCCGAGTTACGGATTAAAAGATATGATTTCCTAAAGACTTACTAATTTCTGGAATTTAATTAATCATTTAATTTAATTCGAAATTGGATTAATGACATCAGCATGATGTCATGTTGACATCAGCAGTCAATAGGGATTGACTAAGTCAAGCTGACATGTGGGCCCAGTGAGACCCACCTGTCATACAATGTTTAGTTAATTAGGGTTAGGTTAACTAATTACTGCTCAGTTAGACTAACGGGTCAATTTAGACTAATTAAGTAGGATTAATTAACTTAATTAATTTAGTTAGTTAATTAATTAATTATTATTTTATATATTTTTATTAAAACGTTCTGGGCAGGGGGCCCACTTGTCATTGGCCCCGGGGGCCTTAGCGGATCGCGCAGGGCGATCTGGCGGGCGAATCGCCAACGAGGGGACACGGTGCGGGCGGTTGCATGGTGAGGCCACCGCTGGCTGATTCGGCAAGGCCGAGCGGGCGAACCAGGCGGGCCGCGAGGTCGCAACGCACGACGCGGGCAGCGGGCGCCACGACGCAGTAGGTGCGCGCGCAATGAGGCCGTGAAGGAGTGGAGGCGCGGCGGCGACCGCTGTCGCCGCCACGGTGGTCGAGGCTAGGTGCGCAGCAGCGAGGGCGGTGCTAGCAGCAGCAGAACGGCAAAGGAGTAGCGGGCAGGGCCGCGATCGCACAGAGCTGTGGCACGACGAGGCACAAAGTAGGTCGAGCAGTGGGCCGAGCGCGGTGCGGGCGCGGCACGGGCGCAGATGAGCGTGCATCGGACGCGGCGGAGCGCGCCAAGTGGCGGGCGAAGCGGGGATCATGGACGAGCGCGATGCGATGAGGGAGAGGGAGGGAGCGAGGCGGGGCTCACTGGGGTCGTAGGGGGAATGGCAGCGGGGCACGAGGTGGTTGACGGGGACGGCGGTGATGGGGAGGTAGGCCGTCAGGGACGAGACGAGGTCGAGGCGGCGTCGATCCAGGCGGCGGGGTCATCGGGCTCCGAGGCGCGCGCGTGCGAGCCCCGATCCAATCTGGATCGGGGGGAGGAGGGGAACGACGTGGGGGAGAGTGGTGGGTTAGGTGGGTTAGGGTTTCGGGGGTGGGGCTAAGGGAGTGGAGTGTGGGTGGGCCGGCCGGTTGGCTGGGCCAGGTGGGCCGGTCAGGCGGTCTGGTGGCCTACTGGCCGGAGGCCAATGGGGGTGTTGCTTTCCTCTTTTTTTGGTTTTGTTTTCTGTTTTTGTGTTTTCTATTTTTCTTTTATTTATTACTCTTTTCTATTTTAATTCATTTTAAAATACTTAGGCACTTTCTAAAAATATTCTTTATTTACTATAATTACCCTTGTAATATTGGGCACTCACCGAACATTTTTGTTTCAACTTTTGAAAAAATTTGTTGTTTGACATATTTTGAATTTAAATTTTGAAAGTTTTTTGAATCATTGCGAGGTTAGCAACAGTAACCGAGGTGACGTGGCATGATTAGCATGGGATTACTGTAGCATGATTATCCGGGCGTTACAAATCTCCTCCACTATAAGAAATCTCGTCCCGAGATTGAAGAGGGGAAGTAAGGGGGAAGGGATTTGGTCGCGAAATTCTAACGATCCTTCTCGGTCTTGGTTGCTCTTCTTTAAGTGGTCGATCCATAACGTTGATGTCTTCATACCTCGGCTTTAGGTCATCATGATGAAGTCGTCATCCTTTCTTCGGAGTCTTCATGGTACGTATGAAGGACAAGGGGTAACTTCGGAAAAACGGACCTCTGAAAGGTCGACTATCTGGTTGATAACATCGGGAATGGTGGCGGAAAGTAACTCTCGAATTGAAACTTAAGACAAAATCGACAGCAAAGTAAGTAAGTACCATGAGATGTTTCGAGCGGGTAGGCAATCGTTCGATACCTGAAACAAAGTGTGAAAGGGGTCTAGAGCAACGAAAATAAGTATCGCGTCTGATATCAGATTAGATCATCTCTAGTAAGGTGGCTGGTGATCTTCATACGAAGCCAATCGTGAGGAATAACTTCAAAGATTGGGGTATACAGGACAGTCAGGTTTCGATCCTGGGACCTGTGGGTGATGGGCCCAGCATGTGGGTTAAAAGTAGAAAGGGCGATGATATTTTGCACAGTCATGATAACAAGGCATGTCATAGGATAGCCTATCAATTATGTCGGCCACATCGGTACCAAGGGCGAGGGACGAAGAGGACCATTTTCCTGCTCGTTGAACGAGGCGGACCAATAGGCAAAGTTCTCGTCCATCGGTGGCTACCGGAATGTCATCAACAATAGTAACTGGGTCTCACTGACAGCGTTGTACATCGAGGTGTTTGCATATGTTGGGAATTATTTCTGCTTAGATCATATAATTCCCAAGAAAGGTCAAACAAAACCATGGAAAGGAAAATGTGTTTAAACACATATTTCAGGGGTATATCCTTCCCAAGGACAAGCAGAGCACGATGTCCATGACAGGATATAATGTAGAAAACTCTTTAGGTAAGGTGTTGGGGATATAACTACTCAGTGTAAACCGGCCAGGAGGGCCCAGTTCACCCTCAACTATGTTGAAGCCCATGAAGACTCAGTAGATAGTGTTTTACTACTAGAACTTAGAGGCCCGGAGCCCAGAGGCGGATTAGGGCCCGTAGTGGTAAACCGCCATGGTTATGTATCTTGTAATGTAAGTTAGGAAAGGAAGAGACCGGGCTGGACACTTGTATGAGCTAGCTCGGGACTCTGTAGACCGGCCGGGCGTCACCCTGTGTATATAAAGGGACGACCCGGCAGCGGTTCAAGGACAGGCAACAACAACTCGAGACTCAGGCAAAGCGTATTTTCTCCCTGGTCATCGAAACCCCAATAATGCCATCACAAACTAGACGTAGGCTTTTACCTTCATCGAAGGGGCCGAACTAGTATAAACTCCCGTGTCCCCTGTCCGGTTTAACCCCTTTAAGCTAACCCGTAGCGATGGCTCCGCGACTAAGTCATTTCATGAGGACATCTGTCGTGACAAATCCACGACAGTTGGCGCCCATCGTGGGGCTATAGCACGATGGTTTTGAGTGTTTGAAGGGCAACTTCGCGGGACTGAAGGGGTACGCGGTTGGCTGGATGACCAAGAGTCGTCGCGGCAAGCTCTACATCGACGACGAAGGATGGGGCCCCGAGGTCGGCTCAATCGAGTACGTGTACCAGGTCCCCTTTGGCGGAATTCATGTCTTCATCGGCAAGATCGGTGAATCGGGCCCTGAGCCGGACACCTGCACCGACCTCGTCGAGACGGCTCAGCGTGCAAGTCCTGCCCGGGCTAAGCCTGCCACGAAGGAAGCGTTCGTAGGATGTGTCCATGGGATCGGATCTGAATCAGTGTCTGAAAGCGAGACGGCTGTTTATTCCAACGGCGAATCATCCACCAGTGAAACCGAGTCCTTATACCAAGTTCATGATGGTGTGCTCGGAGGCTATTCCGACGGCAACAGTATTACGGACCTCCTTGAACCGCCGAGTCGAGTTGCTGTCTACATGGCCGGGACTCAGCCCGCTTTGCAGTCTTCATCTACAGCAGCCATGATTTTCGGTTCAGCGGCCGCGGCAGGAGGCTCGGTGCGCCGGCCGGCTCAAGTTCTCTCCGATTTGATGGATTCCTGGACGACCTTGCTAACCACGGCAGTTACCCCCGAAACACAGGATAAGCACAATGCGAAAGTTGCTAAACTGAAGGACCAGATAACACAGGCCAAGGAGGACCTGGCAGCTGAGGATGCCAGGTTGGCTGAGGAATGGGCCGCTTTGGATGCCCAATCACAGCAGATACAGGCACAGAATTTCCAGTTTATGTTAGATCAGAATGCGGCAAACGACGTGATGCGTAGGAAGTACCGATCGCGTATGCAGCCAGGCTTCGAAGGATTAAATCTCTTTAATATGCCGGGGGCTGGGACGAGAAAACCGGCAGCTGCAAACCGAACCGATGCGCTTGGAGCGGCGCCGGATCAACCACAGATAATGGAACCACCTCGACGGACGGACAACCCGCCGCCGTATGTGCCAACACCACCAGGTCACTTTTCGAGCCCCTTGGATAACATGATTGCTGCGGCATCTCGCCTGGCAGCTATTCCGATGAAGGGTGATTCACTGGCGGTGATTGAGAGGCGGCGGGCCAGGGATCTTCTTCAAACCGCCGTGGTGCAGTAGCAGGCTTATTCCTATAGCCGAGATAGAATTCATTCCACCCCTCGTCCGAGCAAGATTTATAGCAGGCACATGGATGAGCCGGAGGTATCTAGCAGCACTCGGCGTCGTAATCCGGCGCAGGATGTGGTGGATAATGGTAGAGCACGAAGGGAGGCCGCTTTGGCAGCACCCCATGCGGGTCGCTATCAAACCGCCCCGATTCAGCCAGCGGCATCAGTGGACCGGGGCACCGGGCTTGCTTTCAGTTCCTGGGGAGTGCCGTGTCTTATTCCGGCTCTCCGTAATGTGCGACTGCCTAAGGATTTCAAGGGTCCGCGTAAGGTACCAAATTACACTACTGATCAGCCACCTGAGGCATGGGTCGAGAGTTATGAGATGGCAATGGAGATGCTGGATGTGGATGAAGCAGCCTGTGCAAAGTATTTCACAATGATGTTGGAAGGGACAGCCCGTACCTGGTTGAAAAACCTACCAGCCAACTCCGTCAAATCATGGGATCAGTTGAAGGCCCGGTTTATAGCCAATTTCAAAGACACATGCAAACAGCCTATGTCCATTGTGGATCTGGATGCCTGTGACCAGGAGGAGAACGAGTCAACAACCCATTGGGTGCGCCGGGTTTCAGAAGTTTTGCATTCGTCAAACCGGATTAATGCTGGCCAAGCGATCATAACGCTGGAGCGTAATTTCCGGTTTAATTCACTAAAGATGAAGTTGGGACGGCTCAAGCGCCATTGCAATGACATGGAAACACTTATGGCAGTCTTGGTCAAGTACGCCGATTCTGATAATACGGAGGATCCCGAGTCTGATGAGGAGAAACTTGAGAAGGGAAAGAAGAACGGCGGTGCAAAAGGACAGCATCATAACCAAGGAGGCCATGGGAATAATGGTAAGCGCAAAGCAGATAATTCAGATTTTGTGGCTAACACTAGTATGCAGCGCCGTTGTTCGATGAGATTTTTGCACTATGAAGAGTACACAAATAAGGAAGGAGGATAATGCAACAATAAAAGTTGTCTAAATAGTGCCTTAAACCAATAATATTTAGCTGTACACATGGAGCAAGAAGTGCTTATATGTGTACGCATATTGCATGTGCTCGTACGGGTGAAGTACTCCTGGGCCAAAGTAATGGTTAACGGCTAATGGCCGACTAGTTAATTGGCCCAGCACCATTACATGCATATGCACATGCAATGCACGCACGTGACAACACTTGCATGGCTAGAGTTCATACATATACACTGTGTGTATGTATTCGGGTATCTGCGGCCAGCAAGCTTGTTTTGATACATATCCGAATACTCGCAACCTGAAGTATACATACATACATGAAATATAGGCATGTGTTGGCTTGAGAGCGTACGAGGCTAGCTATGGAATCGATTTTCTTTGGCAAGATGAGTACGTGAGATGAACAAGGAAAGAAATAGCGGCGCCTTTGGAAAGGAATAGACTTGGGCGTCAAGAAGAAAGAAAGAAGGAAAGAAATCGGCGGCCGAGCTTCACGTTCCATCCATCCAACCTTAGCTTCGCAGCCTATAAATACCCCAGGACTTTGGCACCCAGAGGAGAACCCACGCAAGAGGAGAGGAACCCACCACCCACGGAGGAGAACGCGCCCAAGGGGCAGCGTCGACGCATGAGGAGGTGGAAGGAGGATGTCTTGTAGCGGCCGCGCCAGCAGATCGGGAGGACCATCCGGCGGTGGCGGCGGACTCGCCGGTAACATGCGTGCTTGGCCCTGTCCAATGCCACGCCCGGTAGTACACTACACTGGCTGGACGGGCGCGCCGGTGACAACATGCATCTTTGGGAGAGGCATAATGACGATCTCCTTCTTGTGTTATATCTACTTTCTTGCAGGATGGCCTTCGACAAGGAGATCCGACAGATGGAGCTCACCTCGGAGAACACATCCCGCATAGGTGGTGAAGAAGAACCTCACGCACAAGAAAAGACGAAGAAAGAAGGAGACGCGGCCCCGGAGGCACAGGAGGGAGGCGGAAGACGCGCATACGGGCGGCAGTGTCGAGAACAATAGGAAGGTCGCGCCCACGGCGGCACGGCACGCCGAACGGCAACGGCGGCAAAGCATGCACCAAGAAGGATCCGTGGAGGCCAGATAGTACATCTATATTTCTTTTGTGTATGCAGGGAGCAAGCACACATCTCACGCAGCCAGCCGCAAGACTCATGGACGGAGAACCTCACGCAAGAACACAACTTGCAAGGGATACACAAGGAACGCAGGCACCAAAAGAGCACCTCACGTAGGCAACAAGAGAAGGCTCCCGCGCCCTGGTGGCAGCGCCGAGGAGACCGGAGGGCGCGCACGCAACGGGCGCATGCGCCAAGGGAACACGGAGAGGGCACCCTCACACGGAAGCAGAAGCGATGGCGCAGCAGATGAACGCGCCACGACCGGGCGGTGCAATAATCTCGTTCTTTTTCTATGTGTGTAGATCATCACGCACCCGGATGCGGTAAACGAAGCGGCGGCTAATGTGGCACACTCACACATGGGCGCACACTCACCCATGGACGCACATAGCAAAGAGGCGGCGTCAAGCCTACTGGGAGGCCGACCGCCATCTACTTCGTCAAGCTGGTGCCATGGAGGACGGAGGCGTGGAGCTCGCCCAAACGACGCCCTCGACTTCGTCATCAGGCTGGCGCCATGGAGGACGGAGGCGTGGAGCTCGCCCGGACGACGCCCTCGACTTCATCATCACGCTGGCACCATGGAGGACGGAGGCGTGGAGCTCACCCGAACAACGCCTGAGGGAGTCCTGGACTAGGGGGTGTCCGGGTAGCCGAACTATCATCTTTGGCTGGACTCCTAGACTATGATGATACAAGATTGAAGACTTCGTCCCGTGTCCGGATGGGACTTTCCTTGGCGTGGAAGGCAAGCTTGGTGATACGGATATGTAGATCTCCTACCATTGTAACCGACGCTGTGTAACCCTAACCTATCCGGTGTCTATATAAACCGGAGGGTTCTAGTCCGTAGGACGAACAACAATCATACCATAGGCTAGCTTTTAGGGTTTAGCCTCTCTGATCTCGTGGTAGATCTACTCTTGTACTACCCATATCATCAATATTAATCAAGCAGGAGTAGGGTATTACCTCCATCGAGAGGGCCCGAACCTGGGTAAAAACATCGTGTCCCTTGTCTCCTGTTACCATCCGCCTAGACGCACAGATCGGGACCCCCTACCCGAGATCCGCCGGTTTTGACACCGACATTGGTGCTTTCATTGAGAGTTCCCCTGTGTCGTCACCTATAGGCCCGATGTCTCCTTCGATCATCAACAACGACGCGGTCCAGGGTGAGACTTTTCTCCCCGGACAGATCTTCGTATTCGGCGGCTTTGCACTGCGGGCCAATTCACTTGGCCATCTGGAGCAGATCGAAAGCTACGCCCCTGGTCATCGGGTCAGATTTGGAAGTCTAAACTACACGGCCGACATCCGCGGGGACTTGATCTTCGAAGGATTCGAACCGCAGCCAAGCGTGCCGCACTATCTCGATGGGCATGACCTAACTCGCGCCGAAAGGTGTCGGAGGCCACACTAGTGTCCGCTCCGAACATTGATTCGAGCCGATCTCGCCGACGAGGATGGTTGGTTGGACACCACCGGGGCTGAAATCTATACTGGCGATTGAGCCGAACACAATCCCTATCTCGCTGCGAAGACCGTGACTCCAAGGTGCGGACTCCTCCGATTCCGAACCTCCGCGCCCGCCAATCGAATCCGATTGGGCGCCGTCATGAAGTTCACTGCAGCGGACATCTTTTAGCACTCGCCTTTGGCGACATCCTGAATTCGCTAAAGTCTCTCTCTTTATCCGAAGAGCCCTGGTCGGACTATGGTCAGGAAGGTTGGGATGCAGACGACGAAGAAATTCAACGCCCACCCACCACCCACTTTGTAGCCATCACGAAAGCTTATACGACGTGCTCGATTTGACTCGAAGACATCGGCAAGTATGGACGGCGATGTAGAGACAACCATGAACCAGCACCTATAGGATGCTGGACAACCACCTCATCCCATGATGTATAGATGGTGGATACACCTAAAGGAAGCGACGACGAGGAACAACGGGACGCTACGAAGGATAAATCCCTCGAAAAGCAGTCAAAATGGCAACATAAACGCCGCACCAAGTCCCGCCTCAACAAAGACCCAGCCATAGAGCAGGGCGAACCGGTGGACGACGAACATGCTATTGAGCAACCGCCCGAACAGGTAAACTTCGATAAACAACCCGTCCCCGGCGAAGATAACAATCCGGACGACCTCACGCCGGACAAATTGTTGGCGCAGAAGACCCTCCACAAAAGGTTTCGCGCCGCTGCGGTAGCCTGAAAAAGCAAGTGGACGCCAAAACAGCGGAAGATGCACTCAGAATCAGATGGAGCAAAGTATTCAACTCCATGAGACAAATCTGGCGACAACGAACAAAGAGCTACCCAAAGAGAAAACTATCGCCCGATTTGATGAGGAGGCCTTAGAACCCCACAATCAAAAAATAAGAAGGCCACCGGTCGGATGGACGACCCACGGCAAAAAGAAAGCGGCAAATGGCGCCGCACACAAGCCGGTACGCCGATCAGCATAAGGATTCACATCAAAAGGATGGCCGGTTAGGTCCATCTATGGGCTGAGAAAGCAAGCTCTTCAAAGCAATGCAACACGCCAAATATCCGAACATCACGGCACACCCAAATACAAGCGCCAAGACATCCCCTATGTTTCACCGATGAGATCTTCGGATCATGAATTTCAATGATTCAAACCCGTAAACATACAGTGCATACGACGCAACAAGGACCAGCACGGATTAAGGGAAGCGGTCCAAAAGCGCTGCGATCAACGCCGGATTCAAAAGCTCACGGCAGAACAATAGAAAACTGCCCCTTAAGGACAATAGCGATGAGCTATCCAACTTAAACAAAATCTTGGACAGGATATGCCAAATCCATAGTACACCCGAGAAGCCTGCAAACCATACCCACAGAGATTGTTGGGTCTTCAAGCAGTTCGGCAGACTAAACGCCGAACACAAGGGGCTCGACACACCAAGTGAGGATGATGACGAACCCCACAAGTAGAGCACCGGAAAACAAAAGAATTTCCCACAAGAGGTTAAAACAGTAAACTCACTTCACGTGATAAAAGGGAAAAACAGAGCGGCGCCCATTAAGATGTGCGCCCGCATACTACCTAGCGGAGTACCAACACTGGTTGTCAAAACCAATCACCTTCGACCATCGAGGACTACTCCAAAGTATCCGGAGCGCAGGATGGACTGCCTTGATATTGGATCCTATAATCGACGGTTTCCAATTTACACAAGTCCTCATGGATGGCAAGATGACATAAACCCGATATATCGAGGACACAATCCATGAGGATGGGGATAGACCCAACCAAAATTCTCCATAGCAACACCTCCTTTAAGGGGGTAATGCCAGGCCCATATGCCCATTGTACGGGCTCCCTACAGCTAGAAGTTTTGTTCGGCTCATCCGACAACTTCCGCCGCAAAAAGTTAACCTTCCACATCGCCCATTCGAAAGTAGCTATCAAGCACTACTGGGGCGTGAAGCTTTCGCCCGCTTTAACGCAATACCGCATTATGCATCTCTTACACTTAAAATGCCCGGTCCACGCGGCATCATCTCATTAAAAGGGAGTATTAAGTGTTACTCGAGCACGGAAGAATGCGAGGCTACCTTGACAGCCCCACATCAATCCGGCTCCGCTTACCAAAGCACCTGAATAGGTAATTCAAACCCCGGACACGGCTAGACGAGTCCGGCGCCTACTAGCGGCATACCCCCGTACAAGGGGCTGCACGCATGTACAACAAGAGACAATAAAGCTCCATTTTATTCCCTTCTTCGAATCGTACTCTGTTTATTTAATATAAAAGTACATTTTTCGCACGATCTTTTTTCTTTTAAACTAAGTTCCTCTCTTTTACAGATGAACAACGTGCTACACCCGTCCAGGATACGGCACAACGGAGACACGGGCGCAGACGTGCAGTAGGGACCCTTTGCAAGGATTCTTTTCAGATTAGGACCCTGCGTAAACCTTTTTTACTGTCTCTTGTTGATAAACATCCCCCGGTTTCTTACTATAACCGAGGATGAGGCTGGCGTTTTGGCATTGGCCGCACCAGAATTTTTGCACGCACGGACACCGAGGGCTTAGGGCATTATTCGCCCGTTTTATAAAGACCGAATACCTTAGGGAGTGTTGGCGTCTCGAGTTAGGCCTTATATGCATCAGCTCGAATCATGTCTTTGGTCAAATGTTGGGTTTGCCCGGCTCCTGTGTTTTCCTGTCTTACGTTCCGTTCTATCGGCTAACGGCACCGGAGAACTCTGCGATTGTGCCTCGGTTCGGCGGCGAGCACCTCGATGAGAAGCGAAAACTGATTGTCATGATATAGAGAGACTGGTCAACCACTCGATGACTCACCGGAATGTTTAGAATTCCTCCAAGATTAACGAAGGACCGTTTTTCGATCGAGCACATCGCACCCGAATTCGGAGAGTGCGGTGCCCTCAGGGGCTATATAGTAGCCCCACCCTCGAACTCCTATGGCTAAGTGAAAGTGATAAAGCATTATAGTACGGTTGCCTAGTTTGCTACGCTACCACCTCCTTAATAGGACCAAGACGTTGGATTAAGTGTGAGAAAGCGCCTTATTTGCAAACACCCCCGCACTATGTGCGTGGGGGCTGAAGCCAAGGACTGCCATCTTTCATGTTATATATACATATACATCAACGGCCGCACAGGGAGTAGTTTACTACTTGATCGCACAAGTATAAAAAGCTCTTATATCATATTGAAACATTGTTTTCACAAATCATACATGTCATTTAAACATAATATCCTTCGAGCACTGCGCCTCTATTAAGCAGCGCCTGCAGACTTCCTCAAAATAGTGCTCGGCGGTACTAAGCTTCATGTCCGAATCTTGGGATGCAACGTCGGTGGCCTTCATCTCCGCCCAGTATGTCTTGACACGGGCGAGCCATCCGCGCCCTCAATACGCCGACAGCTTCATTGCGTCGTCGCGGTACCGCACCAAGGCTGCTGCACTAAACCAAAATAACTCTTGGTGGGGTCCGCCGCCACAAATGAGTCATGACATGCTTCATGGCAAGTCCGGATAATCGATTCAGATTCGGCCCATTCGCCAAGCGATCGGTCAACGGAAGGGCGCTCCGGACTATGGAATTGCGACCAATATAGCTCTTCCCTTATGTGCCCTTACGGCCTTGGAAGTGCTCAATCGCGTCCGCTAGCGCTTCGCTGCTAAGTCTAGATAAGCATCCTCCGAACTCCACAAATTGTCCAACGAGCATACCGGATCCGTATATTTCCCGCAGCGTAAGCGGTTTTCCGGCCGCAATAGCCCCGGCCCGACTCAGCTCCTCCTTGGCAGCTCTCAAAGCGGAACGGGCATCCTTGGATTCAGCGGTGGCCTTTTTCAGGCCCTCTTGCTCCGCTTGACGTTCTTTTTCAAGAACCTCGCAGCGGTCGTTAGTATTCTTCAACTTTATAGCCATATCGGCCATTTCCTCTTTGCTTCGGCAGTGAGCAGCCCGTTCGGCTTTTAGCTCTTCGGCCGCCCTTAAAGCGGTCGCATTACTATTTCTGGCTTGCTCTTTAGCTCGGGCGAGTTCCGCCCACATCTCCTCCACAGCAGCGGGACCACCTGCATTAAGCATACAAGTAGTAAGGCATGGGCGTCAAGCTCCCTTACCAGGTGTCCGCGTGGAAGTCGCATACCTTGTGACTCGTCAAACCGTTTATTGACCAGCGTGATGTCCGCATCCGCCTCGTCAAGTCGCCGCTTTAGTTCGGCATATTCATCAGCGGCTGGCCACCGGACGCCCCGCCACTTATTTAGGAGCGGCGATATGTTATAACTGAGATTATGATCCTCGGCACGCTGTCATTTTTTGACAACATACCGAGTCTCAGGGGCTACTATCTATCTGAGGCGCATTCTATATGCATAAGCGCCCGAAGGTACATCATTTTGCGTACCTCGAACCCCGTCGGCAAGCTTCGACGGCTTCATGCAATCCCTCTCGGCGGATGCAATTCTTTCAATCACCGTACCCATTAGAGCACGGTGATCTTCGAATAACCCGCCTCGAAAGCAGATCCTTCACTCCTCCGACCGCACACCGGTTGGCGCTGGACCTTCCGGCCGCGGACTGGAAACCCTCCCGCGGCGACACCTCGAGGCGTCCGCCTCACATGAAGTCACGAAAAGGTGGAGGCATTTCGCTCTCCATCATCTCGGGAAGAAGATCCCCAAGACTAGCTCTCTGAGAAGGGCTGAGATCCGAACTACAAGGTACAATTTCGGTTATCTTCAGAAATAAATGCAGGGACGTTCCTTATTTACAAGACCCCTTCTTTTTACTTACGGCTCGCTGGAGGGTTGATCCCCTTGGGGAAATAGTGCGTCTGGGTTACTTCCCAGCGTCGGACTCTCTAACGAAGATTTCTTTCCCCTCTTTGAGGCCTTGACCTCCGGATCTTCCGAAGCGGTCCTCTTCTCTCCTCGGAAGGTGGGAATCTTAATCCCTCCTTCCTTGATAGCCTCCTTCAGAGAGGCGCTTGCTTCCCGCTCCCCCTTCGCCTTCTTCAAAAGGTGCGGCCTTCAACATCTTGGTCGGCATGGGATCCGGCGTGGTCTCCGGAGGAGCGGACACCTTATTAACTTTGCCTTGGCTATCCTCCTGTTCAAGGAACGGCTCCTTTAAAGGCATATATATATATATATATATATATATATATATATATATATATATATATATATATATATATATATATATATATATATATATATATGATAAATGAATGAACAGCCTGTCGGTTCTGGGACTACTTACTTGAGTATTCTGAGGCGATTGCGGCTTAGTCCTCGTCCTCGGTCAGGTCCGGACACTTATCTTGTGATCCGAAGAACAGTTTATACATCTCCACAGGCGTCGTGCCCATAAAATGTTGGAGAGCTCGTGGTCCCTCCAGTTAAATTCCCACAGCGAAGGGGCGGCGTTTGCAGGCGTAGGCGCCGAATCAGCATAACTGCGCCACCGTGACCAGATTGATCTCTCTTTCTCGGAGGTCTCGAATGCGGCCTGCACAGAGGGCGATCCTTGGGCGACCCCAGTCGAGCCCCTTGTTGACCCATGGCGCCCCGCTGTGGTGGGCCTGGCGGAAGGCGGAAGCGCCACCCATTTGGTGCCCACAGGAGTGGTAATATAAAACCACTCCCGTTGCCTAAACCAAGCTCCTCTTGAAAAGAGCCCTCGGGCCACGGAGCATCAGCACACTTGCTTATGACCGCCCTTCAGACTCTGCTTGCTGCCCTCGATCATCTTGGCTCCACCTTGAAGGTCTTGAGCCACAATCCAAAGTGAGGGTGATATGGAGGAAGGCCTCACATACGACAATGAATGACGAGATATGGAGGATGGACTCAGTTCAAGTCATGGAAATCCAGCCCATAATAAAACATGAGCCCCCGCACAAAGGGATCCGTCGGAAGCCTAAACCCGAAGGAAGTGTGACCACGAACACCACTCTCGCCGGGCTCGGGAGTGGGAATGACCTGCCACGAGGCGGGCAGCCTATCTGAAATCTTGTTGGTTAGATACTGGCGTCTCACGACTTCAGCTCTTCTTCTATGACGGAAGAAGACATCCATCGGCCGTGCTGGTCGGAGCGGACATCGTCGAAGGTTGAGCGCCTAAATCTGAAGCTTTGGGTGTTAGAACTCGAAGCGAGGCGAACTCGATGGAGGTGTAAAAAGAAGAGGGCCTTGGTCTCATTATAAAGAGGTTGATTACCAAGAGCCCTCCCGTGGTCGATTAGGACTCGCCGATAGAGGCGTGCCAGCGAACGCAGTTGGGTTCCCCACGTCCGTATTTGATGAGAATCCCGAAATAAGGGGGCACGATCTACGCTTTGATAAAGGCGTGTCAAGGAAACCGCCTCGCTAATCGGCGCTAAGGTGGAGCGAAAGAAAAAGCGATTCATATAAAGGCTGGCCGTGGTGTGATGTCACGCCTTGCGAATCGTCAGCAGATCGTGCAAAAGTTATTCTCTCTCGGTAGTATATGGAACTTGTTTTGCAGAGCGGACACTATCCTGGTGTTCAAAACCTTCTATGAAGAATTCGGAGGAGGAACCCGCCTTGCAATAGCGAAGACAATATCGCGCCCGGACTCGTCGTCATTGAAGCTGGTTCAGAGACTCTTGAGGAGTCTGGACTAGGGGGTGTCCGGATAGCGAACTATCATCTTTGGCGGACTCCTAGACTATGAAGAAACAAGATTGAAGACTTTGTCCCGTGTCCGGATGGGACTTTCCTTGGCGTGGAAGGCAAGCTTGGCGATACGGATATGTAGATCTCCTACCATTGTAACCGACTCTGTGTAACCCTAACCTATCCGGTGTCTATTTAAACCGGAGGGTTCTAGTCCGTAGGACGAACAACAATCAGACCATAGGCTAGCTTTTAGGGTTTAGCCTCTCTGATCTCGTGGTAGATCTACTCTTGTACTACCCATATCATCAATATTAATCAAGCAGGAGTAGGGTATTACCTCCATCGAGAGGGCCCGAACCTGGGTAAAAACATCGTGTCCCTTGTCTCCTGTTACCATCCGCCTAGACGCACAGATCGGGACCCCCTACCCAAGATCTGCCGGTTTTGACACCGACAACGCCCTCAACTTCGTCATCAAGCCGACGCCATGGAGGATGGTGGCGTGAGCCCGCCAACATGACGCCCCTCGCCAACATCAACCTAGTGCCGCAGAGGATCGTGGCGTGGTGCCCGGAGGCATGAAGCTCGCGGGGATGCGGCCGCGTGCCGCGGAGGATGGAGACTCAGAGCTTGCTAGGACAACGTCCGTCGTTTTCTTCATCAAACTAGAGCTATGGAGGATGGAGGCCTGGAGGCTTGCGAGGATGCCGCCGCCGTGCCACGATGGATGGACGGAGCTCGTTAGGACAACGCCCATCGTCTTCTTCATCAAGCAAAGCGCCATGGAGGACGAAGGCGCGGAGCTCGGAGGATGCCGCCGCGTTCCGCGGGCATGGTGCCACGGAGTTCGCCAAGACGACGCCAATGTCAACATCATCAATCTGGTGCCATGGAGGACGGAGAGGCGGAGCTTGCGAGGATGCCACCATCGTGTCGCGGTGGATGGAACGGAGCTCGCTAGGATGACGCCCGTCGTCTTCTTCATCAAGCGAGTGCCATGGAGGACGGAGGCGCAGAGCTCAGAGGATGTCGTCGCGTTCCGCGGGCATGGCGCCACGGAGTTCGCCAAGACGACGCCAATGTCAACATCATCAATCTGGTGCAATGGAGTCGGTGGATGGCGCGCCCAACGGAGATGACTCGGGAGCAGCCTAAGCTCGCCAACAACATAGCCCAGCCTCTAGCTCCTTTGGAGGTCTAACATGTCAGCAGCGCACAGGACCACGACGAACACAGGTTCATGGTGAACGGGACGCCGGCGTACAGGTTTTACACCATGCTTCCAGGAGGAGACGACATGGCGGAACCGGAGCTCGCAACGACGTAGCCCGAGTCAAGTCCATGGCGAACAGGTCTCTCCAGTGCACAAGTCCTTGGCGTCCCGATCGTGGCGAATAGGTTGGTGGTCTTGCTTACCGGAGGAGACAGCGTGGAGGAGCCAGAGCTCACGATGATGTAGCCCGAGTCAAGTCCATGGCGAACAGGTCTCTCCGGTACAAAGGTGCATGGTTTGCCGATCACGGTACATAGGTCGGGTATTTTTCTTCCCGGAGGAGATGACATGGTGGAACCGGAGCTCACGACGACGTAGCACGAGTTAAGTCAATGGCAAACAGGTCTCTCCGGTGCACAGGTCCATGGCTTTCGGATCACGGTGCACAGGTCGGATGTCTTGCTTCTCGGAGGAGACGACGTGGCGAAACCGGTGCTCAAGATGATGCAGCCCGAGACCGGTCCCACCTTTGAAGGCGCACCCACCATGGAGATTAGGTCCTTGGCATACAGGTCTTGGTGTGATACTTGTCTCGGCAATCCAACTAATACGGTGTTTAGCCGAGATGAGGCATTGACCATGGCTGACAGGTCCTCGACGTATAGGTCTCGATGCACACAGGTCCATGGTGTCGCCGGCGTACAGGTCACCCTTTGATGTAGCAACTTCCAAGGTGATGCGACCTCTACGACGCCACCGTTCGTCGACCCTATGAGTCGGCGCCCTTGTCTTAGAAGAACAATCAAGACGGCGTCCAGCTGATACAGGGCGACGCAACCACTACGATCATCTATATCCACAAGTCCGCCAGGCGGTGCCCCCTGATAAAGCAAACTGCCATAGACTTGGCGTCCAATCAAGTGAGGTGCACCTATCTCGGCGGATAGGCCATTGGCACACAGGTCCATGGTGTCGCCGACATACAAGTCACCCTTTGATGTAGCACCAGCCCATGGCGACGCGGACTCTACAACACCACCTTTCCACGGCCCTGTGAGGCGGTGCCCTTTGTTTGGACGGACCGGCGAATACTCGGCGTCTAGTCGAGACGAGGCGCCAACCACACCAGCCATGCCGATGTCGGCGTCGGCGATTTTACACCGGCGCGGTCTCCTAAACAACTTACTCCCATGAGGCATACCCTTGCATACCCGGCGAGTCCGCTAGGTCGCCTACAAGTCTGATCAAGAAGGACCCATGCAACTTCAACCCAACTACATCATCGCCGCAAAAGGCGACGAGGCGTGGCGCGAGGGCGATCGTGGCTAGCACAAAGCCACGTTTTGAGCGGGGCGTGTACCAACGAGGACACGGGCTCATCGCTGCCCATACACCACCATCATCATGCATGGAGAGCACAAGGCGAAGAGCAGCGTAAGACGACCACACGGTTTAATCGGAGGTGTCTCATGGAGTAACCAGCAGGAGTAATTAACAGGGAGCCTTCCGAGGCCCCGGGAACCAAGAGATAATCGCTTCTGGTCGGGCTGGCCGCACTAGTAGGCCACAGGCGATATATGTAAAGGGATCTTGTATTTTGTTTCTCAATGAGAGATTAATAAAGTGCATGTTTCCTATGTTTATTTGTGTACTTAGTACACTGCACGCCTCAAGAATGTTTAATTTCCGCTAAGCGCGTAGAGATAATAATGCAATAACCAATGTTATTTTTATTATTTCTCGTGTCAAACAAATTGGCACGCCCGGTGGGACGTGGTTCTCCTCCCATCTTTGCTTCGCTGTGGTCATCGAAATCTTCTTCGCCAATCTCCAATGTGCACATCATGCTGCAAGGATCTTCGCTAGTAAGCCTCTTTCTTGCAGGTGAACTGTCTGACAGCAGCAAATCGGAGCCGCGGTGATCTAGTATGGATCATTGTCACCTATGGTCTTCTTCGAGCATGGCACCAGGGTCTACATCTACCAAGCCGAAGATCTCGCGCAGTTTAAACTGTGCAGTCAAAAAAAGGCGCAAAGGCGGGAGGCTGCCAAGGCGAAGAAGGAACGTCACGAGCTAATGCTCGAGGCACGTGCCTTGTTGAAGGAGTCAACAAGGGCGGATACAAAAGGAGACATGGAGGCTGCTCAACGCCTTCGTGCTAAGGCTGCCAACAGACAGGAAGGAGCGGCGTCCCATCACGCCCCTACCCCATTTCCGCGCCCTGAGCCTTCACGACCAACTCCATGACGCACCGAGGTCGAGTTGCTAAGGGTTTGGAGGCCATCTCCCAGAACCTGCGGAAGCTCATGGCAAACTCGCGCTTGTCGGAAGGCCCGCATCCTCTTCAGAACTACATGAGGAAGTATTGCAGGTACAACTACTCCACCAACAGATTACCTCCCGCATTGCTCAGAGCACGGTGCTGGAGGAGGATTGGTCCCTTGGAGCAAGGGACCTAGCAGACAGGGTGTTCACTTACCGGAGCACTTTGACCTCTCCATACGACTTGTTCCCCAACAACTAGGCATACGAGCAAACCAAGGTCAAGCTCCTGGTGAGGCGAACTATTATGAAGGAGTTTGGGAAGCGGCGTTCATGCAAGGAGCCTGTTCTACAAAGCCCTACGGTCTCCATCAACCTTGAAGATACTCGGTGGGGTGTGTGGGCTCCATGCCTTCATACTTCAGCGGTCGACGACCGGTCTCCCCCCAGCGACAACAGGTTTTCTGTCCTTCGCCATGAAGCACCCGCTCCACGTGACGAAGACTTGCGGCGAGAATTTCGTCAACTCCAAGAGCAGATGAACAACATCTAGAGGCGGCTGCATGATCCATCGGTGCCAAGTACATCATCAACACAAGCTTCATGTAGGATGAAGCATCAAGCCCCAAATCATCGTCCTAAACATGAGTGCCAGACTTCTGTGAACAGCAAGCCAAGTGAGTAGAAGAGCTCGTCAACATGTCAGCATCACAAGAGCTAGAAGACGGGAGGATGGACCAAGCCAGAAAAGGACGCGCCTGCGGTGTGGCATCGTCAAGCAAGGGAAATCGAGGAGGCGACAGTGCGCCAGCTACGGTGTGCACGACGCGTGCACCTGAGACGGCGACACAAGTGATGAGGTGGAGAACTCCCTCGTGGCTGTTCTAAGGATGCGAAGTCTGGTGCAAGACGCTCGCAGAAGCACCGTGCCCGAGCCGCCGCTGGCCACGTCCTGAATGGGCGCTTGAAGACACGTCCGTGTCGGCAGCGAGGACGCAAATACACTATGGCACCAGAGAAGAAGAGCGCGCTGGCTGTAACCGTGGTGGCGGCAGCAAGTTGCCGAGGATCCGACGTTGGCCTGCGCAAGGCAAGCAGACGCCCGCCGAGCCGAAGAAAGGGGAGCAACGCAAGCCCCACTAACTAACTTTTCATGATATATGTATGTCTTCCATCTATCAGGAGACACAATTCAATGCGTAAGGGAAGGGCCACCTAGCCAAGAGAAGATGCGTCTGCGGCGGCAGCGTTGAGGACGGTGACGAAAGCCATACACAGGGGCAGAGGGGGCACCCGCTTGGTCGGGGGACCGAGGTAGAAGGAAGGACGCACCCTTGACGGTGGCGTGCTCGCCGTTCAGCACACACGTGCTCTGTCCTGTCTGGAGGTTGCGCTTGCAGCAAGGCGGACGTGCGGCATCAAGGCAGAACACGCTAGTGGCATCTCGGCACGTGTGCAGTAACGCTAGCATGCACCACCAGTTTCGTGGAGCCAAGCATGCATCACTAGCTTCGTGGAGATGAGCGTGCTATCTCAGGTCAACACAATATTTAACATCCATCCATCTCTTGTGTGTATCCTGGCATGATAATTACAAGTATCATGAGCATCCGGGAGCATCATCGTCCGGTACATGGAGAAGGTAGACGCGTGGGCGCCATTGCAGCAGCGCATTCTACGAGTCTAGTCCAGCCGACCGGTGGGCTGGTCACGAAGACGATACGTGAGAACTCACACACATAGAAGACACAAATGGCCTGTGAGATGCAAGACGCGGATCATCTGGCCGGAGCCGTGGGCGGCAGCGGTGGCGACGGCGACTCACTCGAAGCAAATCCATCCAACAAGGCCACACATCCATCAAACTCCCAAGCCCGAGCAAGGAGGAGAGACGCACCCACGGCGGTAGTGTCGACGAGGAAAGGGAGCCGCAGAAGAGGCCCTCGCACTTGGCGCACTTGCACCCAAGGCAGCCATGGACGACGTGCCGGTGATTGCAACTCCATAGACGTACCACGACATCAACGAACGGTCACCGGAGAGCAAGCCGGTGGTGTCTTCTTCCATGTATGCTTCCATGATGACAGCGGCGACGCTGCAGGCGAGTAGCACGACACCAAACTCCACCTTGGCGATGACATCGGAGGGGATGCCGGCGCGCGGCCCCTGCCCGCGCCATCTACACTGCCGCGACAACGTCGGAGCTGCTGGCCTACAGCCTGGCGCCATCTCCACCATGCCGGTGTGCGGCCCGACATCATCTACACCATTCACGGCCATGTTGGAGCCGTCGCCCTCGACCTCCGGCTCGACCAGGAAGACTGCTTCATCGATAGGATGTTAAGACCTTCATCGACTTCACATCCGCTCGTGGGTGCTGACTACCTCGACAAGCAACCTTGTACCTACATGGACATAACGTCGACATCTTCATCAACTTCTCATCCGGAAAGGACGCAGACCACCTCGGTGCACCGTACCTACACCGACATGGGATCGCCGACTTCATCAACTCTTCATCTGCCGAGGACGCGGTCTATAGCGTCTCTTCCGAACGCCTACATGATTTCGCCATCTTCACTGGCTTATCACCTGGCGAGGACACAGACTCCACCGGCACGCTGCCTTTCTTCTACACAGAGCGAAGGTCATCCCCGTAACTGCGACGCCCCAAGGCACCAACAAGGCGAAGGCAAGTCATCCAGTCCGACACCGACAAGGCGGACACCACCAGGTCAGGCACCGACGAGGCAAAGGCCGCCCACTTCATCATCGGATAATTGACAAGACGAAGGTATATGGCTAAGCATGGCCGGAGCGATGGGCGTACCGCTCTCCCCTTCACTTCATCACCACATCCCTACCATCTACACCAATCCAACAGGGTGATCAAAGCCTTCCACAAGACTCTCTGCAAGATACTCACGAAGATGGAGAAAAGGAATAGGAGAGACTGGCATGACCGTCTCTTCGAGTCCTTGTGGGGTGTACCGCATTGTGGTATGTACCCCAACATAGGTGATCCCGTTTTCTCTTGTTTATGGGAGTGAGGCGGTCCTACCACTGGAGGTCCAGCTACCCTCTTTGAGGGTGGCTATCCAAGATGAGATCACCCAAGACGAACGGGTACAACTGCGGTTCCAGGAGCTCGATGCCCTTGAAGAGGGGCGACTTCATGCCCTGCAGAACCTAGAGCTTCACCGCCAGAATATGGTGAGAGCTTACGACAAGCTCGTCAAGCAACGTGTCTTCCGTAAAGGCGCGTTGATCCTCGTGCTCAGGCGGTGTCGGTGTCAAAACCGGCGGATCTCGGGTAGGGGGTCCCGAACTATGCGTCTAGGCGGATGGTAACAGGAGACAAGGGACACGATGTTTTTACCCAGGTTCGGGCCCTCTCGATGGAGGTAATACCCTACTCCTGCTTGATTAATATTGATGATATGGGTAGTACAAGAGTAGATCTACCACGAGATCAGAGAGGCTAAACCCTAGAAGCTAGCCTATGGTATGATTCTTGTTCGTCCTACGGACTAAAACCCTTCGGTTTATATAGACACCGAATAGGGTTAGGGTTACACAGAGTCGGTTACAATGGTAGGAGATCTACATATCCGTATCGCCAAGCTTGCCTTCCACGCCAAGGAAAGTCCTATCCGGACACGGGACGAAGTCTTCAATCTTGTATCTTCATAGTCTAGGAGTCCGTCAAAGATGATAGTTCGGCTATCCGGACACCCCTAGTCCAGACTCCTCAAGAGCTCCCTGAACCAGGCTTCAATGACGACGAGTCCGGGCGCATATTGTCTTCGGCATTGCAAGGCGGGTTCCTCCTCCAATACTTAGAAGGTTTTGAACACAAGGATAGTGTCCGCTCGCAAAACAAGTTCCACATACCAGCGAGAGAATAATTTTTGCAAAGATCTGCCGACGTATTCGCGGGCGTGACATCACACCATGGCCAAGCCTTTATTGAATCGTTTTTCTTGTCCCACCTTAGCGCTTAGCGAGGCGGTTTCCTTGGCACGCCTTATCAAAGCGTAGATCGTGCCCCTTATTCCGGGATTCTCATCAATACGGACGTGGGTAACCCAACCGCGCCATTGATTGCGGCGCTTGGGAGATAAGCGAGTTTTATCGGGCTGGTGGGGACGATAGCCTCGTCCCTCCATATAAGGGATAAGGATCCACCCTTTTCACCTACGCCTTCCTCCTCCCTTGCTCATCCATTTCCGCGCACTCTGAGCTCCAATGCCCAAGTCCGCACATCCTTCCTCAACCATCTCCAGCCATGTCCGGAGCGGGAGGCAGGTGGATGGTCTCCTCCGTCACGGAGGGCCAAGTAAAAAAACTGCGGAAGGCCGGATACTTCTCCGGCGACGTCTCACATCGGCTGCCCGATGAAGGGCAGCTCATCCCCACCCCCAGGCCCCATGAGAGGGTGGTGTTCCTCACCCACTTCCTCCTCGGACTAGGTTTTCCACTTCACCCATTCGTCCGGGGGCTCATGTTCTACTACGGCCTGGATTTCCATGATCTGGCCCCGAACTTCATCCTCAACATCTCAGCGTTTATCGTCGTGTACGAGGCCTTCCTCTGCATCCAGCCCCACTTTGGCTTATGGCTGAAGATCTTCAATGTCAAGCCGAAGGTAGTGGGTGGCCGCCAAGCGGTGTGCGGAGGCGCCATGGTTGGCAAGATGGCCAAAGTCCTATGGCTCGAGGGCTCCTTTGTGGAGACCATAAAGGGGTGGCAATCGGGGTGGTTCTACATCACCGAGCCACGCGACTCTCAATGGGTGGCGGACCCCGAATTCTGATCTGGCTTCCCCACACGGCTCACATCATGGAAAGAGACGGGCCTGACGTGGGGGGATTCGGACGAGCTGTCTGGACTCCAAACCTGCGTCCGAAACCTGGTGGACAAGAATCTCAGGCTTGTCAACGTAATCCAGGTGATGCTCATCCGCCGGATTCTCCCATGCCAACAACGGGCCTTCAAATTGTGGGAGTTCGATCCGGCACAGCACCCAACTCTAAAAAGGCTCTTCGACACTACGTACGAAGACGCCTGGAAGGTGTTGTTCAAGGGCGCCGGGCTCCCACATCCGCTACTGAAGATCACGGATTCAGCTCGCAGCGTCAAGCCAGCGAGGTAAGTTATTTTTCCCTTTATGGGACTCTTTTTTCATAGTTTGACTCTATGCGGGATCTAAAACTCCCTAACCTTTGACAGATCGGTTGAAGACGTCCAGACAGATTAACCGTCCGGCCCCTTGCCGAAGACCAGCGGACGCCCGATTGACGGGCTGCTGGCTCCGCACCTCATGTGGTGCGGAGAAAAGGCCAAGAAGGAGGCCACGGGGACTCGAAGGAGTGCCCGGCGCCAGGAGTCCGATGACTCGGAGGCGGACTCCTCCCGTGAAAACGAGGAGGAGGAAATAGAAGCCTCTCCCCCAGCGGGGGGAGAGAAGAAAAGAAAGGCCGCCCCAGCTGGGGAGGCCGGAGGGTTCAAGAAGGGAAGAACCCTTCCTCCGGACGTCTCTACCAACGCCAATGACGGCGAGGCGGAGTGGCCCTTGAGGGTCAAGCCCCTAGCGAGATCGTAAGTGCCCGGATACCCATGGCTTTTTTTCATTGCATAGTGTTCCCTAATGCCGAACAATCATGCAGCCCGCCCAAGGACGAGCTCGCCGCTTCGTCGAGCGGGTCCCTGAATTCATCGAAAGTGGAGAGTACTTCACTTCCGGCCGCCTCCTCACCTCACGCTGCTGACGACACCGAGGTGGGGCCCCAAGGGGGGCCTGGTTAATAGGAGGTGGCGCAGGAGGCGCCGCAAGGCAGCCTCCGGACTCAGCGCGAGGGGAGCGAGACCCCGAGGCTCTAAGCCCGACCCTTGTCCGGACTCCATACCGGAACCTTCAGCGGTTCGAAGTCCGCCAAGCGGCCCCTTCAGAGGAAGGGTAAGACGCCGTGTCCTCCGCCCAACCGGAGGCACCGGATAACTCTTGAGGCGCTTAAGAGCGCCTCCATCGAGGAGGAGCGCCGCACTATTATGAGTGTGGTGATCGAGAAAGTTCGATCCGCCAAGAGCGGGCTGGCTGGCTTCTGAACGGCCTTCTAACAGCTTTGAGGTAAGTTTAGAATATGTAAAAATATTACCGCATAGACAGTAGCCCCTGATGCTTAGTTCGGTGTTCGGAAAGAAAAGCCGGACTGAGGATCTAAAAAGATATACGCAGGAGTCTAACATAATTATGTCAATATGGGAATGCAGGCTGCCCTGTTGACCTCTGCCGCACTGACTGCAGAGGTCAATGCATTGAAGGAGAGCCTCAAGCGGTCCGAGAACGAGCTCGGCCAAGCCAAGAAGCGGCTCGAGGACAAGGAAGGTAAGTAATACCTTATAGAATTTTAAAAAATGTGGTTGCAAAAGATAACAGGAATAACATGGGTACTGCAGGGGCCACGAGCGAGGTGGCGACCTCAGAAGGAGGCGGTGTCCGACGGCGAAAACAGCGGCCGCGGAGCGCTGCGAGCGAGAGAAGGGAGGCACAGCATGGCGGAGAATACGGCAAGAGCTCAGGCTCTCGTGGAAAAACACGAGGGTTTGGAGCGTGACTCGAAGACCCGAGAGTCCGAGCTTGCCTCGGCTCTTGAGAGTGCCAAAGCTGCTAAGGCCGAGGCCCAAAAATCCCTCCAGGAGATTGAGGCAATAAAGAAGATCATGGGGTAAGGCATTCTTTATGCAGAGCAAGAATGTAAAAGTCAATTATCTAGTACTTACCCGAATCTGGAGCTCTCCAGGAGCGTTCGCAGATCTGCCGCGGAGTGTCTCCAATGCCGCCGCTTTCTACCGAGCCGAAGAAGGGAGCTCGACAGAAAAGGTGTTTTGGTCTCAGTATGCTGAGGCCGAACACCCGGTGCCCTTGAGCGACCAACTGAAGCAATTGGTCGAGCTCCACAAGGTCGCCGAACAGGCCATGAAGGGCCTTATAGCTCGGCTATGGCCAAATGAGGCCATGCACAGGAGCTACCGGGCTAGTGCGCGGTGGTGGATGCCTGTCCATGGATCAAAGTCATCAAGCGCTCCGTCTGTATTGAAGGTGCCCGTAGGGCCCTTGCCCGTGCCAAGGTGCACTGGGGCAAGCTGGACGCGGAGAAGCTGGTGACGGACAGGCCGCCGCCGGGCAAAGAACATCGCAAGCCCGAGAAGTATTATGAGGGCGTCCTGAAGGGTGCCCGTCTTATAGCGGGTGAATGCTCCAAAGATGTAATATTTGAGTAGACTCGCATTTGTTATCCTGTACGCTGAAAACTTGTTCATATGCGCTAAGCAACGCTTGTGAATTTAAAATATTACCTTCTGTGCGGCCGTTTATCAAATTTGAGAGATGGCAAGTCGTTGGCTTCAGCCCCCATGCCACAGTCTTTGGGGTGTTCGAATAAACTTGAGCGATCTTGTTCCCATTCTTGGGTCCTTCGAGGAGGCGCCAACATAACGAACAAGGCAACCGGACTTATAGTGCTTGAACACTCTCACTTAGCCATAGAATTCTATAATTTTAAATTTCGTGAAGCCCCTAGTATTCGAAGACCGAGTTGGGCGCTATCCACGCCTTTGGCGGACAATGCCGACTCCTCGCTCTAAGCGGCATAAGTCTTTAGGGACCGAAAAAACCTCTTGAACAGCGACCAGCTCTCACCCTATCATGACGGTCAGTTTTAGCTTTCTCCACTGAGGTGCTCAACCCAGCTCAACCGGGGCACAATCGCAGTGGTTCTCCCAGCGCTACCTTAGCCGATATAACGGAACGTAAGGTACCAAAACATGGGAGCCAGGCAAACCCAACTATTGACCCAAGACATGATTCGGAGCCGATGCATATAATGCTATAAGTTCGGGGTGCCGCACTTGTGAAAGTGTTCGGACTTGTCACACCATGTTTTTGGGGTACATAAGCCCCTGGTGTATTGGCCGTACCAGATTGTACGGTTGCGCAATGTCATAAATGAACATATAGAATGGGAAAGAATGCAATAATAGGCAAGAGCTATATATTGATTATTCAAAAGAAACTGCAAATAAAAGCAGAACGATACAAATTGTGCGATAAGCAAGGTACGGGACTTTTGATATGTCCCCTTCCGAGGTAAGTTTGCGGTGTGGTATGTAAAACAGGTATCTTTGCTCGTGATGGAGACCACCGGACACTCGACGCAGTTTTCGCTTCCCTGGCTGTTGCATCGTGTATTTGGCGCGAATGCGGACAGGGCTTCGGAGAACGAGTCCTGAAAGTAAAAGGAAGAAAAGAAAAAAGGAATGACACAAACGGAGCCCTAGTGCGGTCTAGCCGCATTGGCGTGCCGTGGTCGTGGCCCGCCCCTATGCCCATGGTGCTTCAGAGCGCAATTACGTGCGCTGCGTATCGCTTCAGCGAGTTCGCGAGGGCTGTGGTTGGGGCTGCATTACTACGCTTGTTCGGAACGTGCAGCGGTCTTGCTGTAGGTTACTCCGGCGCGCTTGCGATGTCCGATTGTTTATTGGCGGACCGAGAATTGCCTTAAGAGGTTGTTATGCACTTCTGCCGCAAGGGCGGCCGTATGCTCCTCCGTTCGGAGAGAGCGTTCGGTGTTTCCATTGACCGTGATTACTCCTTGAGGTCCCGGCATCTTGAGCTTGAGGTATGCGTAGTGCGACACCGCATTGAACTTTGCGAATGCGGTTCGTCCAAGTAGTGCGTGATAGCCGCTGCGGAACGGGACTATGTCGAAGATTAACTCTTCACTTGAAGTTATCCGGGATCCAAAGACCACTTCGAGTGTGGCGAGCACTGCATAATTGGCCTCTACACTGGTATGGCGCCTTTAAAGGTCGCCTTTGTGGGTTTAATCCTTGAGGGTCTATGCCCATTTTGCGACCGTGTATCCTCGATAAAGCAGGTTCGAGCTGCTACCGCCGTCCATTAGGACTCGGTGAGGTGAAATCCGTCAATAATTGGGTCAAGAACCAATGCGGCGAAACCGTCGTGGACGGATGCTAGTGGGTGGTCCCTTGATCAAAGGTGATCGGGCAGGAGGACCATGGGTTGAACTTTGGGCGATGGCTCCATCGCATATACGTCCTTTAGCGCACGCTTTCGCTCTCCCTTTGGGTATGTGGGTTGCGTATATCATGTTCACCGTCAAGACTTGTGTGGGAAAGCCCTTCGTCCTCCATTGTTGGCGGCCGGGCTCTTCCTCGTCATCGCTATGCAGCCCCTTGTCGTTGTTTTCGGGCGCTTAGCTTGCTGCTTATTTGAACACCCAACAATCCCTGTTGGTGTGGTTGGCTGGTTTTCGGGGTGCCATGTATCCGCACAAGCGATCGAGTATTCGGTCCAAGTTGGACGGGCCCTGGGTATTTCTTTTGAATGGCTTCTTCCGCTGACCGGGTTTAGAGCCTCTGAATCCGGCATTTATTGTCGTATCTTCAGTATTATCACCATTAATGCGGCGTTTATGCTTGTTGCAACGCGACCTGCCATTGCTGTCCTTGGTATCCGAACTACCAGGGTGTTTGGCCAAGTTGTTGCTTCGAGATAGCCAGCTGTCCTCTCCGGCGCAAAAGCGGGTCATGAGTGTGGTGAGGGCTGCCATGGATTTTGGCTTTTCCTATCCTAGGTGTCAGGCTAGCCACTCGTCGCGGATGTTGTGTTTGAAGGCTGCTAGCGCCTCTGCATCCGGACAGTCGACGATCTGATTTTTCTTTGTTAGGAACCGCGCCCGTAATTGTATCGGCCGATTCTTCCGTTGCTGAATTATATGGCTAAGGTCATCGGGTGCGGTGGTCGCACATATGTGCCCTGGAAGTTATCAAGGAATGCGGCTTCGGTCCTCCCAACAACCGATTGACTCGCTGGCAAGCTGTTGAGACAATGCCGAGCTGGTCCTTTAAGCTTGAGTGGGAGGTATTTGATGGCATGTAGATCATCACCGGGCCATGTGGATATGGAGGAGATAGTCCTCGATCCGCACGCAGGATCTGTGGTACCATCGTATGATTTGATGTTTACGGGTTTGAAGCCCTCGAGATTTGATGATCCATTACTTCATCTGTGAAGCATAGTGGGTGTCTTGGCGCCTCAGATTGGGCTATAACACGACGTAGCTCATATGAGCTTTGTTCATCGTGTTCGCCCGGCCGGTTTCTGTATCCGGCGTGACGGTAATCATCCCGAGTCGTTGGGCGCCCACGCGATCTATAGATCGATCTTGTATGCTTTGCCTTATCCTCCAATATATCTCGCAAGTCCGGCGCGTTTTCCCGTGCCTTGGTACTTTTTGAGCGGCGTCGGGGCGTGGCTTGAGCGGAGGGCCAAGAGGCTTCTCTGTCGCGGCCACGGGGTGGCCGGTCTGCCATGTCGTTCGCTGGTGACGTGGGTGCTTCCTCCTCTGATCGAGGCAACGGCCTGCGTTTGGGGTAGCTTTTGTAGGGGCGTTCGAGTTCATACTCTTCGGCTGCAAGGACTTCATCCATCATCGCCTAGCAGGTCTTGGTCAGCTCTAAGCTGTTGCTGCTTTTTCTTGAGGCTGCTTGTCGTGGCCATGAGCCTGCATTTAAAATGCTCTTGTTCGACGGGTCCTCCGCACGACGAATTCGCTCGTCGTCGAGGCTTGCCTCGTCTTGAAGGGGCGATAATTATCGTCCTCTACCTCTCTTTTCTGCCGCCAGACCGTCGTGCGGACTTGCTTCTCCTCCTCCCCGCTACCGAGTCCCGCTGGAGGGGTCATCTTCAAAGACTGTCGAGGGTATTATTGTCTCCGTGCCGAATCGCCGCTTTTCTTGTGGCGGATTTAGAGCGCGCCCGACGTCGGCTCTTGGGTTGTTTCTTGGAGGGTCATCCTCCGTCGCTCCATCGCCATTCCCATCTTTTGGATGTCCACCATGTATATGTCATTTGATGAGGTGGCCTTCCGGTGCCCGCGGGCGCTGGCTTTGATCGCCTCCGGCATCGCCGTCCATACCGTCGATGTCTTCGAGTCGGTCGAGCATGTCGGTTAAATCATCGGCGGTGGCTACAAAGTGGGTGGTGGGTGGGCGTTGAATTTCTTCGTCGTCCGAACCCCAACCTTCCCGACCATAGTTCGCCAGGCTCTCGACAAAGAGAGAGACTTTAATGAGTTCAGGATATCGCCAAAGAGCGAGTGCCGAAGATGTCTCGTGGCGGTGAACTCCATAACCGGCGCCTACCGGATTCGATCGGGTGGGGCGCAGAGGTTCGAGTCCGGAAAGGAGTCCGCACACAGGAGTCACTGAGCCCATAAGCGACGAGGATGGTGTTCGGCTCAATCGCCGTGGAGATTTCAGCCCCGAGGCGGTGTCCAACCAACCGCCCTCGATCGCGTAAACCGCCCGGATTAAGGGTCGAGCGGATCTATGGTGCGGCCTCGTGGCGCTGTTCGGGCGGTAGAGCTAGATCGCACTCCATCGAGACAAGGCGGCATGCTCGGCTGCGGCTCGAATCCGTCGAAGATCAAGTCTCCACGGACATCGGCCGATAGTTCAAGCTTCCAAATCTAACACGATGGCCAGGGGCGAAGCTTCGATCTGCTCCGGATGGCCTAGCGAATTGGCCCGCGATGCAAAGCCGCCGAATCACGAAGATCTGTCCGGCGAAAAGTCTCACCTGGACTGCGTCGTTGCTGATGATTGAAGGAGCCATCGAGCCTATAGGTGACGGCTACGGAGGAACTCTCAATGAAAGCACCAATGTCGGTGTCAAACCGGCGGATCTCGGTAGGGGGTCCCAGGCTGTGCGCCTAGGCGGATGGTAACAGGAGACAAGGGACGCGATGTTTTACCTGTGTTTGGGCCCTCTCGATGGAGGTAATACCCTACTCCCGCTTGATTAATATTGATGATATGGGTAGTACAAGAGTAGATCTACCACGAGATCAGAGAGGCTAAACCATAGAAGCTAGCCTATGGTATGATTGTTGTTTGTCCTACGGACTAAAACCCTTCGGTTTATATAGACACCGAATAGGGTTAGGGTTACACAGAGTCGGTTACAATGGTAGGAGATCTACATATCCGTATCGCCAAGCTTGCCTTCCACGCCAAGGAAAGTCCTATCCGGACACTGGACGAAGTCTTCAAGCTTGTATCTTCATAGTCTAGGAGTCCGACCAAAGATGATAGTTCGGCTATCCGGACACCCCCTAGTCCAGGACTCCCTCAGGCGGCCCATCATCGTAACACACAAGACGAAGCGCAAGTTCGAGCCAAAGTGGGAAGGACCATACGTCATCGAGCAAGTCTACGACGGGGGAGCATACCAGCTCGTCGATTCCCAAGGAGTCCGACCTATGCCCCCAATTCAACGGGAGGTTCCTAAAAATATATTTTTCTTTTTTTTTGCTTCTTTTTTTGCCTTCTGGATTTCCGTTGGGGAAACATTTTCTGTGGGCTTTCGGATCCATGATGCATTCTTCTTAGCATTTCGTGGATATATCTAGTTTTCCCCAATTTTTACGGGCTAAGTCCAACAAAAAAATGGCTCTCCCCTATCGCACTACGCTGTTGATTGAAGTTTTGGCTACCCTAGGACTTGTTGGAGGGCGGCACAATGTGTCAAGTTGCAGGTGGAGCGGCTCCTACACCCACAATGCACGACACGTACCGGGTGTATGCTTCCGGAGACAGTGGAGATGATTACATGGGCACTTCTGAGTATTGAGACCCACACTCTTCATGTTTCCCGGCATGCCTCGTGCTCACAGAGGCTCGCACTCCAGGGAAGACTATAGGAAAAGATCATGGAGGGCCTCCTGACCCAACACAAGTTGGTTTGGTATGGAGTCACATGGCAACCCTGGGGTGCGCCACCAGAAGCCCCAAATAATGTGCTAGAGGGTTTTTCCTAGTCCACAGAGGTGAACAGTTCCCTTCCAAGTTCCGAAGGTGGGTCCGAAGAATCCTGGAAGAAGAGTCCCCAAGAAGTTCGAGCCGAATGTCAAAACAAGTCTGTGAAGTCCGCGGCCAATCAATCATCCGCGTGAGCAATAAGATGAAATTCTGAAAATCCAAGAAGCAAATTCAAGAAAGCAAATCCCAACAGTCCAAGAAGCAATCAAGCGTTCCCAAGCAGGAAGGGACCCACTGGAAGGAAGGCGGGAGGTAGCTGTTCACCACCCCTCAATATGCATGAAAAAAATCGTCAAGCTGTTGTCCCAGAACCATTTACCCTGAACTTATCACACCCAAGTCTCTGGGCTCATGGGGCGTGTGCAGGGGGCATGTTGAGCTATGGGGGACCTCAGTATGATGATGGGCTAGAGTATGAATTTTTGTTGCCTCTTGGAAGCATCCTGAAACACAGCGTCTTCACACACGTACACCGAAGCTCATTTCAGTTGTTGATTTGCAATCGTCAAGGTCTTTCGACGGTTCCCAATGACAAGTCCTTCGGTAGCCTTCTCGGATATCACGCCCTATAGCCGGTGTATAACGGGAAAGCCAACATTTTTAGAAACCCCCAAACTTTTTTTTTCTCGCCTGTTTTTGTTTGGTGTTTCTAGTTGTGCTCCTCCAACATCTTTGCAGCCATGGAGAGACACTCCCTGTCATCATCGACGACGTTCAGACGACAACCACTAAATCAAACTACGTCGTGGGTGTTTGGGTGCAGCAATACCCATGCGTCCCTGACAACACCGACGACAACCCGACAACCCATGGTCTACACCGACACGCACGATGGGTTCCAGAAGGTAACACCTGCCCTCACGAAGGTGGAGCCGATTTTCTCAACAACCCAGTCTCCAACAACAATGAAGCATGGGGGCAACGTCAACCCCTCAATTATTCGTGAGGCCGATGGCGTCCCGGCGCACCACCAGAATTGTCACACCATGGATGGTGTGACGGTTCACTCAACGAAGGGAAGCTATCGACAGTCTACCGATGTCTCGCCTACATCAACACAAGGAGATCATGGGAGCAGTGCAGCGCGCCAGTGCGGCCACGTGAATCTGTGAAACCCTCCAATGAAGTCGGCTGGCACCGTAGCAGCTAGACGGTCGCGACGAGTTTGGTAAAAAAATTCTTTTTGTTTTCAGGACAAGGCATGATGTTCCGCCATGGAATGAAGACGGAATAGGGTTGCTTTGTGGACTGGCATCGTGTGTGTTATGCGATCCAACGAGCTCCCTACGGAACACAAGTGTGGATGGACATGCCTACACTATTTTTGTTACTAAACAATCATCTTCGAAACCATGCTCACGGTGTCACGGAGAGGTCATCTTTGAGCCAGTTCTTTAGGCTGCATATGGGTCATGCGCCAAGCGAAGAATAAATACTCACCAAGTCAAGCTCGATTTGCTCCGCACTCGAACCCGACTTGGTGAGGGGGCATTTGTTCGATGAGATTTTTGCACTACGAAGAGTACACAAATAAGGAGGGAGGATAATGCAACAATAAAAGTTGTCTAAATAGTGCCTTAAACCAATAATATTTAGCTATACACATGGAGCAAGAAGTGCTTATATGTGTACGCATATTGCATGTGCTCGTACGGGTGAATTACTCCTAGCCCAAAGTAATGGTTAACGGGCTAATGGCAGACTAGTTAATTGGCCCAGCACCATTACATGCATACGCACATGCAATGCACGCACGTGACAACACTTGCATGGCTAGAGTTCGTACATATACACTGTGTGTATGTATTCAGGTATCTGCGGCCGGTAAGCTTGTTTTTATACATATCCGAATACTCGCAACGTGAAGTATACATACATACATGAAATATAGGCATGTGTTGGCTTGAGAGCGTACGAGGCTAGCTATGGAATCGATTTTCTTTGGCAAGATGAGTACGTGAGATGAATAAGGAAAGAAATAGCGGCGCCTCTGGAAAGGAATAGACTTGGGCGTCAAGAAGAAAGAAAGAAGGAAAGAAATCGGCGGCCGAGCTTCACGTTCCATCTCCAACCTTAACTTTGCAGCCTATAAATACCCCAGGACTTTGGCACCCAGAGGAGAACCCACGCAAGAGGAGAGGAACCCACCACCCACCGGAGGAGAACGCGCCCAAGGGGCAGCGTCGACGTACAGAGGAGGTGGAAGGAGGATGCTCTTGTAGCGGCCGCGCCCAGCAGATCGGGAGGACCATCCGACGGTGGCGGCGGACTCGCCAGGTAACATGCGTGCTTGGCCCTGTCCAGCGGCCGCACCCGGTAGTACACTGCCTGGCTGGACGGGCGCGCCGGTGACAACATGCGTGCTGGGAGAGGCATAATGACGTATCTCCTTCTTGTGTTATATCTACTTTCTTGCAGGATGGCCTTCGTACAAGGAGATCCGATAGATGGAGCTCACCTCGGAGAACACATCCCGCATAGGTGGTGAAGAAGAACCTCACGCACAAGAAAAGACGAAGAAAGAAGGAGACGCGCTCCCGGAGGCACAGGAGGGAGGCAGAAGACGCGCCCTGGCGGCAGTGTCGAGAACAATAGGAAGGTCGCGCCCAAGGCGGCGGCACACTCGCCGGGCAACGGCGGCAGTGCATGCGCCAAGAAGGATCCGTGGAGGCTAGATAGTACATCTATATTTCTTTTCTGTACGCAGGGAGCAAGCACACATCTCACGCACCCAGCCGCAAGACTCACGGACGGAGAACCTCACGCAAGAACACAACTTGCAAGGGAGACACAAGGAACGCAGTGCACCAAAAGAGCACCTCACGTAGGCAACAAGAG
Organism: Aegilops longissima; assembly: GCA_021605205.1. Taxonomy (NCBI): domain Eukaryota; kingdom Viridiplantae; phylum Streptophyta; class Magnoliopsida; order Poales; family Poaceae; genus Aegilops; species Aegilops longissima. The sequence goes on from CM038678.1 coordinate 472,863,080, forward strand.
AAGGCTCCCGCGCTCCTGGTGGCAGCGTCGAGGAGACCGGAGGGCGCGCCCATGCAACGGCGCATGCGCCAAGGGAACACGGAGAGGGCACCCTCACACCGAAGCAGAGCAGTGGCGAGCATATGAACGAGCCCACGGCCGGCAGTGCAATAATCTCGTTCTTTTTCTATGTGTGTAGATCATCACGCACCCGGATGCGGTAAACGAAGCGGCGGCTAATGTGGCACACTCACACATGGGCGCACACTCACCCATGGACGCACATAGCAAAGAGGCGGCGTCAAGCCTACTGGGAGGCCGACCACCATCTACTTCGTCAAGCTGGTGCCATGGAGGACGGAGGCGTGGAGCTCGCCCAAACGACGCCCTCGACTTCGTCATCAGGCCGGCGCCATGGAGGACGGAGGCGTGGAGCTCGCCCGGACGACGCCCTCGACTTCATCATCACGCTGGCACCATGGAGGACGGAGGCGTGGAGCTCACCCGAACAACGCCCTCAACTTCGTCATCAAGCCGACGCCATGGAGGATGGTGGCGTGAGCCCGCCAACACGACGCCCCTCGCCAACATCAACCTGGTGCCGCAGAGGATCGTGGCGTGGTGCCCGGAGGCGTGAAGCTCGCGGGGATGCGGCCGCGTGCCGCGGAGGATGGAGACTCAGAGCTTGCTAGGACAATGTCCGTCGTTTTCTTCATCAAACTAGAGCTATGGAGGATGGAGGCCCGGAGGCTTGCGAGGATGCCGCCGCCGTGCCACGATGGTTGGACGGAGCTCGTTAGGACGACGCCCATCGTCTTCTTCATCAAGCAAAGCACCATGGAGGACGAAGGCGCGGAGCTCGGAGGATGCCGCCGCGTTCTGTGGGCATGGTGCCACGGAGTTCGCCAAGACGACGCCAATGTCAACATCATCAATCTGGTGCCATGGAGGATGGAGAGGTGGAGCTTGCGAGGATGCCACCATCGTGCCGCGGTGGATGGAACGGAGCTCGCTAGGATGACGCCCGTCGTCTTCTTCATCAAGCGAGTTCCATGGAGGACGGAGGCGCGGACCTCAGAGGATGTAGTCGCGTTCCGCGGGCATGGCGCCACGGAGTTCGCCAAGACGACGCCAATGTCAACATCATCAATCTGGTGCAATGGAGGCGGTGGATGGCGCGCCCAACGGAGATGACTCGGGAGCAGCCTAAGCTCGCCAACAACATAGCCCAGCCTCTAGCTCCTTTGGAGGTCTACCATGTCAGCAGCGCATAGGACCACGACGAACACAGGTTCATGGTGAACGGGATGCCGGCGTACAGGTTTTACACCATGCTTCCAGGAGGAGATGGCGTGGCGGAACCGGAGCTCGCAATGACGTAGCCCGAGTCAAGTCCATGGCGAACAGGTCTCTCCGGTGCACAAGTCCTTGGCGTCCCGATTGCGGCGAACAGGTCGGTGGTCTTGCTTACTGGAGGAGACGGCGTGGAGGAAGCGGAGCTCACGACGATGTAGCCCGAGTTAAGTCCATGGCGAACAAGTCTCTCCGGTACAAAGGTGCATGGTGTGTCGATCACGGTGCATAGGTCGGGTATTTTGCTTCCCGGAGGAGATGACATGGCGGAACCTGAGCTCGCGACGACGTAGCCCGAGTTAAGTCAATGGCAAACAGGTCTCTCCGGTGCACAGGTCCATGGCTTTCGGATCACGGTGCACAGGTAGGATGTCTTGCTTCTCGGAGGAGACGACGTGGCGAAACCGCTGCTCAAGATGATGCAGCCCGAGACCGGTACCACCTTTGAAGGCGCACCCACCATGGCGAATAGGTCCTTGGCATACAGGTCTTGCTGTGATACTTGTCTCGGCAATCCAACGAATACGGCGTTTAGCCGAGATGAGGCATTGACCATGGCGGATAGGTCCTCGACGTATAGGTCTTGATGCACACAGGTCCATGGTGTCGCTGGCGTACGGGTCACCCTTTGATGTAGCAACTGCCAAGGCGATGCGACCTCTACGACACCACCGTTCGTCGACCCTGTGAGCCGGCGCCCTTGTCTTAGAAGAACAATCAAGACGGCGTCCAGCTGATACAAGGCAACGCAACCACTACGATCATCTATATCCACAAGTCCGCGAGGCGGTGCCCCCTAATAAAGCAAACTGCCATAGACTTGGCGTCCAATCAAGTGAGGTGCACCTATCTCGGCGGATAGGCCATTGGCACATAGGTCCATGGTGTCGCCGGCGTACAGGTCACCCTTTGATGTTAGCACCAGCCCATGGCGACGCGGACTCTACAACACCACCTTTCCACGGCCCTGTGAGGCGGTGCCCTTTGTTTGGACGGACCGCCGAATACTCGGCGTCTAGTCGAGACGAGGCGCCAACCACACCGGCCATGCCGATGTCGGTGTGCGACGATTTTACACCGACTCCGGTCTCCTAAACAACTTACTCCCGTGAGGCATACCCCTACGAGTCCGCTAGGTCGCCTACAAGTCTGAGCCAAGAAGGACCCATGCAACTTCAACCCAACTACATCATCGTCGCAAAGACCGACGAGGCGTGACGGCGAGGGCGATCGTGGCTAGCGCAAAGCCACGTTTTGAGCGGCGCGTGTACCAACGAGGACACGGGCTCTGTCGCTGCCCATACACCACCATCATCATGCATGGAGAGTGCTAGGCGAAGACGACGAAGACAACCACACGGTTTAATCGGAGGTGTCTCGCGGAGTAACCCGCGGGTGTAATTAACCGGGAGCCTTCCGAGGCCCCGGGAACCAAGAGACCGCAATCGCTACAGTCAGGCTGGCCGCACTAGTAGGCCACAGAGCGCATATGTAAAGGGATCTTGTATTTTTGTTTCTCCAATGAGAGATTAATAAAGTGCATGTTTCCCTATGTTTATTTGTGTACTTAGTACACTGGCACGCCCGCAATGTTTAATTTCCGCCGGCGCGTAGAGAGATAATAATGCAATAGCCAATGTTATTTTTGTTATTTCTCGTGTCAAACAGCTGTAAAGGTAAACCGCCCCAGCGTGGTGGAGGGATGAATCTGGAGCGGATGTTAAACCAGCCCTGCCCAAAGCATGGGACTAAAGAGGCCCCTTCCACACATCTTTGGAAAGATTATTATATTATGAAGGAGTTCAAAAACTCTGATCTCTACCGGTATGATCAGGGTCCGCCGGGCGGTTCAGGTCCAGGTTTTCATGGTGGTGGCGGTTCAAGCTCTGGATTTCAGAATAATCAGGGCCATCAGAACAACCAAGGTGGTAATAATCAACAGAATAATCAAGGGAATCAGTAGCAGTCAGGTTATCAAAGTCACCCAAGCAATTGAATAGTGGGCAGTATCATGTGTTCTCCACTAGCTTGTGCAAGCGCGATCAGAAGCTTCACAAGAGGGCAGTCAATTCTGTTGAACCGGCAGTGCCACGCTATTTACTGATGGTCGAACAGCCCATTGTGTGGAGCGAGAGGATCACCGCCCGGTTGACAATCCGGTCAAGCGGCTTTGGTGGTAGCACCTCGGTGGGAGGTTATAAGTTTACCAAAGTTCTGATGGATGGCGGGAGCAGTATCAACATCCTGTACTATGAGACTTCGTCGTATGGGGTTGACAGATAAGAATCTTAAACCGTCAAACACTGATTTTCATGGTGTGGTACCAGGTAAATCGGCATATCCTGTTGGCAAGATCGCTTTGGAGGTCGTATTTGGAGATGAGCATGATTCCCGGTCTGAAACCCTGACCTTTGAAGTGGTGAAAATCCAGAGCCCATATCACGCACTGTTTGGACGGCCGGCTTATGCAAAATTCATGGCAAGGCCCTGTTATATCTATCTGCAGCTCAAGATGCCGGGTTATAAGGGAACTATCATAGTACACGGAAGTCAGAAGATCGCTTTGGATTGCGAGGAAGGTGAAGCGGCCTATGCCGAGTCAGTTTGTGCTACAGAGGAGTTGAAGTTTTACAAAGACAATGTTGATCCGGCAGATATGACCCCTCTGAAGAAGCCCACCACTGAGCATGACCCAACCCTGACGTTCAAACCGGCTGATGAGACTAAACTTGTTGATTTTTTCCCTGGCGATTCGTCCAAACAGTTTAGCATCAGCACCAATCTGGATCCAAAATAGGAAAGCGCGCTCATCGAGTTCATCCTTGAGAACCGGGACATTTTTGCATTGAAGCCTTCTGACATGCGAGGTGTACCGAGAGAACTCGCTGAGCACACTCTCAATATTGATCCCAAGTTTAAACCGGTCAAGCAATTTCTTCGCCGCTTTAACGAGGAAAGACGCAAGGCCATTGGTGAGGAGGTAGCCCGGCTGTTGGCTGCTGGTTTTATCGTTGAAGTATTTCATCCCGAATGGTTGGTTAATCCGGTGTTCGTTCTTAAGAAAAACGGCACTTGGCGTATGTGTGTGGATTACACCGACTTGAACAAAGCTTGTCCGGCAGATCCTTTTGCTCTCCCGCGTATTGATCAGATTATTGATGCAACGGCGGGTTGTGAGCGCCTGAGTTTCTTGGATGCTTATTCAGGTTATCATCAGATTAAAATGGCAGTTAAGGACCAGGAGAAGACAGCCTTCATCACTCCCTTTGGAGCCTTCTGCTATGTCTCTATGCCCTTTGGTATCAAAAGTGCCCAGGCAACCTATCAGCGTTGTGTGCAAAATTGTCTTCACACGCAGATTGGGCGTAATGTTCATGTCTATGTGGACGACATTGTGGTAAAATCCAGGAAGAAGGAAACCTTGATAGATGACCTCAAGGAGACGTTTGATAATCTTCGGGTTTATAAAATGATGCTCAATCCGAACAAGTGTGTTTTTGGTGTCCCGGCAGGCAAGCTCTTGGGGTTTCTTGTGTCCAACAGAGGCATTGAGGCCAATCCGGACAAAATCAAGGCGATCACATCTTTGGCTAAGCCGAAATGCATCAATGATGTTCAGCGTCTGGCAGGTCGAATTGCAGCCCTCAGCCGGTTTATCAGCCGTTTGGGAGAGAAGGCGATTCCTCAGATCGATGTTGAAGAAGCAGATGATTTTATGCGAGGACGCAGCCAATGCGGCATTTGAGGAGTTGAAGCGGCAGCTGGCTGAACCGCCGTCCTTGCTGCTCCGGTTGATAACGAGCCTCTGTTATTATGCGTGGCTGCCAATGCCCGTCTTGGTCGATGTGGCAATTGTGGTTGAGCGTAAGGAGGCTGGGAAGGAATATCCGGTTCAACGGCCAGTTTATTATATCAGCGAAGTACTGATCGAGTCAAAGCAAAGGTATCCGCATTGGCAGAGGCAAGTAGGAAGCTCAAGCAATACTTTCAAGGCCATCCCATCACAGTGGTTAGTTCTGCTCCTTTGGGCGATATAATCCAAAACAGAGAAGCAACTGGCCGGGTTGCGAAGTGGGCAATTGAGCTTGGTCCACATGGATTAAAGTATATGCCTCGAACGGCCATCAAATCTCAGGCGCTTGTGTACTTCATCAATGATTGGACCGAGTTACAGGCACCAGAGGACAAACCGAATAATACATACTGGATTATTCACTTTGATGGGTCCAGGCAATTGGAAGGCTCGTGGGCTGGAGTTGTCCTTACTTCCCCTCGCGGTGATAAAATTTGCTATGTTCTCCGCTTAATGTTTCCTTGTACTAACAATGCTACAGAGTACGAGGCCTTACTCCATGGTCTCCGTGTGGCTAAGGAAATGAACTTAAGCTGGGTTCGCTGTCTTGGAGATTCTGATCTGGTGGCTCAGCAAGTTTCTGGTACTTGGGATTCTAAGGATCCACTCATGGTGGCTTATCGACGCGAGGTGAATATTGTGGCAGGTCACTTTAAGGGTTATCAGGTTGAACACATTGACCGGCGCAAAAACGAAGCAGCAGACGCTTTGAGCCGGCTGGGATCTCAACGTAAACCGGTACCACCCAATACCTTTTTAGATATCTTGCATAACCCGTCTGTTAAGTTGCCTACAGAGGAGGATTTAGCTGTTCCAGATCCGGAGGCCCAATTGGTAGCCGCTTTACACATCACACCAGATTGGACGGTTCCATATTTGGCATATCTGAACCGGGGCGAGTTACCAGACGATGAGCTCCTTGCCAGACAGATAATCCGGCGGTCCAAGTCCATGGTTGTTCACAATGGTGAGTTACACCGTTGCAGTATTTCCGGCGTATTCCAACGCTGTGTTTCTCCTGAAGAAGGGCAAGAGATTCTACGTGAAATCCATGAAGGGGATTGTGGTCACCATGCCGGTTTAAAATCCTTGGTGGCTAAGGCTTTTTGTCATGGGTTCTATTGGTTGACAGCTCATGCTGATGCGGAGGATCTGGAAAAGCGGTGTGATGTTTGTCAGAAGTTTTCACGCCGAGCTCATGTTCCGGCTCAAGAGCTACGCATGATTCCCATCACTTGGTCGTTTGCCACTTGGGGGCTTGATATGGTTGGACCTTTTAAGCGCTCCAAAGATAAGAAGACCCACCTGTTGGTGGCGGTTGACAAGATCACTAAATGGGTGGAAGCGGAGCCGGTCAGCAAGTGTGATACACCCACGGCGGTTCAATTTCTCAAAAGGATTATTTTTCCGTTTTGGTTTTCCACACAGCATCATCACGGATAATGGTACGAACCTTTCTAAAGGTGAGATGGAGGAGTTTTGTCAACGAGAGCACATCCGGCTTGATGTAGCGTCCGTGGCTCACCCCCAGTCCAATGGTCAAGCTGAGAGGGCGAATCAAGAGATCCTGAAGGGTATCAAACCCCGGCTTATGGTTCCTTTGAAGCGGACGCCGGGTTGTTGGGTGGAAGAATTACCATCTGTGTTATGGAGCATAAACACCACCCCGAACCGATCTACGGGTTATACACCTTTTTTCATGGTTTACGGGGCTGAGGCAGTCATCCCCAGTGATATTCTGTCACAGCCCTAGAATTGCTTGACATTAGTTGCATTAGGGCATTCATGTCATCATGTTAATTTCCATGAAAATTGAAATGGGGATTGTTGAAACCCTAGCACCAATTGAATTCTAATAGGTTCAAATAAAATCATTTTCAATAATCCCAAAATGCCCTGTGAAAATGTTCATGATAAATGGATAAAGGTGAAAGCCTCTTCCAAAAATGATGAACATATCCTATAGGTCATTCCTGGATTTTTGAATTAAATCTTACACTATTTGAATTTGGGCATTTGAATACTATAAATAATTTAAATGCTCAAATAATGTTGGAAGTATTTGTGGGCCATAGAAATAATTCATAAAGTGCCTGTGAATATTTTTCAGGATTTATAACATTGATTTGGTTTTTAAATCTGGATAAAAAACAAACTGCATAATAGAAAAAACAGAAAACAATTAATGGAAGAGAGAGAGAGAAACCTTACGTGCAGCCCACCCGCCCAAACCTACCCAGCGCCCAGCCGCCCAACCTCCTTCTCTCCCCCCGCTGGCCGCCCGGTTGGCCCAGCCCACCACCGCCTCCTCCTGTCAGCTTCCTCCTCTCGCCAGAGGAGGGCAGGCGCGTCGACGCCACAGACGCTCGCCGCCGCCACGACTCCAGCTGCCTGCCTGCGTCCCCGACGCGCTGGACGAGTCCCCCGTGCGCCACGCGACCCCCTGGACCCCCCCTCACTCTTCCCGCACCCCTCTCCCCTTCTCTCTCTCGCTCTGCGCCTCGTGCCCGAGAGCCGCCGTCGCCACCGCTCGCCGTAGCCACGGCCACCGGCCCTCCCTCGCCTCGCCGACGTGTCCATGGCCTCCGCCTAGCCCCTCTCCTCCCTCCTCACCAAGCCCCCGACGCCGAGCACCCCGAGGCGCCGCCCCACCATTTCTTCGGACTCGCGCGGTCGCCGCTGGTCGCCGGCTCGGTGCCCACCCGAGCTCACCGACGGCCTCCTCGCAACCACGGTGAGCCCCCGAGTCATTTCCCCTCTTCCCCGACTCGTCTCCCCCCTAACCACCGTCTCCACTACGGCCGACAGCTCCTCACCGCCGGCCATGGCGCCGCCATGCATGCCACAGCCCCCGCTCGCGTCGGGCGTGTCAACGTGTTTCAGGAGACTTCAGAGCACGTAGCACCTTCGCCTCCCTCTCGTGCACCGCAGCACCGTGAGCCACCGAACCCGAGCCCGGCCGCCGCCAAAGCTCGACGCCGCGAGATTCCGCCACCCCGCACCTCCCGCTAGTTCCTTAGATGCGAGAGCAGGCGCCACGTAGCACCCTCCGCCTCGTTTTGGGTCACCGGAGGAGGAAACCCGCCCTCCGCTGTCTCGGCTCCGCCCGGCGACGAGCAGCATGGTCAACTCCGGCGAGTTGACCGGGTTTGACCTCCCTCTCCTCATCGACATGCGGGCCCTTGCCTGCTAACCACTCTAGTTAGGTTTAAACTAACTTAACTAACCCGGGTTAGTGCTAATTAACTAGATTAGTTTAGTTAGTCATCGACGTGTGGCCCCCACACGTCAGGTTTGACCTGGGGCGCCCTGTTGACCCGCTGACGTCACATTGACGTCAGGCTGACGCAATATATATTTTCCAGATTTATTTTAATTCAGTAAATTCCAGAAAATACCCCAAACTTCTAAAAATCATATAAATTCAACCGTAACTCGGATGGAAATAATTTATATATGAAAAATGATCAGAAAAATATGAGGAATCTGTTTATGCCATGATCATGCATGTTTGAACAAGTTAACATCACTGAATAGGATGAATCATGATTAGGGTAATTTAGGAAATAGCATTTTGAGTTGGAATTCAACCTTGTTTGAATTCCACTCCAACTAACTTGGATTATTATTGCATTAGGTGAATTCAGTACCTTAACATGATCATGCATCATATATGTGCATTACATTGATTGTGCTCTCTCTTGTTTGCCGGTAATTGTCCCCTCCCGGTAGACGATGTACCGACGATGATTATTCGATGACACCGATGAAGAACTATTATCTTCGAAGTGCTGGCAAGCAAAACCCCTTGTTCATTCCGATACAATCCCACTCTCTCGCTCCTGCTCTATTTTATTGCATTAGGACAACAACGATTCAACTGTTACTTGCTGCGGTAGCTGAACCCCTTGATCCTTTGCATGACCTGCCATTCCACAGTAATTATATGAAACCCACTAGCATGAGTAGGAGTTGTTTGAGCCCATGTTGTGCCTACTCATTTATGCTTGCTTGTCATGCCTGCTACTGCTTAGAGTTGAGTCGGGTCCGATTCATCGGGAATGAATTGGAATTGTTATGAACATGTCCTAACGTGTGTGAGCTAAGTGTGTGAACACGATTTGGTAAAGGTAGCGGTGAGAGGCCATGTAGGAGTACATGGTGGGTTGTCTCATTGCAGCCGTCCTCAGGAACTGAGTTCTGTGTTTGTGATCCATGAAACAGTTACTACCACGCATTGGGATCCTTAATTGACCCTCTCGGCTTCTTAACCACCCTTGTCCTCATCAGGGAGTTGCAAGTAGTTTCGTGTTTGTAGCATGTCTTTGGGGCGCACGCAACGCTGACCTTAGGGGTGGGTTGTGTTGCGGTAGGCACCGCGGGTCGGTGTACCGAAAGTGCCCGTTTGGTATCTCGGGAACCCTGCACACATCGTTCGGGCTGTATGGGAAACCTCGGCGGACTCCTGCGGATGGAACCCGAATAGGCGATAAACCTGGACTAGGGACTTGAGTGTTTAGGTAGGCCGTGGCCGACACCCACGTTGGGCTTCCGCTGAAGGTTGCAGTACATGTCGTAAACGACGGTAAGTGGTGAGAGCGTGTGAAGAAGTACACCCGCAGGGTTTAATATGATCTATTGAATAGCCGTGTCCACGGAGAAGGACTTCGGGTTGCCTATATCAGTTCATAGACAAGTGAAAGTGGATACCCTAAAATGCGCAAGATAAGCGTGAGTGCTATGGATGGCGTTCTCGTAGGGAGACGGAGCGGGTCCATAGTGGTGTATTGCCATGGTGAATATGTGGACTCGTAGCGCCACCTCAAAAGAGTTACTTGCAAATGTAGTTCAGATAGCCACCGAGTCAAAGCTGGCTTGCTGCAGTCAAACTCCACCACCCCTTTTGATAATGATGCATATGTAGCTAGTTACGAGGTAAGTCTTGCTGAGTACAATTGTACTCACGTTTGCTTATTTTATGTTTTGCGAGAGACGTCGGTCTCGCTAGTAGTTCCGCGTGGACTTGACGCTTAGCTTGTTACCTCAGCACGATCTTGTGCCCTCGGCAGATCTCGGTAGATAGTCGCTTCTCGGCCTTTTTCATTTATAGTTGTCGTACTCAGACATGATTAGCTTCCGCTTGTGTGTTGACCTGTATGTTTCGAGTGTTGGGTCATGAGACCCATGTTTGTAATATCTCGCTCTTGAGCCTAATGCATAATATTTGAGTCGAGAGTTATGTTGTGATGCCACGTCGTATTTACACATATTGAGCATATTGTGTGTATGTTTGAAATGCTTGGTATGTGTGGGATCCGACAAACTAGTTGTTTATCCTTGGCAGCCTCTCATATGGGGAAATGTAGTCTCGTGATTACGGCGATAGTAGTCCGCTACTGCCCGGTTCACCGGAGTCCTGCTAGCCCAAAGACTACCGCTTGGACACTTGACTGGCGGCATGTGTCTCACTTCGTTCCTATGTCTCGTCCCTTCGGGAAATGTCACGCGGTGTTATTCGAGTCCTGCCTAGCCTGCTACAGCCGGGATACCGGAGTCCTGTTAGCCCAGTGCTACAGCCCGAATACATACGTTGATGACCGACATGCTCGATGTGATTCATGTATGCCTGTCCCCATGGGTTAGCGCCGCTTTGGGTTCACGACTAGCCATGTCGGCCCGGGTTCTTTGTCATATGGATGCTGGCGACACTATCATATACGTGAGCCAAAAGACGCAAACGGTCCCGGGCCATGGTAAGGCGACACCCGTGGGAATACCGTGCGTGAGGCCGCAAAGTGATATGATGTGTTACATGCTAGATCGGTGTGACTTAGGATCGGGGTCCTGACATATTCGTCATGATTCGCCCCGGGTTGCCAATTATGTTGAAGCGGATAATAAGCAAGCACGCCAAGAGGCGCTGGACCTGTTAGATGAGAAACAGGACATGGCTTTGGCTCGATCGGCGGTTTATCAACAAGACCTACGGCGCTATCACAGCCGCCGGGTTAAGTCAAGGACCTTTCAAGAAGGCGACTTGGTGCTTCGGCTCATCCAGCATCAGACTGATATGCACAAGTTATCCCCACCTTGGGAAGGACCCTTTGTGGTCAGTAAAAATCTACATAACGGCTTATACTACCTCATTGACGTTCGAGAAGACTCACGCAGTTCTGAGGAGGAGACCCGGCGGCCATGGAACATAGCTCTCCTACGGCCTTATTACACTTGAAGCCACAGGCTTTTCTTATGTACATATTTCAACAATGTATATATTATGATTAATATAATAAACTGGCATCCTTGCTATAAGCAGGGTCTCCGCCGTTTTCTTCAAATCTTTGTTTACATGGGGGGCTTTAGCTGACAAAGCGTAGTACTACCTGTTAAACCGGCTATCATGCCACTACATAGCTTGGGAGCTTCACACCCACGGGCCCAAAGAGAGTTCTATTGCTCAAAGCACGACTCAAACATAGGCACCCATTGAGCACAGCTCACAAAGTTACTTGGGGCTCTTGTGTCAAATACCAAAGAGTTAGAAAGGACCCTCAGAATCGGTATCGACCCACGGCTTGGAAGCCTGGTGTATTCACCTAAAACCCCGGGTTAACCTGCCTTCATCAAGTAAGCCACTCCTATCCAGGTAATCCTGGCATGACCCGTCGTACGTTTGACAGTTACTCTCATTGAGACCCTGAACTTGTCAAAGTTAAAATGATGAATGGTTAGTTGGAAGCCCATCTTAAAAGGCTTTGTCAAAACGGTTTAACTCAGCGGCCTGGCAGCCCATGAAAAGCCTCGAATTTGGGTCTGGCAGCCCTTGAAAAGCCTCGACTACACGGGGTTTATTTGCCTTTGTCAAGTTTTTTTTCTTCTGTTGATAAATTCTATTTTTGAACCGGTGTCTATTGACCCGGCATGACTATCAGTCATCAAATTAAACCGGTGTTTATTGACCCGGCTTGACTTTCAACTACAAGTTGTTAGATCATATTCATGTTAATCTGGTGTTTGTTAACCCGGCTAAGTTGTCAACTATAAGTTGTCAGACCTTATTCTTTATCCAACTGGTGTGTTACAACCTGGACTGGCTTATCAGTACAATCATCCGGTGTTCATTACAACCCGGTTCTCTTTTATACATACCGGCACTGCATGGTGGAAGTCGGGTGTTCATCCTGATTACAAATATAAATTGATAAATCAACCAAGTGATTTTAAATCACAGGTATGGTTTATTTCATGTTTTTAAGCTTTGGTTATTAGCCTAGCTTTGCATAGGGCATTGTGACTTGTCCGGCGGTAAACCGCCCAGGCAGATCTTTTTTATGCAGACACAAGGATTGCATAGTATTACTGGCAACTATTTTCGTTAGAAAATCACTCAATTCTACGGGAAAATTATGTCTACAAATGTACAGATCCAATCCAGCTGTGTGAAACTGACAACGGCATCGAATCATTGAACGAGCAACGCCATCGAGAACGTTGCCCCTCGTCCCCAAAAATCTGCAAAAAGAAAAAAAATGCAAAATTACATGGTACACAATACTAGTCTAGAAAGCCACACCCTGCAAGCCACACGCTTGAACGAGGGGCAACGTCATCCATATCTTTGTGACAGTCTTCTTCGGACACGGTTCTTATTCTGCTAAAAAAGTATGTATTCTACGTTTAAGTTTTTTCAAAAAATAACCAGTAGAGGAAGGTGCTAAAAAAGGACCAGATAAAATCTGAATGTTCGGATTTTAAGCATGTCATCTCGAACGTTTTTTCATGGCAACTTCAATTGAGGCGGGGTGGCAACTTTAGTTGTTAAAACATGGCAACTTTCTCCTAGTTTATTTTTATTTTTTTCAGAAAATTGCCATGTTTGCTAACCTCGCGTGAACTAAAGTTGGCATGAAAATCATTCGGGTTGTCATACTTAAATTCTGAACGTTCAGGATTTATCATTTCTGAAAATATATGTATTCTTCGAGGCAACCATCATAAAGCAGTTTGGTTTCAACAAGCGGATCAATGACTCCAAACAGCGTCTTTGCCGCAGCGGTCGCCTAGCCAAGCTAGACGGCTCCAACTAGGTCTCGGTGTTTCCAGGGCCGGCCCTGAGGGGGGGCAGGGGGGCGGCCGCCCCGGGCCCCCACCCAGGTACGTAGGCATGCTATGGCCTATGTCCGAAAAAAGTTCAAAGGGCTGGGGCGCTGGGCTTTCTTGATGGCAGGCGCGCGCGCGCAAGGAGTAGCAGCAGGCCGATAGCCCGAATCCACCTAGCGATCGATTCCGGCTCGATCCCTTTCACCTAAAAAAATGAGCGATCACGATCCCTTCCTATTCCACGATTTCCATCTCGCAGCGATTACCTGTCCCAGCCCTAGCCGCCGCCGCCGCAGACGCCGTAATGCTGCGCCCATACTACTGCTAGTAATTCCTTCCTAATCCAGTTCACCGGCGCTGCTGATTACAATTCCCGGTGGCTCCAACTGAATTGCTCTCCGGCTCTAGCCTCCAGGTTCTTTATAGGCATACGCACTGACACTCATCAGTCATCACAGAGTTGACCATCAGGTATATCACAAATGTATATTATGTATCACCGTCCCTTGATGCATAGCCGGCACCATTTAGCAACTGACGTAACCATTTCTTTTTCCAGCATTGTGTGTTACAACTGATAATCATGCCGCCCAGAAACAGGACATATCCATCGGCTAGTGATAAAAGAAAAATAAAGAAAGTTGTTGATAAATTGGTACAATCACAGCACGGAGATATATTCACAAATTTCTTAAGAGTAATACTAGTGCTCCCATTGCTTCGATAAACCAAGATGATGAGTTGGTGATGGTTGCCATAGAGAAAGAGGAAGAGCAACCAACGAATGAGGATTCAGAATCAGATCAGTAAGAATAAAATGTCGACACCAACATCGGCGACAACAATGTAAGTGGCTCCGAGAATGTAGGTAATTCATCACATGCGCAAACACAACATCCTACTGTTGATGAATATCTAGTTTATACTCCCGATACTAATGATCTAGGAACTTGGGACAATCTTCATAATAAAGCAAGATATATCTTAGTTGAGAAAGGGCCTATGAGAGAGGGAGAACTGGAATGTAGATGATGTATGAAGACATTTTTCATGTGCTCATTATCATAGGAAATGAAGCAATGGAAAGGAACATGATAGATAATGATTAGTTTATTAAGAAGATGGAATGCATCGACCGAAAGAACCTTTTCGAAGTTGAAATTATTGAAGAGTTTATTGAGGTCAACAATGACTCTAGAGAGGTTAATTGGTTTGGCTCATTATATGCATGGAGAAGAAATCAGTGGATGACATTAACATCAACCCCATCATAAGTGACTTCGCATCGAGGTATGCTAGAAGAAACTCTTAAGGTACTATATATATAAATCATTTGACGTGCATACTGATTTTATATGCACTTAAGTGTTACTGATAAATATTTCATGTATACATATATTCATATTATTATTACGATGTCTATATCAAGGGCCCTGAGTTTTAGTTTCGTCTCGGGCCCCCAAAATCTCAGGACCGGCCCTAGGTGTTTCGCAAGGCTATGAGCGCCAAGGCGCGCCGTTTTGACTTGTGTCCCGTTCTTCTGCTCATAACATCGCCGAGATAGCCGAGACGGTGAGTTGACATCACCTGCTAGTGATCTACTGTGATGACATGGTGACCACACCCCCTCGCCCAGGGCTTGCGCTTCACGTAAAATTATTGTGGCCTTAACCGTTATTTCATGCTTTGCCACCGCACGGCCAAATTTCCCTTCCTTCCGTGCTATTTTCTTCCTACTGCTTTTGATTATGGGCGCATGTGCCTTGCAGCACTAGCCTAGGCGTGCCTCTGGAGTGTGTTTTAGTAGCAGACCTCGAGGAGGAGCATCGCCTGGTTGGAAGGGGGTCCGTGTTGCAAGGGTTGGTGACCGCTGGCGTCCAAGGCCTCCTCCACCAGCAGCAACACATGCGCCGGCGGCTCCTGACGAATCATGCTGATGGCCACCGGCATTCGTCCTCGAGCCGGCCCCACTCATCCGAGACCTGGATTCCTGGTTGTCGTAGCTAGCCAGAACAATGGGATGGAACCGATCTAAATGGGAATCTGGCATGAGTGCAGGAGAGAGAAAGTGTGAGGGAGAAACTGCCGCCACTTCGCTTTGATAGGGAGAGGGAGGAGAGGAAGTAGGTTGACTCATTCGCTCGATCGGTTTCTAGCCCGAACGCCTCCAGGTGATGATGTGTCAAAGTGGATGCGTGCAGAGATCTATGCGCTAGATCAACTGCAATTCGGCAAATATATATGCGAGCGATGCGAGCCGCCGCCTCAGATCAAGCATATGTTCAATCTCGGTTTCTTGTCCCACACGGAAACCGAACAAGTTTTCCATCGGGCATGAGCATACATGCGCAGTCCTATAATCGATCCATGTCGATAGTCTGATTGATCTATCGCGTTGTTCGTTCGACGACGGAGATGAAATCGGTGGCGGAGGAGATCCTCCGCGAGATCCCGGTGAGGGTCATACTGTCAGCAGCTGCATGTGTAGGCAATGGCGTTCCGTCCTCACTGACTGCTCCTTCCTCGACCTCCACACCCATCCCACACACGTCATCGGAGCTGGACAAGAGCAGCGTGACGCCAGCTGCGACTAGCATCTGCACCAGGGGCTCTTGTGGTGCCAAGGAATGCGCTCGCCACCAGCGCTCGTCACGGCAAGTTGTACTTGCTCGCAAAGGAGCGCAAGTCGGACAAGAAGCCCGATAGGCTACTGGTGGTCGAAGTGGCGAGAGAGACGCACTGCATGTGCCTCCTTCCGCCGTTCGATGCCACAGGGGACGCGGTGTTCGACGTCCTTGAGCTGCACGGTTGGCCGTGCGTCGCTGTGCAGGAGCTCGGCCAACCCCGCCGTAGGCTACGCTTGTGGGTGGTCTTGCGGCTGGCGCCGCATGGTTACTACAAATGGGAGCAAAGCTGGGAGCTGCGTTAGGCTAGTCATAGTGAGAGTAACTTAGCTAGTAACATAGCGCACTTCAAGAAATTTTTGCTTATGTGGCAAGTATTTAATGTAAGGTGGTAACATAATATGTTACTGTAACATAGCGCTTTTCAAGACAAGATGAGTCTACAAAGTAATAAATAAAGCCATATATGGCACTACTATCATGTTACTTTGCATTATGAAGGTAGTAACTTAGACTAGTGTCATATGCATGACACTGGTCTAAGTTACTCCCCACTATGATCAGCCTTATAGTTTTGATATGGGTGTTAGCCTCGCCGTCATTGACTCACATGTCGCCAAGATCCGCTCTGGCGACACCCACCCCCGCCACCCTCCGAGAGCCGCCTGGATTGACGGCGACGATGCCGAGCTCAGCTACATGTACGGCGGCCACTGGTACAATTACGACATCACGGAGGGACGCCAGCGGCAGAACTACTGGACCGACTAGGTGAGGGACCACCAGCTTCGGTTGTCGTCGGTGAACGCCCGCAGCTGGAACGTCTTCGGTGGCTATCGCCCCAACCTACTCTTGCCCCTCGATCTCACTGCCGCGCATCGATCGGAGCACCTGCTACTACACTATCTTCTTTGATTGTGCAAGTCGCCCAACAAACTGTCGCGAGTCAACGATGACAGTCAGCATGATGCTACTCCTCCGTCTTATAATATAAAAGCGTTTTTGACACAACACCATCTCATAATATAAGAGTGTTTTTTATACTGGTGTAGTGTTGAAAACGCTCATATATTATAGGACTGAGGGTGTAAGTTTCAATATCTCAAGTCGATCCAAACCAAACCAGCTTTCATGATGGTGCTCACTACTACGTGACAAGGAAATGCCCGTCCATCAAAATTTTGCTTTGGGATATGCCCGGCCTCCAAAATCTCTTCCTCACTGGTTGCGGAATTGATGGTCCAATCCCTGGCGCAGTGGGGAACTTGACCCACTACTAGGAAAAGGGCTATAGATGGGATGGTCATTAATGGCGCACCTGTCAGGTGGTGCGTCATTAGTATATACTAATGGCGCATCATATTTTGGTATGCCATTAATGTGGAAGACACTAATGGCGCATCAGTTGCATGATGCGCTACTAGAAACAATTTTTTTTAATTTTTCCAAACATACTAATGGCGCACCGTAGCAAAGTGCGCCATTACTAATACTAACTAGTAATGACACACTGGCCACATCGTGCGCCATTAGAATATATACTTTTTTTTATTTTTTTTGCAAAACTTCTAATGACGCACCTGAAGGTGGCGCGCCATTAGTAACTGTGGTCGACTTCCGCACCTCCCCACTTCAACCGCCCGACGCCTCATCGCACCCTCCCGCCACCGGCCCCCCACCGACCCCCGCCCGCACCTCCCCACTCCACCGCCGTCGCCGACCCGCGCCTCCCCACTCCACCGCCGCCGACGCCCCACCGCACCTCCCCGCTCCACCGTCGGCCGCCCGACCCTCGGCCCGCACCTCCCCACTCCATCGCCCGACGTCCCACCACCCTCCCCGCCCATCGCCCGCACACCCCTACCCGCACCTCCCCACTCCACCGCCGCCGACGTCCCACCGCACCTTCCCCGCTCCACTGGCCGCCACCACCCCGGCCCGACCTCCCCACTCCACCGCCCGACGATCACCCGCACCTCCCCACTCCATCGTCACCGACGCCCACCGCACCTCCCGCTCCACCGCCGCCGCGCCAACCCCGGCCCGCACCTCCCGCTCCACCGGCCGCGCCGCAAACCCCGCCCGCACCTCCCCACTCCACCGCCGACGACCACCCACCCTCTCCCCGACCCTCCCGGCCCGCTCCACCGTCACAAATGAAAGCAACTAAAATTGCTAAAAAAACAAATTTGATTATATTTTCAAATAACAAATTTGATGATATTTTTCAAATAATAAATTTGATGATATTTTTTCATATTCATAAAATTTTTCAAATAACAAATTTGATGATATTTTTTAAAAAATTATTATTATTACTATTTTTATAAAAAATATTACTGTTATGATTTAAACAAGTTTGAACATATTTAAACACAAATAAATATCAAACAGCATTTTAAATGCATAAATACAAAAAAATGGGAAGCCTGGGAATCGAACCCAGGACCTCCTGGTGTGTGTGCTGCGTGCTGACCAGTCGAGCTAGTGGGGTTGTTCTGATTGAGTGGGGGTTATGTGGAATATAACCTGACTAGTCGGGCTAGTAAATTCTAATGGCGCACCGGGGCGGGGTGCGCCATTAGAATGGTTGTACTTATGGCACACTAGTGGCGCGGTGCGCCATTAGATCCCTCCTCCAGTTCACTGTTTCCCTCGACTGTTGCCTCCTCCTCCTCGCCAGATCCACTCGACCCAACCGCACGCCGCCCCTTGCTCCACCCCTCCGTCTGGCTTTGCCAGACGCTGTTGGCGACGCCGCTTGCTGTGGTCTTGCGCTGCCTCGACGCCGCCGCCTGCCCAACCCCTCATGGACACCACCCCGCCGCCCCGTGCCCCCGAACGGATCGGCCGAGCACGCCGCCCGCGCCTCTCCTCTCCTCCTCCTCCGACGAGCGAGGGCCTCCTCCGCCCTGCAGCAGCCGGGCAGCAGGCCCGACGCGCCCACCCCGCCTGCCCTGCCATCCTCCGCCACTGCCCCTGCTCTCCTTCGACCAAGGCGGCGAGGACCCGGACGAGCTCGGACCCGACCCTTCGCCGACCCGACCCCGACCCCTCCGGCGACAGGTACCTCTCCTCCTTCCTCCTTCCTCTCTCTCTCCACCATTCCCCATTCCTCCCTCCTCCCTCGACCGTGGCAGGTAGATTTTTCCTCTTTGTTCTGCATAGGACCATGGTGCATCATGATCTTTCCCTCTTTGTTCGCATAGGAGTAGATTTTTCGAGGCAGTGTATGGGGTTGGAAGAAATTTAGTTTGCAGTCAGGGTTGTACATTCGTTTTCAACATTTTGTTACAGAGAGTCTTGCTTCCTATTAACTATAGCTTAGGCCGCAACTTGGGCCACTTGTTGTATTTATAATCATCATTTGATTGTGAGTGCGCTTCTGTAACAGTCGGTTAACCTATCTATGTTCAGCAATTTGTTCCATGTATAACCATTGATTATGCCTTTGAGGCGCTTAGTTAACCTCTCACCTATGTTCATGCAGGATATTATTCTTGGAACGCCACTGTTGGTGTCAGAATAGAAAGATAAGCAGGTACCTATCTTCAGTCCCAATCTAACAGGGTAGTCCATGGATTCAAACTAGCTAAAGGAGATTCAAACTGCCAACAACCACTCATTTTTCAGTTAACTCCTTACAGTTCAGATCATATTTTGATTGTCAATAATAGTGGACTTTTAAGGCTTTTTTAGAGGCAATACTAGTGAATATTATGCCTTTTTACAGGCAATAATACTGGAATTTTAGGCTTTTTTTGGAGGAGTGTGTTTCATGTTGCCCTACAGTGATGAATTAGACAGAATTATGTATGATTGTGCCTAAAGTAGATAATCTAAAGATACAGACAAAATAATTAGGGGAGCATGTGTGAATCTAAAGCATATTGTCAACTTCCAACATTTGCTCTGTTGTCCATGTGGTTGAAGCAATGAAGTTGAGTGTGTCATTCTTGTTATGGTCATGTAAGAGAAATGCTCCGCCTTGCTAATTTTACCATGAGATTTGGGGTAATCAGCTAGTTCTGGTCAAAGCAAGTGGTTTTCCTGAGCTATGCCTTGGTTAGAAAATGATGCATGATGGTTTGTTTAGAAGAGGAATAATCCCAGGATAGCACGTATCATGGGGTCAAACCTGGGACCCCTATTGTAATTTGATTTTGATTATTAATTTTTCTGTGAGCAGATGAATTACAGTGTTTGTGTTGTAATGAAACTTGAGCTGAAATAGAACTTGACAGCCTATACAGTGAATATATGCAGTGAACAAAAATTGACAGGTTTTTTTTGATTAAATTCAGTCCTGTACAGTGAATATATGCAGTCAATATACAGTCATTGTAATTTTTGGGAGTAATTTTTGGTGTCAAATCACTCAAGCAGTAACTGAATTTTCAAACTGAACTTGACACAATACTATTCAGTTAATTTGCTTGGACAGTAGTATTATGTAACACTACTTGACACAATACTATGATCTGTCGCTCTGCCAGCCTTTGTAATTTGCACCTATATTATGTAACACTACTTGATGATGTTAAACTGTAACTCCCTTTCCTTAGAACTGTAATTACTGAAGCAACAAATCCATTTTCATCTATATGTATAGCACACACAAGGAAATGAATGTTCTGTGTTTTTTGTGTTTGTTTTTTACAGTCCTCTAGTAACTGAGCTACTGTTGTGTTGTTGTTCCTATACTGTAATTGTTTCAGCGCACACTACCATGACTTAATGTTTACAATAGCTGTTCTCTTTGTATCCAATAGTCAGCGTATATTTTTCTTCAGAGGTAACTGGTTAAATGTTCAGTGTGTATGTCTGAACTTGAATGTTGCAATGTTGTTTTCTTCAGAGGCTACTGTCAAAAACTTGAGCTACTGTCTTGCAAAGATGATGATCATCTTACTAGTTTGCTGGGTTTTGCCTCCGACCATTGTGTCGTGATGAATTTGCAGGTACCCCGAGAGGCCCTTGAGTTTGCCGGAATGTTGATTAACTTCCGTTCCGGCAAATTCGGGTACTCCATATGTCCTATTTTCAGCAAAGGTCATGCTGAAATTTTCCGTGAATTTTAGCATGACTTTGCTAAAAATCGGACATATGGGGTACTTGCTACTAATGCATGGGTCGAGGTATCTTAGTACTTAGTTCAGTAGGATCAACTGCCCCTTTATTCTTGCTGCATTAAACCATAGGTGGCAATAGAGCCAAGTGATTAGGCCCAACCTAGGGTGCCTCGGCATCGATAAACCCTAAATGATGAAAACTTAACTTAGCATTTAGCTTTTAGGATGCCTCGGCGTCGACAAACTCTAAATGATAAAAGCTTAGCTTTTAGGATGCCTCGGTGTCGACAAACCCTAAATGATGAGACCATGATCTTGTTCCTTGACAACAACCAACTTTTTGACCAAACCTTTTTTCCTATTTAGAGCGAAACATGGCCCACAACGATGAGGCCGGCGGTTCGGGTGGCAAGCAATTCTAGGAGCTGTCCCAGGAGATGGAGGAACAACCTCACCGCTATGAGGACGCCATGAAGACACCGATCCCGACTACACAACCCCTAGTGGTGTCGGGATGACACCACCGATGGTGCCGCCGAGGATCTTTGTCGGATTTCGGGTTCCGCATACCCTTGAGGTTCTAACACTGGGGCGCGCGGAGATCCAACCTTCCACCGCCTCGCACCTCGCCAATCGCTGGGACCTAAACTACTAAACGGAACAGCACAAGAGACACGAGATTTATATGGTTCAGGCCACCATTGTGGTGTAATACCCTACTCCAAAGGTGTGGTGTGGTGGATTGCCTCTTGGGCTGATGAGGAACAATACAAGGAAGAACAGCCTCACGAGGGCATTCTGGCGGGTGTGATGAACTGCTAGGTGGTGTTGTTCGCTCTAGCTCTTGGTTTCTTGATGAGGATTCGATCTCATCCGCCTTAGCTCTTTCAGATGCCTCTAGCTCGGTGTGGCTACTCCTATTTATAGGCGAAGGCCTGGGCCTCTTCCCAAATATCGGCGGGAAGGGCGCCAACAATTGGCCATTTTGAAGGGGAACAATGGTACACTTATCCCGACTAAAGTTGGTCCTCTCCGCCAAAGGCTCGTGATGACGCCTGCTTGGGCTCCACGATGACTCCTTCCGGTCGTTGGGCTGGTCTTGGTCTTGTTGCATCAAACGGATGCCTTTGCTTGATGCTCTCGCCGCACTTGCTCCCTTTGCACCAAAGAGGAAAGAAGGACATCTGCTGCTGGCTGGCGCCCGACCGGGCGCCCTTGGTCGTCATGGCTTGCGTCATGGACACCTCGCGAGGTACCTCGCCTTGAACTCTCCGCCTCCTCATGAGCCACCGACGAGGCCGTGCTCGAGGAAGCTCCTTGTCATCCGCCTCATGAGGCTTGGCCCCTCGCGAGGGTCTTGAGCTGCGTTGATGAAGACGGGTCGTGGCTGGGCCTCCTTCGAGCCACGCCGCAGCCGCAGCGAGCAAGTCTGGGGACCCCGTTCCCTTAACGCCGACAGAGCCCCGGCCCACGGCGTGCCGAACTTGGCCGAAAGCGAGAGGCGAAGGGCAAGTGCAAAGCGTCGCGGGCCCTAACAGCCTGCGGCCTTGGGCGACGCGTGGCGGTTGATTGACGCGCAAGATCGCTTCCCCACGATGCCTCGGTAACCACCCGGAAAGTCCCGCATGCGAGTTGGTCATGATTACCGGTGATCGTGGAGGCCGACGGTTGGCCTTCGCCGGCTATAAGGCACGAACGGCGCGCTCTTCCGATCTATCCTTTCTTGTCTCTCCTGCGCAAAAGGAAACAATGTGGCCCGTGAAGCGTTTAGGTTAACGCCGTTAATTATTGTAATCGCTTTTGTTATCCCGACATCGTTCCCTTCACCGACGCCCATTCGCAAGTGAACTCCAGCCGTGGCATGGGCGACCGGTCCAGCCCGTGTTCGCGTTGCTGCCCGTGAGGCATGGTCGGAGGGTGCTCCAGCTATGGACCGGGCCGTGAAAACTTGAGCGATAGGGGCAGGAACGCTCATGGGCTCCGAGGCTTCGCCTCATGAGTCCCCACGCAAGAGAAATCGAGGCAGAGAGCGAAAAAGATCAAGAACCATGGACCAAAAAAGGCGATAGTTTCGATAAAAACTCCAAATGGGAATAACTAGTCAACTCTGAAAGCAAATGAAAAGCCGCGTCCGCACCTAGTCTAGTCTTCGACGTCTTCTCACCAACATGAGCTAAGTGCTGCCATGGGCGTGGGAGGGAGCCCAGGGCCCGAGGCCGGCACTCCGAGACTCCGGGCATGTACAGCCCCAACTCATTATTACGTGAGAGTGTCACGGGCGGCGAGCTTCACAGCGTTGGCCTTCTTCACAGTGCTCCGGCCTTTCTTCCGGGAAGCAAGCTTCACGGCGTTGGCCCTCTTCACGGGCTCCGGGCCCTTCCAGAGGCGACAGCTTCACAGCGTTCGCCTTCTTCATGTGCTCGAGCCTTTCTCGAAAAAGATGAGCTTCACAGGCATTCGCCTTCTTCACAGGCACTGGGCCTTTTCCAAAAAGAATGAGCCTCACAGGCATTCGCCCTCTTCACAGGCACTGGGCCTTTTCCAAAAAGAATGAGCTTCACAGGCATTCGCCTTCTTCATGTGCACTGGGCCTTATCTTCGAGTGTGTTCCGCAAATTTGGCGGATGTCGGTGTTTCACGTCTTGGTCCCGGCTCTCGGGCTGGTCTCAGCCGTCGGCCGGCAAGCCTGTGTCGCGATGCCATGGACAAGACCAGAGGGTGAGGGCCGGAGAGCCGATAGGAGCCCTGAGTCGCGATGCTCGTGCACCCCCTTAACGCATAAGCTGGGTTAGATGACGAAACTCACGTCCTCGGTCCGGCTCGGGCTGGTCTCACTGTCATTTGGCAAGCCAGTCGCGACGCCACGCACAAGACCAGAGGGTGAGGGCCGGAGAGCCGATAGGAGCCTGAGTCACCATGCTCGTGCACCCCCTTTAACGTGCAAGATTCCGTCACCCAGGAAAAGGCACCAAATAACAAGCATGGTGGAGCGAGAGCATAATCCTAAGGAAAACGTAGGAAGGATACATGCCGCTGGGATAGGCCCGAGCGGCTTGGGGATGATGCAGCCCGAGGGGCGCCCCCAAAAGGATAGGCTAATGACATGAAATGAAAGGGATACATGCCGCAGGGACGGACCCCACGCGGCCTGGGAATAATGCGGCCCTGAAGGCGCTCCCAGCCTGAAATGAAACTTAAAGATGTCACCTGGTGATGTTGAGGACGAAGGGGTGTTGGTGTAGCAGACTCGGTGGGCTGCGGAGCCGATCTCACGAGCCCCAGGCCCGGGGCCTCGGGAGGATCCGGCGGCTGGCGGCGGCTCGCGGGCCATCTCCATCTCCGCCGAGGCTGCGGCGTGCCGACCTCTTGAGCCTCGGGATGGCCCTCATGAGATGTTTGGTGCGCGGCAACCGCGCTTGGCAGTGTGAGGCATGCGCACGTAGCCATGGGGCGGGCCCTCGCAACGTCCCATTCGCGAGGGCCAGAGGCGCTCTTGAGACGCGGCGCGGTTGAGCCCTGGTATGTCGATGCAGACGCGCAGCCCACCATCCTCGCCTGGATGGGGGCCACACGGCCAGGCGGCGGCTGCCCTCATGACCCTTGACTCTGTAGCTCCTGAATGGCCTTGCTGACGAACTCCTGAGGGTTCGGCCCTCCTTGCCTTGCTCCTGCTTGCGGGAAACGTGCTTTGAAGCACGCCTCCATGTGGTGCCCAAGCGCCTCCCTCGTGACCTTGGCAAGGTCGGCGGCCCTCCAGGGGAGAGCCCCCGAGCCCTACCTGAGGAGGGCGCCGAGCGCGCTTTCCTATGCGATGGAAGGAGGCTCCCCCTGGCCCGGTGCGGGCCCTGAGGGGCCGGCCGATGCCTTCTTCTTCTTGGGTGCGGCCTCGGGAGGCCTCCTGCTGCTGTGGTCTGGGTCTTCTAGCGATGCGGCCTGAAAGGCTCGCTCCAGAATGCACATTGTGTCTCTCTCTTCACAGGGCACCGTGATGACCCCGCCGCTTCCTGGCATCTTGAGGACGTTGTAGCCGTGGTGGGTTACGGTCATGAATTTGGCCAACGCTGGGTACCCGAGGATGGCGTTGTCGGTGGCGAATGTGGGCGACGTCAAGTCGGCGAGCTCGGTGCGGTAGTTGTCGCGAGCCCCGAAGGTTCTGAAGGCGGACCTGCCCGATCGGGACCGTGGAGCCGTCGGTGACTCGGAGAAAGGCTTGGTTGGCTGAAGTCGATCGTAAGGCACTTGAAGATTGTTGAATGTTTCCACGGACAGACGTTGAGTCCCGCCCCGCTGTCGATGAGGGTCTTGGTGACCAGCACGTTGCTGATGATTGGGGAACAAAGCATCGGGAGAACTCCGGCTGCGGCCGCGCACTTGAGCTGATCCGCTGAGCTAAACGTGATGGCGCACGCCGACCACCTGAGAGGGCGCGTGGCCTCGAGCTTGGGAAGGACTGCATTCACTTCACGGACGAACTGCTTGAAGATGCGCTGAGAGGCTGGGGCTTGAGCTCCGCCCAGGATGCAGGCAATCGCACGTGCTTCCTGGAAGCCCCCAGCCCCCTCGTCCTGATGACGGTCCTCATTTCTCCTTGGCGGCGGCGGCAGCGGAGGGAGGCCTGCGTTCCCCTGCGGGCGATCCTCGCGAGGATGATCCTCCACCTCCTCGCGAGGCGGGTCTTGCTAACGGTCCTCGCGAGGTTGGTCGCGCCACCCTTGTCGCGGGCCGCGGTCTTCCCAAAGGCGCCCTGCATTCCTTCCTCCTCCTCGGTCGTAGCCCGGTCGCTGCGCCGGGCGTCTCGCCGACCCTTCCTTCAGCGACGCCCGGAGCTCTTGGCATTCATTGGTGTTGTGGGTGTGGAGGTCGTGGTACACGCAGATCGACCGCCCTTGGAGGACTCGGGCTGATCCCGCCTCGCGCAGGTGTCCGGCTCGGCCGCACAGTACGGCAGCCCCTTGCGCTTCACGCCCTTGGCCTTGGACTTCTTTTCTTGGGATCCGCGGCATGCAGCTCGAGGAGGAGAGGCGCCTCCTCAGCCTCGGGCGCACTTGGTCGCCAAGTTGAACAACTCCAAGGAGGTGCACAGATCTTCATGCATCGCCAGCTCCTCCTTCATCTTGACATCACGCACGCCCGCCGGAGAAGGCAGAGATGATGGCCTCCTCCGCTACCTTGGGGATCTTGAGGCGGCGCTGTTGAAGGCTGGATGTACTTTTGTGGTTTCCCGGCTGCCGCTGATTCGGCGCATGTCGCCACGGCGGTGGCTGGTCGCGAGTACCACGGAAGTTGGCGATGAAGCGGGTGCGCATCTCGGCCCAGAAGAGATCGTGCTCGGGCCGATTCAGAGCCAGTGCGGGCCCGTCCTTGAGCGCCATGGGAAACCAGTTCGCCATGACCTTTTCATCCCGTTGGCAGCCTCGATGCCCGGCTCAGAGCTGGAGGAACTCCGAGGGTCAGCTGTACCGTCAGAAGGGAGGCAGGTCTGGCTTGAACTTGGCGGGCCACGCGACGCTGCGCAGCTTCGGAGGTGAAGGCGCGGCAGCCCGCCGTGGCGCGGGGGCCTCGGACGACGAGAGCTTGGTCTTGCGGGCCTCCTGCGCCCATGGCAGGGGCAGCGCAGGTCTTGACGTCTTTGGAGCGGGGCGCTCGGGCAGCTTCTTGTGGGCGAGGAACTTCTTGACAGCTCTGCTTGCCGCAGGCGCCGACGGAGCGGGTTCCGCCCAGGCCACGCGCCTTGGGGCGGCGCCTTCTTGAGGAGGAGGCGGCCGAGGCGCCCGGAGTTTATCGCCAGCTGGGCGGGTGCGGTGCTGGCGAGACGGATGGTGCGGGCGCCTCGCAGCAGCGGACGAGCTCGGTGATTTCGGTCGAGCCATTCTTCGCTCGGGGCGCGTGACGAAGAACCGCGAGGTGAGCGGCGCGTGGCGGTGCGGCCGCCCCGCCTCATGGACGGGTCTTGGATGATGCTTGCTGCTCGTTTTCGCCGGGCGGTGGCGGAATTGACGGCAGTGACGGAACGACGAGGGCGCCCGCCGACGGAGCTGTCTGGGCGACATGGGAGGCGAGGGCGGCTCGGCGCTGGCGCTGGCCCGACCGGCGCCGACATGGTTGCGGTGGTCGGGAAGAACGAGGCGATTTAAAGGTAGATTCGGCGCACCCATACCGGGCGCGCCAAATGTCGGATTTCGGGTTCCGCAGACCTTGAGGTTCGAACACTGGGTGCACGCGAGATCCAACCTTCCACCGTCTCGCACCTCGCTGAATCGCTGGGACCTAAACTACTAAACGGAACAGCACAAGAGACACGAGATTTATACGGGTTCAGGCCACCATTGTGGTGTAATACCCTACTCTAGTGTGTGGTGTGGTGGATTGCCTCTTGGGCTGATGAGGAACAATACAAGGAAGAACAGCCTCACGAGGGTCTGTTCCTGGCGGGTGTGATGAACTGCTAGTGGTGTTCAGTCGCTCTAGCTACTGGTTTCTTGATGAGGATTCCGATCTCATCCCGCCTTAGCTCTTTCAGATGCCTCTAGCTCTGGGTGTGGCTACTCCTATTTATAGGCGAAGGCCCTGGGCCTCTTCCCAAATATTGAGCGGGAAGGGCGCCAACAATTGGCCATTTTGAAGGGGAACAGCGGGTACACTTATCCTGACTAAAGTTGGTCCTCACCGCCAAAGGCTCGTGATGACGCCGCTTGGGCTCCACGATGATTCTTCCGGCCGCTGGGCTGGTCTTGGTCTTATTGCACCAAACGGATGCCTTTGCTTGATGCTCTCGCTGCGCTTGCTCCCTTTGCACCAAAGAGGAAAGAAGGACATCTGCGGGCTGGCGCCTCGATGGCGCCCTTGGTCGTCATGGCTTGCGCCATGGGCACCTCGCGAGGTACCCTGCCTTGAACTCTCCGCCTCCTCATGAGCCAGCCTGACGAGGCCGTGCCTGAGGAAGCTCCTTGTCGTCCGCCCCGCGAGGCTTGGCCCCTCCCGAAGGTCTTGAGCTTGCGTTGATGAAGACGGGCCGTGCTGGGCCTCCTTCGAGCCACGCCGCAGGCCGCAGGCAGGCAAGTCTGGACCGAGGGAAAGTCAGGGAACATACCACGATCACTTGGGAATCTCAAAGCTATGACTTTTACTTCCAATAACAGTGGTGCCCTTTTTGACCTTGTCAATTATATTGTAGTTGGTGGAGTTGGTAAGGCCATGTCCACTAATGCTTATACTGTAGAGGTGGAGATAAAAGGTCAAGTGCTTGATTATACCAAAGGTATAGCATACATGGTAAACCTTGATTTTCCCAGCAACAGTTTGACTGGGCAGATTTCTAAGGAAATTGGCATGCTCATTGCATTAAAAAACTTGAACTTCTCCTGGAATAGTCTGACTGACATAATACCCCAAAGCATCGGTGCGCTACAAGCTTTGGAATCTTTTGACCTCTCGCATAATGGGCTCTCTGGTGAAATCCCTACAAACATATCATGTCTAACATCACTAGTCCGCTTGAACTTGTCATATAATGATCTGACTGGGACTATACCATCCGGGAACCCAATTAAGAATGCTAGAGGAGCAAGCATCCATATATATTGGCAACCCAGGTCTATGTGGTCCATCTGTCCCAAGGAATTGCTCACGAACTCACATAATTCCATATGCTCCCCAAGTGCATAATGAATGAATGAGTGATGTGGTTTCATTATACCTCAGCATGTGCATAGGATTTGTAGTAGGTCTGTGGATTGTCTTTTGTGGCTTCTTGTTCAAGAGAAAATGGAGGATTGGTTGGTTCTCATTTACAGACCACGTGTATGATCGAGCTTACCTGCACGTGGCCATGGGTTAGGCTCCACTGGCAAGAAATATCCATCAAGGATGAGGTCTCAAATGTTGGAGCTTATGTTGGTACCTACTTCCTCTGTCCCAAAATAAGTGTCGTGGCTTTAGTTCAAATTCGTTCAAAATAGTTGTTGTGTGTAATTCTTTTCTTTGGTTTATAACTTAGCAGTGATCAACTGTGACAGTTAATATTGTTGGAGGTATTGTACGTGTACTCGGTAGTGTATAAACTGAATATATTAGAAGGCCTAGGGGCGTGCGTGTGTTGTTGTGGGTGGTTAGTTAGCTGAGAGTGGTCCATATCTCTGTATAGCTAACATGTGGATCAAGCTCAAGCTAACGAACGAAACCTATGTAATCTGATTGTTCCATATAACACGTACGCATCCCTGCCCAACGGCACATGCTTCCAGCCTCAAAACCTTGTGTTGCGGCCCCTGCTCCGAGAAACTGGACCCGGACCATTTTCTTGGTGTGTCCATGGTTTCTAGTTTTGAGGGCACCTCGATGGCTGAAAGAAGGCACACTAAAGAGAAGCTTCGGTTTGCTGGTCTTGCAACAGGGATTGCTTGTGCTACGTCAACCTAGAGAGCATGAACCGGTACCTCAACCTACACCCAGAGTTTTTGTGCTACCAGTGCACCGAACAACGAAAACTTGTACTATAAGTTCTAGACTAGAGAATTATGAAAATAATTGAGTGTTCTGAAATAGTATACATCTAACGTGTTACTCCCTCCGTAAAGAAATATAAGAGCGTTTAGATCACTACTTCAGTGATATAAACGCTTTTATATTTCTTTACAGAGGGAGTACAAAATTTCAGTCATAAATTCAACTCATAGCAAGAGAAACAAGCATACCATTTTTTTGGGGGGGGGGCAAAACAAGCATACCAAATTCGGCTGTGGTAGTGCAAACAGGACCAATTCACAACCCAGTTTAAATTAACAGCATTCATGTCACAATTTGCCAATTTTTTTCTCGAGCTGTGAGTTGAATTTTTAGCTAAAATTATATGACATGATAGATATAACTCACACTCAACCTGCTCTCGCCATCCAGTCACTAACAAACTCAAGGGAAGGGACCCTCGGCTCCGCCCCCAATATTCACATCTTCTCCTCCTCATCCCTTCCATGTCTATTTGCCTCCTCATCGCAACAAAAAAGGGTTGCGGATCCTTCAACGTCTCACGCCGACCAAAAAAACCTACCTACCTACTGACTAGACCAGTACACCTTGTCAGACTCCCACTTTACTTACTTCACAGATGACTAATGCACAACCACGAAAGAAAGCCTCAAGTGACAGCCAACCGCAGGTCATTCAGCTCCAGGTACAGTTCGCCTGCCACCGGTTCCAGAAAAGGGTCAACCAGCTGCACGCCGCACGAGTCGCACTGCTTGCAAAGGCTAACCAGTGAAGAAGGCACAACTTGGTCCGTTATGTCAAATATAGCTTCACTATCGTCAAACAATGCCTCCGTGTCATGGTAAGCGGTCGAATCAGACTGCATCCAAACCAAAGAAAAAGTTAAATATATAAGATCGAGTTGACACAATGAGCATGCAGCAGACAACAAGAGACAGAAAGAAAATTTACCGATGGACCATCTTGGCCTACAGGATTCGTAGAGAGACGACCCAGAATATCAGCTAGCTGATGTATATGTATCCTGTCCCAGTTAACATTCGGAGGAGAAGCCCTGTCAGGACGGACACCACTCGAGGAGCTCTTGCCGTTATTTGCTGACAAAAGGCCCAAGGAAACCCTGCCGCCATCACTAGCTGATTCACCCGCAGAGTTCAACACACCGCCACGGCTTGGTCCAGGTGCGGAAGAATGGGATAAACAGTAAGCCTCCCCATTCGCATCATTCAATTCCTCTTCCTCTTCCTCTAATGGAGCGCCATACTGTTCCCCAATCTTGGGACCTGGACCGCTTTTCTGATAGACTTTGCAGAGAACAAAATCGTCCTGCAATAAGAGAAAAACAAGAATCAATATACGGCTTGCTGTACACATGGAGCTAACAAACACTTTGCTAGCAAAAAACGGAAAATGATCACATCAGTGCCAACTTTTCTCAGTCAAAGAATAAACTAAGTGCCTCCTTCATTTTGAGGAGTGGGTAATTGCTGCAATTCTTTAATTATGGCACAGCTTATCTTTTGCTGTTTGGACCTTCCCATCTTTGCTACTTATGGTGTATTATCTTCCCAAATACAATCTCAGGATATAATTTACTAGAAATAAAAGGGTATTAGGAGCATTTATTGTACGTTGGTGCCACGTGTATTGTAATGTACGTTGGAAACGGTTCAGCTTGTACTGGAATAGGAAAACTCGCATCTTACTCAACATTAAATAGTTCAGAGACATGTTGAGCGATAATTTGCTGAATCATGCATGGCATGCTACGTTGGTGTCATTGCATCGTCCATACGTTGAAATTTTTATCTCTTTTATAGTTCTATACACATGAATACAAGTTTCATTCATTTCCAAAACAGCTCCGTAAACAACTGAAAAATACTTTTTCAGGGAAGTAAGCAATCATCAATCGTAAACAACTGAAAATTATTTTTCAGGGGAGTAAGCAATCATCGATCTGACGCAAACAAGTGCGTTAGGAGCAAGAAACCCATTTCATAGAAGAGATTTCAGAGAAGAGATAGTGAAACTAGTACAAAGACAGCAAAGAAGCATACCAGCCTAACACCAGCATTGGGTATTTCGCTTTCGACCAGCCTATATTCATGCATGACCCAGTCAGTTCTTTTCTCCTTGCGTCCCTTGCCAGCATGAAACACCAAGGTCCTCTTCATCCCAACAGTCCGAGAATTACACACCACCTTCCTGTCCTTTCCAGTGGCTTTCCAGTGCCCAGCTTGGTTTGACCGGTTAGTTCTTGACCCGGTAGGGTACTTCCGGCCGCAAGTACAGAAGAAATACCACTGAAGATCCCCAGTTGGCATTGAAGATTTCCCTGAACAAAGTTAAAACAAACGGTTAGAACAGGAGTTTGCGGGACAGTTTTGTGCAAAGTAGCATGTTTGACAGCCGCATGTAAACACAAACATGTGGTTATGCAGTACTTTCAAATGTTAGTAATGCGAGAGGGGGATAAATTAAATTGAAATGTACCTGGAAGATCCCAGGGGGCGAATTTGTAGATGTCGATTTCTGTAATGGCATTGCGGCGCAACTTTTTACCCAGTATCTTCCTCTTTAGATAGTAGAGGATGAGTTCAACGTCGGTCGGTTGGAACCGGTATCCAGGAGGGAGCGGCGCCATTTGCATTGGGGGAATTGAGCCGGAGCTTGAGTGACTATCAAATCCAATGCCGAGATATTATTGAGCACCAGAAGCGACGGCGGCATCCCCGCTGAAGAAACCACAGGCAATCCTTTGTTGTGGCATCAAAAGACATCTGAGTCGTGCGGACACCGTCCTGTAGGAGGAAAAGGATTGTTACAAAACATATGTGGAAGATACTATATGCATTCTTCTGTTCTTGACAAACAAATGGCAGGAGGACAAAGCTGCTGTATTTATTTACCTAACAAAACAAATAAAAGTGGAACTGTGTTGGAAAAGAGCAGAGCAGGACAAATGATTGGATTTGCATATTTGGCAACCGCGTGTCTTGCTTACTGCATACGATTCGGATGCAAATCCAATCCAAGCAAAGAGTACTTGTCTATGCAATGCAGATATGCGAAATTAATTAACTTTCAGACTATGATACAGAGATAGATATAGGGCTACGGCAGACGGAATCGGCATTGACGAGAGAATCGACCATCCGAACCGAAAGAGAGATCTATCTAAGCCGCCGGTGTTGTTGGATTGAAGAGAGGAGAGGAGAGGAGGGGAGGAGGGAGGGACTTACGCCGCCGGTGTTGTTGGCGAGGGAGCGGACAGGGGAGACTCGGCGAAAAATCCACCAATTTCGAAAAAATGTTCGCCTATTTTAGAATGGTTTGCCGATTCAAAAGAAAATGGTTAAAAACCGTTGCAATATAAAAAAGTGTTCACAATTTTAAGAAATTTTTTGTAATTAGTAGACTGTTCATGATTTTTATTAATGTTCCCAATTTTGTAAAAATGTTCATGAATGATCGAAAATATCTAGTTAAACAGTAATGCTTCTGAGTCTTTGTGACTGTATACCCACGTGAATTTTGTAGAATTAATTGCCGGGGTGGATCGGAATATTATAGTATGTTGTTTCCTCGCATTGCAACGCACGGGCCCTTTTGCTAGTCAAGATAGAGAGACGAAACATCTTTCTTTTGGGCTACGGAGACTAAACATTGCCTCCCATATTTCTTCAATGATTTCTTTGTGCGGTCTGATCGCTTGAGTATTTCATTAAGGCAATGAGTTATATTTGGGAGAAATATTTGTATTACTCAATCATAAAGTCCTTACAATCTTCTCTAACTATCTGTAACACACTCGGAGGGCCTGACCCTAACCAGGTCATGGTATGGCCCTCTTTCCTACCAAAGTTTGCTAGGCTATCACTAGCTTTATTCTGTGAACGAAAAACATGAGTAATACAAGTAGATCGAAGACTTAACAAATATCTAATCTCATTAATCAACGACGCATACATCGATCGGTCCACGTCTCGAGTGTTGATCATCGACACCGCCATGAGCATTAAGGTAATGAGTTGAGGCAAGCCTTACAACCCTATGTATTTGTGCATGGGACCATTGAAATGATTTTGCTTGATTGAGGTTATTT
Organism: Aegilops longissima; assembly: GCA_021605205.1. Taxonomy (NCBI): domain Eukaryota; kingdom Viridiplantae; phylum Streptophyta; class Magnoliopsida; order Poales; family Poaceae; genus Aegilops; species Aegilops longissima. The sequence goes on from CM038678.1 coordinate 472,896,653, forward strand.
GTATGTATGATTTGCAATGGAGTTGTCTTTTGTCTTCTTCTCATTGTAATGCCCTGCAAGTACCCATGTTCCCATAGATCGATCAAGGAGGAGTTAAGAAGCGATGATGTGTGGAACGATATTCTGGTAAAGGCTTGGTGCGGTAGCAAAATATTTCATTGAGGATAAATGAGGTGTAGTCATTAAACGTCCAATGCCTTTGTCTGAAGTAATTCTTAATAAATGAGGTAACCCCGCGCAACAATAAGGGCCAACGATTGGACAACTGACTCTCGATGCAAGTCGTGACCTATTGTAACGTATTTTGGACACATTCCCCACTTCATCATGTTGTGAGCACACCGTAATGGGTGTCTTTTAGGACTATGTTTAATATCAAGATGAGATTCCAAGCACAGATGAAGGCCGTGAGAGTAAGATCTTATACCCATGCATATTTTCCTTATCATTGAACAAAGGCACCCTTCGAACTATGGTAAGCTCGTGACTGAGGCAGCGAAACCACCAGTTGGAAGCCGAGAAGCACTAGTAATAAGCTGGTGGAAATGCACGCTGCTGATCAGGGGTAAATTCCGCCATGATCTCGAGTTGCTGCAAACAAGCATTGAATCAAGATATCATCAAATTGATCGATGCAGGGCCAGCTTCAGATGCAGGTAAATATACGTTCACACTTACATTTATAAAAATTGGCAAGACTTTTAGCAGTAAACCCATGATCAAATTTCATGTTATCCACCGTGATTCAGCCGTAGCAATCAAGGCCACTTGAACGAAAATGTAACATAATACAACCAAATCAAGATGGAGGGACCAAACATCTTTCTTTTGGGGGTACAGAGACTAAGCATTGCCTCCCATATTTCTTTGAGGTGAAAATGTTTGGAGCGGTGAGATTTCAAAGACCTAAAACCTGGCTAAACTCTGCTGGATTATCCAGGCCGTTGGATCGCATCTGCCGAAAACGGACGGTGGATATGTGGGGGCAGGTGGCCCCCATAATTCAGCTCGCTCGCGAGGCAGCTGGTTTCCAATTTCGAAACCAGTTTCGGAGAGCAGCGGAGGGAAACAGGAAACCAAATCGATCCCCATTCAATTCCGATGGCCTCGCCGCCGCCGCCGCCGACCACCGTCCGCCGGAACCCCCCCCGCCGCGGCAGGGCGGCCCTCACCCCGGGCCCGACCCCTGCCCCGGCGCCGACCCCGGCCACGGCCACGACCACTCTCCGCTCCCGCCGCCGGAAAGCCCCGGTCATCTCCCGCCCGCTCGACGACGAACCCGCGGCGGCGGCGGCAACTCCGCGGCGCCGCCACCCTCTCCCGCCTCCTCCGCCCACCCCACCCGACGCCGCCATTTCCTCCCCACCCCTCCTCCTCCTCCGCCGCGGCCGCCGCCCCGGCGCTCACCTCCTCGACCTCGTCGCAGCCGGCGGCGGGGAGGACCGCCTCAAGGTGTACCTCCGCATCCGCCCCTCCCGGCGCCGGGCGGAGCGCGGCGGCAGGCCCGCCGCCGGCCGCGCCAGGGCCAAGGAGCAGCCGCCCAAGAAGCAGCAGCCGCCGGCGGTCTGCCTCGTCGCCACCGGCCCCGGCTCCGTCGCGCTCACCGTCCCGCAGGCCAAGCTCGTCGACCACCGGCGCGGCCGCACCGCCACCGAGGTCTTCGACGGCTTCTCCGCCGTCCTGCCGCCCGACTCCTCGCAGGTATAATTAACCCCCAAACCCTCACCCCCTCCCGATTAGAACCCATTTTGATGCCTCGCTAAGAACAAGTTGCTGTACCCCAAGAAAAGCACCAAAACCCCGACGAATCGGCTCCATTTCGACCTGCATTTGCATTGCACCTGTGCATTTTGTAATTCTGTTGGGAGGATCATGTGAGCATCCCCAGCACGGCAGTGAGGAACTCGTGGTTACAGTGTTTGAACCAGACTTTTTCTACTATAGGTAGCTGGCTGGAGATGTTTAACTCGTGTAAACTTTGCACAGCTTTTGTATGTATGCGTTTTTAGTTGTGAAGTTTCGTTTGTTGTATGATACGACGAAGGCTCCTACGTGACATGAGTATAGTTCTGTTACTAAAGATCATCGATTCATATAATCCTTGTTATGCTAGTTTAAGAAAAAGCGGCATCAATCTTCTTTTTTCAGAACTGCTATTACGATTGTCCTTGCTATTACGATTGTTTACCTTACTGTAGAGACCATGGGCTATTTTTGCAGATTAACCACGGTAAAATAGTTAGGTGTGAGTCCTAAGGATTTTGTCCTATAGGTTTCGTTTGGCATTTTCCCTAAGGATTCGAGTGCACTCTATTTTGGAGGATTTTTCATCCATCGGACATCTTCTTACAATTCATTTTCTTTTCACTCCATTATGTGATGTAATTTTTTCCAACCCGCCCATGGATTTTTATTTATGTACCACCCAACTATTTTTCTTCATAACCCACACAAAGGCTGAAAGACGATAAAATGAATTTTCCTTCCGCATAATCTGAATACAGTCTCATAGATCTTTTCATTTCAGCCTTTAGAAGTCCAATGCACATACCCTGGCTATATCTTCGGTCCTCCAAAATCCATGCATTTGTTTTTTTGTGTACCATCGTGATGCATGACATGCCAAACTCTTGCGTCGTGTGGTCTCGCAGAAATCCAAATCTTCACGATTATGGTTTTTCAGTATCTCTGTTTTCTTGTTCTGTTATTCAAGTAGACATGGCAACCGCGTGTCTTGCTTACTGCATACGATTCGGATGCAAATCCAATCCAAGCAAAGAGTACTTGTCTATGCAATGCAGATATGCGAAATTAATTAACTTTCAGACTATGATACAGAGATAGATATAGGGCTACGGCAGACGGAATCGGCATTGACGAGAGAATCGACCATCCGAACCGAAAGAGAGATCTATCTAAGCCGCCGGTGTTGTTGGATTGAAGAGAGGAGAGGAGAGGAGGGGAGGGGAGGGGAGGGACTTACGCCGCCGGTGTTGTTGGCGAGGGAGCGGACAGGGGAGACTCGGCGGCGGAAGGCGGTGGGGCTGCGGCTTGGGAGGGGAGGATACACGCTGGCGTGTTGGTCGGAGGAGAGGAGGCGGCGGCGGCGGCGGCGGCGCGGAGGAGGGGGAGGTGTCGACTTCGACTCGCCGGCGCCGCTGTTGGAGGGAGGAGGGAGGTGGCCGTCTCGACCATATTCTTTCTCAAAAACCCATTCTTCTGGGCTCTGTTGGGCCGGCCTCCTTCCTGGGTTCCACTGGGCTCCATCATTATCCCCACGCCTCCTCATAAATGCATTCAAATTAATGCCTTCTCATGAGAGACTGAGATGTTCTCAAAAAAATAAAATGAGAGACTGTGAGAGTTGCTCCATAAAAATGAAAGGCTACGAAAGAGCCTTTTATTTTATTAACCCCTACAATAATGAGAGAGCATCTATGTATAAGCTAAATAAACCAAATTCAGAGGCGGCCAGCTCAAAAGGAAACAAAGTTGAGTGGTACAAAATGGATTTTCCCATACAATTTTTAGTTGCAACCGATTTGTCAATGAAACAAAAACAACTTGACAGGCGTCGATGATTGACTCCCACAAGTTCTAGTAAACTCTGCAACACCCAAGCCTCACACGGACTCGGCATCCCCGACCAAAAATTAATCACTGTTTAGACGTGGGCAGGTCCGTCAACAACCGGATCACACCTCCGCTCTCCATCTCCTCTGTGCACCACACCCACCTTGGACTCGAGCACCCAAGCCCTATGAGATAGGCTACACGGCGAACAAAAGAAGGAGCTCTTCGGCTTTGCCGCTCGCTCGAGCCAGATATAGGCGGTCTTGCCGGCAAGCTCTCCGGAGGGCAACAACGTGAACGAGCTAATGGACGACAAGCCGGTCCACACCACACATCATCATGGGTCGTGTTGGCGCACTTCACCAACCATGGTGAAGGAAGAGCCGGAGGTGGCGTTCCAACATGCACAAGCTAACTAGAGGTACAACCTCCCGCTCCTTGACAAGCACCGGCTCACCGGGGGGCAAATTGCCCGCACGAGCATCGAGGCGGACCTGGGGTACAAAGAGTTAGCATTGCCTCTCATATTTCTTTGAGGTGAAAAAAGTTGGAGTGGTGAGATTTCAAAGACCTAAAACCTGGCTAAACCCTGCTAGATTATCCAAGCCGTTGGAACGCATCTGCCGAAAACGAATTGTGGATATGTTGGGGCAGGTGGCCCTTTAATTCAGCTCCTCCCACTCCCTCGCGAGGCACCTGGTTTTCAAAGCCGCCCCAAGCATAGAGACCTATACTGCGCTCTGTGTTGGAGAAGACACAACGCACCCGTTTTTGCTAGTTTTGTTTTTTATTTTTATTTTTCTATTCTTTTTTTGTTTCCTTTACTTTAAATAATTTGAAACTTCAAAACCTTTTGAAATTTTTAAAAATTGTGAAATTTGAAATAAAACGTTCAAGAAAACATAAAATGGTTGTGAACTCAGAAAATGCTCAGGATTTTTCTAAAAATGTCGGCATGTTCAAAACAATGTTCGCAATTCTGGAAAAATGTTCGTAGAATCAAAAAAGTCTGTGTATTAGAAATTATTATTGAAATTGAAAAAATGTTTGCTAATTCAAAAAATGTCCTAAATTTTAAAAACAGTTCGTGAATTACAAAAGATTTTATTGATTCCTAAAATAATTGCTGATTCGGAAAATGTTCATGCATTTCAAAACAATTTTCGTAAAATTTAGAAAAAAATCACCAATTTCAAAAAATGTTCGTCTATTATGGAATTGTTCGTCGATTCAACAGAAAATGCTTAAAAACCGTTCGTAATATAAATAAATGTACACAATTTTTAAGAAAATGTTTCTAATTAGTAAAAACCGATCATGATTTTTAAAAATGTTCCCAAATTTGTAAAAATGTTCATGAATGATCGAAGGTATCTAGTTAAACAGTAATGCTTCTGAGTCTTTGTGACTACATGTGTGAATTTTGTAGAATTAACTGCCGGGGTGGATCCGAATATTATAATATGTTCTTTTAAAAATATTTTTTGTAATTCGGAATAATTCTTTGAATTACCAAGTTTTTTGACAACCACGATATTTTTTTCAAAAATGTGAACACTGCTTCAATTTGTGAATAAATTTTTAAAAATAAACATTTTCTTGCATTTGTGAACTATTTTTTAAAATCATGCGATGAGATGTGAACAAAATATGGTCATCGCCATTGGAGATTATGATTTTTTTCCTCATGTTGCAACGCACAGACCCTTTTGCTAATCAAGATAGAGAGACTAAACATATTTCTTTTGGGGCTACAGAGACTAAGCATTGCCTCCGATATTTCTTCAATGATTTCTTTGTGCGATCTGATCGCTTGAGTAATTCATTAAGGCAATTAGTTGAGGCAAGGCCTTGCAACCCTATGTATTTGTGCATGGGATCATTGAATGATTTTGCTTGATTGAGGTTATTTGTATGTATTATTTTCAATAGAGTTATCTTTTGTCTTCTTCTAGTTGTAATGCCCTGCAAGTACCCATGTTCCCATAGATCGATAAAGGAGGAGTTAAGAAGTGATGATGTGTGGAACACTATTCTGATAACCAGAAAGGATTGGTACGGTAGCAAAAAATAATTTATTTTAGATAAATGAGGTGTAGTCGTTAAACGTCCAATGCCTTTATCTGAAGTAATTCTTAATAACTGAGGTAACCCCGTGCGACAATAAGGGCCAACGATTGGACTACTGACTCTCGATGCAAGTTGTGACCTGTCGTAACGTATTTTGGACACATCCCCCGCTTCATCATGTTGTGAGCACACCATAACAGGTGTCTTCCAGGACTATGTTTAATATCAAGGTGAGATTCCAAGCACAAATAAAGGCAATGAGAGTAAGATCTTATACCCATGCATATTTCCTTATGATTAATAAACCAACAAAGGCACCTTTCGAACTATGGTAAGCTCGTGACCCAGGGCAGCCAAACCAGTGGTTGGAAGCCGAGAAGCACAAAAAACAAACTGGTTGAAATGCATGCTGCTTACAAGGGGTAAATTCCGCCATGATCTCGAGTAGATGCAAACAAGCATTGCGTCAAGATATCATCAAATTGATCGATGCAGGGCCAGATTCAGATACAGGTAAATATATGTTCACACTTGCATTTATAAAAATGGCAGGAATTTTAGCGGTAAACCCACGATCAAATTTTATGTTATCCACCGGTGATCCAGCCTACAACAATCAAGGCAACTCCAGTGAAAAATACAACTGATATCGACGAAGGGAGACTAAACATCTTTTTTTGGGGGAGGGGGGGGGGGGAGGGGGCGGTAAAGAGACTAAGCATTGCCTCCCATACTCTTGGATGGCCACAAATTAAATAGTTATTTAGATACATTAAAACTGAACATTTTTCCAGCCTTCTCAAGGCATCAGCGCTCCTGTCCGTCTGATCGTCAGTTTGAAGCATTTTTGGCCGTTGGATGAGCTGTGAGTCGCTCCTAATCCGGTTATGTTCGCTAAGAACGATCGCTAACCATCCTGGGCCGCTGCTCCGGTCACTTTTTTGGGCGCTCCGGATAAATTGGGCCTAATGGGCCTCTAGCAACCTCCTTACACACACCTGCACTGAGCGAATCGACACGATGCGGAGAAAAAGAGTATGAGAGAAGGACGCCTAAAAAAAGAGAGTATGAGAGGAGGCACGACGATGCAGGTCTCCTCTTCCCTAGGTACGCCGCCGTCGCCTTGCCGATCTCCTCTTCCCTCTGGGCCGCTGCTACTCTTGCAGACGTCGTTTCCACTCATCCCCAAACCCCGTCCCTCCCGATCCCTTTCCTCTTATGATCGAGGGTGAATCATTGATGTGCTGCCAGCTTGGCCGAGATGCCGCCGATGCGCAAGGAAGATGCGAAGGGGCGGCACTACACTCGCAACCCTATTGAGGCGGCGGCGACAGCGGACGCCCCTTGATGAAGACGTCCTTGAAGGTAACGGGCAGGCGACGACAATGGCGCGATGAAGACCTCTCCCGTCCTGATTCCAGTTCGATGTCCCGGCAATTGATGGATTTGACAGCTGGCCATAGGGAGAAGGTCAAGGCTAAGGTATATCGCGAAACGCTTCCCTGCACACCTGGTTCCATTTCACTTCATGACGATACCGTTAACACCCATTCTGAATTTAACAACAACCAGGCAGTAGGATTATCCCACCGGTTCTATCAATTTTTGCAGTCATTGTCTTCGCGTTGTGTTCATTGGCCGGTGACCAGTATGGTAAGCATCCACGTTTCCCTTCCCCTTTCACTTCATATGTATGATTTTTTGGTACAAGGTACCGTGGTTGAACTCCTACTTCACAGTACTAATTTACACGTCAGTCATGTAACTATTTGTATATACTTTGCAGATTCAGTTTTGCATATGGGGATTCTAATGTGGATATTTGATCTTCAGTTCAAGTAATTGAGTTTCTGGTTGTATTGCCATCTACATATATCCAATTTCTAAGAAGCAGAGGTACACGGTCCAGTCAACCAGAAGGTGTAGATTTTCTGCCCGTCTGCATTAGTCTGTACTATACTCATGTGCTTGTTTTCTCCCTGCCCCCTGTCTCCTCTGTGGCTTTCTGAATCCTGCTGGCATGTAGATGCTTATTTGGCCTTCTGGAAGATGTCTCTTGATTCATGTAAGTATTTTTTGATTAAGCTTACCTATTAAATTTTCAGATGGCTCTTGATCCGTTTCAGATTTCACACATGCTCTAGCCACTCATTAATCCAAGCTAATTGGTATTTCATATACTGATCCATGTTGAATGCGGCGTATATATGAAACCAAACAAGAGGCTCAAAATTACATTCAATTTGTTACAACATTTTGTATCTCTAATATATTCGCCAGCTTATGCAACTTTAGTTTTATGTTTCATAATTTTGAAAAATATTGCAGAAACTCGAGATGGTTGGTGTGGATTATGAGCACACACGCACACCTTGCCGCTGGTTGGTGTGGATTCGTGAGGCAGGTGGGAGAAAGATCGACAAAGTGGTGTTGTCCTGCGGCTGGGAGGGCCACGGTGAGCACCCCCTGCCCCCTCCCACAATTTTTTTATGTGCCACAAATTTCTCATGGATGGCTGTGAGATTGCTAATTATGCTTACTTTTGGGTTCACACGAATAATGCTCAGAGAGAAACTTTGTTCCTTCAGTTGATCACATGGCTAAAGAAAATAAATGTGAATATATTATTTTATTAATGTATGTACAAGATATGCTCGTTTCTCTGAAGAAAATAACATGTGAAGACTTCTTTTATTAATGTATAGGATACGTCGATTTTGATGATTTGTGCCTGTCAGGTGTTAAGATTTTATCCATTTTTCTTTTATGGAAGGAAGCTATTTTCTGTACTGTAGCAGTATATTCCAAGGTTCTTTTATTATTTTATAAAATATGTTGACTTTGCTGATTTGTGCCTATCAAATCTTACGATTTTATTATTTTTTCTTTTAGGAAAGGACGCTATTTTCTGTATTGTTTACTCATACAGAAAGAATCTAAAATTCGATACCCCATGTAGAATGTATGACCATGCCAACTGTCCCTATGCTTTGCATTTAAGCAATCAACATGGACACATAATGTTGACAAGTGGAAGTGTCAAGATTTACAGTTTTGAATATTCTTAGTAGCCGTATATGTAGTTGTATATTTTGCGAAAAATACATGTAATTTGTATACTTTCATTCGTCATGATAATTGCGTGCATGCGTGCGTGCGTGCGTGTCCTCATATGCTTTTTCCATGCCAAGTTATGCTATTGCTATCTATCTTACTACTCGTCTTGTATACTAATATAGAGGTTACAATTATTAATGGCATTAGGCTTAATTTAAAAGTAGTTTGTGCATGCCAGTCCAATTTTTATGTATTTGAAGTATGAGTTTATAACTTGATCTTCATGAGAAATATGATGAGATTGCAGCAGGGGAGCTGAAGTACTCTGAGGCAATCTTTCATGGGAGTTGATCTGGAGGTAGATGTAAATTACTTATCTTTGACTTGATTTAGCAAATTTCAAAAGTTTGTGCTAACTTCACGTCATGGTATATTCTTGACATCGCCCAATCCTTATACAATACAAATACCTTTTAGGTTATTACCCACATTATTTTAGAAGATTACCCTCACCAACGTTGTGATGCTAATACGGCTACATGCATAAGATATTTCTTAGTAAGCATGCCTGTGTGTAACTATTTTCTGAAATATACATTAACTCTATGGCATACTTGTGATAGTGTGGTCAAATTAAATGGTCAACTAAAATATTTCTTAGTGTGCTGCATTGAGCAATTTCTCTGGCATACTTGGACCATTTGGATAATGCAAAGCTTACCTTTATACGCATGTAATATATATTTGCACAAAGAACCTATCATAGTATTGAACTTTAGCCTCAATAATCACGGAGGATTGTAATTCAAGATCTTTTTTGCGAATGAATTCAAGCTTCATATCTGAAGAAATACTCTTCTTAAACCTTTGGAAGCAATGGTTTTTCAATTGGTATATATACTGTTTTGTCGCTCAATATATTTGTCTGATGTAGGAGGACCAAAACTACTAATAGATGGATTTATCAGTTTACACAACCACCAATCGATAAACTGCAGTAAAATAAAGAAAAATGTGTGAAGGTCAAACAACCAACCAAGTACAATCAACAAGAGACGCCAAGATTGCACAAGGTGACCTATGTGCTTATGATTTTAGTGCTTAGAGAGGTCGTTCGAGGTTGATCGTGTGTCGCCTTCAGAGTTCTCTGCGTTTTCGCTAAAACTTATAGCATGTAAGAACACACCTATGGTCAGGCTTTGGTTATTTATCTTACAGGAGACATTTGCTATACGTTTCATTGTATATATTTAAATAAATTCGTTGTATGCTACCGGAAAACTAGACGTGCATGGCAACGTACGGGTGCTCGGGTGTCAACATACTAATGGAGCACAATTTTTTTGGGCAAGATGTGATTTGTGGGGAAAATATCACCTATTTTCTTGTTTGAGAATCAGTTATACTACCTTAAAGATTGATTGATGATGATAATAATAATATATTTCTACATATATGGTATGGGGCCTAATAATGTTTAAGTTTTGTATCACACGCAAAATTGCCGAGTCACTGCCTGGTTGGACTCCACTAACATATTCCTACAAAAAATTACTAATTAAGTCATGTGTTATATCATAATTCATATATTAATTTTGCTAGAGTAAAACCTCTAATATAATTCCTTCTATCACTAATATTGTAGTGCCAAAGTAGACGGGCGCAGCAACGCGCGCTTTCAATGATCTAGTAAGCTCTTGAGGTGAAAGTATTTGGAGTGATGAGATTTCAAAGACCTAAAACCTTGCTAAACCGTGCTGGATCATCCGTGCCGTTGGATCGCATCTGCCGAAAACGGACGGTGGACGTGTGGGGGCAGGCGGCCCCATAATTCAACTCCCCCCACTCGTTGGTTTCCAAAAATTCAAAGCATTTTGGGAGAGCAGCGGAGGGAACAGAAAAGCAAATCGATCCCCATTCTATTCCGATGGCCTCCCCGCCGCCGCCGCCGACCACCGTCCGCCGGAACCCTCCGCGCCGCGGCAGGCCGGCCCTGACCCCGGGCCCGACCCCGCCCCGGCCCCGACCCCAACCACGGCCACGGCCACCCTCCGCTCCCGCCGCCGGAAGGCCCCGGTCATCTCCCGCCCGCTCGACGACGAACCCGCCTCCGCGGCGGCGGCGGCAGCAACTCCCGCGGCCGGCGCCACCCCTCTCCCGCCCCTCCGCCCACCCCACCCGACGCCGCCATTTCCCCTCTCCACCCCCCTCCTCCTCCTCCCGCCGCCCCGGCGCTCACCTCCTCGACCTCGTCGCAGCCGGCGGCGGCGGAGGAGCGCCTCAAGGTGTACCTCCGCATCCGCCCCCTCCCGGCGCCGGAGCGGGAACGCGGCGGCAGGCCCGCCGCCGGCCGCGCCAGGGCCAAGGAGCAGCCGCCGCCGCCCAGGAAGCCGCAGCAGCCGCCGGGGGTCTGCCTCGTCGCCACCGGCCCCGGCTCCGTCGCGCTCACCGTCCCCCAGGCCAAGCTCGTCGACCACCGGCGCGGCCGCACCGCCACCGAGGTCTTCGACGGCTTCTCCGCCGTCCTGCCGCCCGACTCCTCGCAGGTATAATTAACCCCCAAATCCCCATCCCCTCCCGATGAAAGCAGCAACTTTGATGTCTCCAAGAAAAGCACCAAAACCCCGACGAATCGGCTCCATTTTGACCTGCATTTGCATTGCACCTGTGCATTTTGTAATTCTGTTGGGAGGATCCTGTGAGGAGCTGTTACAGTGTGTAAACTTTGCACAGCTCTTGTACGTATGTATTTTTAGTGGTGAAGTTTTGTTTGTTGTATGATACGGCGAAAGCTCCTACATGACATGAGTATGGTTCTATTACTAAAGATCATCGATTCATATAATCCTTGTTATGCTAGTTTAAGAAAAAGCAGCATCAATCTTCTTTTTTCAGAACTGTGCGTTCACCTCACAGTTGTGCCAAGTATAAGGAACTTATTGTCCTTGCTATTACGATTGTTTACCTTACTCTAGAGACCATGGGCTATTTTTGCAGATAAACTACGGTAAAATAGTTAGGTGTGAATCCTAAGGGTTTTGTCCTATGGGTTTCACTTGGCATTTTTCCTACGGATTCGAGTGCACTCTATTTTGGAGAGAGTTTTTCATCCATCGGACATCTTCTTACAATTCATTTTCTTTTCACTCCATGATGTGATGTAATTTTTTCCAACCCGCCCATGGATTTTTATTCATGTACCACCCAACTATTTTTCTTCATAACCCACACAAAGGCTGAAAGACGCATAAAATGAATTTTCCTTCCGTATAATCTGAATACAGCCTCATAGATCTTTTCATTTCAGCCTTTAGAAGTCCAATGCAGAATGCACATACCCTGGCTATATCTTCGCTCCTCCAAAATCCATGCATTTATTTTTTTGTGTATCATCGTGATGCATGACAGGCCAAACTCTTGCGTCGTGTGGTCTCGCAGAAATCCAAATCTTCAGAGTTATGGTTTTTTCGTATCTCTATTTTCTTGTTCCTGTTATTCAAGTAGACATCTGTGCAGTTTTTATATGTTGAGGCATATTAAAGTTATGGAATTAATGCTTAGCAATACTGAAAAACCAATTCACAATTGGTAAGTCGGTTTGAAAATTCTTGTTTCTAGTCAACCGGTCGTCGGCATGTCAACCAGTATAAAAGTACATTTGTTCACTGCAATACTATTTTTTTTTTTGAGGTGATGCATTACTGTCTTAGTGGTACAATGCTATCGATTTCAGGACAGACCTAGGAGTATTTCTGTACCGGGCTATGTTTAGATGACATTTACTGGACCTGAACCTATGCATTTGCTGGCATGCTATTAATCTCTCCTTGCAATTCCGTGCAGAATGATATCTTTACTCAAGTGATGAACCCGCTAGTGGACGAGTTCTTGGGAGGGAAGAGCGGTCTTCTGGTTGCGATGGGTCCGACGGGGTCTGGCAAGACGCATACCGTCTTTGGTACTGCGAGAAATCCCGGCCTGGTTCCGCTCACACTACAGAAGATCTTCGCCGCGGCAGATGAATCCGAAGGTGGCAACCAATCGCCAAGGTACACCTGTTCTGGCCTTTTTGCTGCCAGCTTGGTACACTCTACTAGTGTAGTGCATAATCTGCATATCTAGTACTGGGTCCGTGCTAGGATTGACGCCAAATGCCGCAATATAGCAAATGTTCAGAAGATTACTGAAGCATGCAAGGCTGAAAATTCTGAAACTAAAAAAGTTTTACCGTTTTGGATTCTCTCGCGAGCAGCTTATAGCTTAACATGATGTGCAAATGCAAGTTCTTTGTTAGGTTTTCTAGCTATGGTGGAAGCAATTAAGGGCGTGTTCGGGAGCCCTCCACAGCCTCCAACTCCTCAACTCCATCGCCAGGATCCTTTCGCCGGCTTCTTCCGAGCGATCCAGGAGCGAGCGAAGCGTTCGGCGGCGCAGCTTCTTGCTCGTACGAGGAGCCAGCCTCAAGCCCGTGAAATTGCCCAATGTAGCCCATTCAGCTGGAAAGTTGTAGCAGGCTCACAGCCAAATTCGCTGGGAAAGTTGTGGATGGGCTATAGGCCTGGTGGTTCTCTCGTGGAATGGACAGAGTTTTTCGATAGTGGGATTGCGTGCCTATTCGAACCGGTACGCTCGCTCACTTCGGGGTGGCAACAAGGTGTAAATTTAGGCCAACTCTCGCTTCTTCAGATCCTGGGAGCTGGGAATTGCTCGCTCCTCAACTCCACCGAAAATACACTACCGTGATAGCCAGCTTCTCAACTCCATAACCACGATTTGGAGCGTTCGGCTCAGCTCCAGATCTGGAGTCATGGAGTTGAGGAGCCGGAGGGCTCCCGAACACGCCCTAAATCACAAACACTCCTTTAATGAGTTCCATGTCATACTTGCAGGTCATTTTACTTGTCAATGTTCGAGATTCTCTGTGAAGGAAAAGGAGAACGGATTCTCGATCTTTTGTCTGATGGAGCAGAAATGGTCCTCCAGCAGTCAGCAACAATTAAAGGCCTTAAAGAGGTATCTACCATCTCAGTTGGCCTACTTTCCTTAAAATTAGGCCCCTTGGAACAACACTCTGAACATGCCTGATAGGGTCATATATATAGTAGTCTTACTCTGGTGTCATTTTAAATGTCATGGCCACGACTTCGTGACAACTTAAATATCTTAAGGAATTTGCACTTCTTTGCTGCAATCAACCTTGGCTTCCAACCTGAAAGACGGGGTCTTGGAATGGCAAATTCCATTTCCAGTTGATATGCAATAATGCACTGCGTTGATATGAATGGTTTTTGTAGTAGCATGCAGTAAGGTGCTCGCCTTTCTGGTAATAGCATAAAATTAGATGCTCACTGTTATTTATTTTGCAGGTGGCCATTTCAAGTGCCATGGATGCTGAGAGTTTAGTTTCACGTGGCATGCTTAAGCGCAGCACAGCTGCAACTGATGCCAACAGTGAGTCAAGGCATGTTCTCTGTATAGATAGATCTGCAAACATAGCTTTCATATAAATACCACTTATCCTGAACTTTTTAGTTGCAGTTATATACGATGATGTTAATATTAACTTCATATTGTATTGCAGCCGGTCACAGTGCATCATAACTATATGTGCTGTTCATAAAAAAATTGAACAACAAAGTGAGTACCCTATTAGTGGATCTGTCCTGACCATTGCAGACCTTGCTGGGGCAGAGCGAAAAAAGAATACTGGAAATAAGGTCTATTCGTCTATCACCGTTAATTGTATTGTATAGCAGTGATCATATAACCGTATGTCATGACACCTGTTCTTCTACTGGATAATGGTCTAAATAACTTTTAATCTTTGATTTTGCAGGGTTCAAGGTTGTTGGAGAGTAACTTTATCAACAATACATCCATGGTTTTCGGTCTATGTCTGAGGGTAAAATTAGTTTGTTCATTTGCTGCCCTTTATGCACAACAGATGGTGCTTGCAGAATGCATTTTTTTGTCAGTGAGGTGCGCCTGCCAGCTAATGATAGTTTTCCTTTTCAACTTTGGTAACTGCAGGCTTTATTAGATCATCAGAAAAATCAGAAGAAAACCTTGGTGAAACATTTTAAGAACTCAATGGTATGTGTGCTGACAATGTATTCTTTTGAAATAATATTATTTTCATTTGTCCTAAATATTTTGTGTTTTCAAAGTTGACAAGGTACTTGAAAGACTACCTGGAAGGAAGGAAGAAGATGACTCTGGTAAGTCATTCTGCGATAAAATGGTCTATTTTTCTTATCAACAGCTCCTCAAATGACATCTTACTAGTTCAAAGTTTTTTTGATCCTGACAAATGTACTACTCCCTCGGTCCCAAAATAAGTGTTGCTGATTTAGTATAAAGTTATGCTAAATCAGCGACACTTATTTTGGGACGGAGGGAGTATTATTCTATTGGCCATTATGAAGGATGCCTATTGAATCTTTTTCAACCGAAGGCCCATTTTGTGCAAGTCATTCACAATCTCTATATTTTTATGCTGGAAGAGAGTGTCATTGACACCCTTACTCTGAGGTCTACACAGTGCATGTTGACTTGATAAGTGCACTGTTTTTAATTACCATTTCTATTGTTTCTCAGATTTTGAACGTGAAACCAGGAGAAGATGATTACGCAGATACATCATATTTGCTCAGACAAGCATCTCCTTACATGAAAATAAGGTAATTCCCTTTATTTTTTCTTCTCCCAGTCTAGATTGAATGGATTGAATGGCAGTGGCCAATAGTACCATTTCATGCTTGATTTACGTTAGTCAAACGTCCTTTGCATATGTGATATACTCCTAGGTAATTTTTTTTATAAATATAGTACTATTGACAGGGTTGTATAAGTAGCAACACACTGTACATACAAAACCAATGAAAGACTTTGCCTGTAGATTCTATATGTTCAATGGTGTGTACTTACTGATTCCTTCAAAGAAATTCGTTTAGCTTTGGTGTCGAAGAAGTTGTTCTTCGTGACACTGTAGTTAAATGACTCCATGTTGTACTTGAAATCCGACCGTTTTGTCAAAAGTCGCATGTACGTTGGGTCGCCTCTATACATAGATACATATGCATATTTATCATTCATTCTATTTCCTGTTATCTTTTCAGGTACACCAGCCTTGATGAATCTTCTGACTTGGTTTTCCAAAAGAGAACCAATGTTTCCCTGGTTTGCCAAGAGAACAAGAAAAAGAGGAAGGTTAACAAGCCCGAACCTGAAGTTGTTACGGTACAAATTGATTTAATCCTCCAATAATTTTGTCCCATTTAAGTATTTAATTTCTGTCTGGCGCAGAGCCTTACTTGTATAGACATTTCAGCTCCGATAATTAATTATTTTGAATGAGCTATCATTTTTGTTATGTTCTGCAGGTTGAAGAAAAGGAGCTGCAAAGAGTGTCTCGAAGTGAACAAATCATGAAGAACCTTTTCAATGCTTTATGGGCTGTTTCAAAACAAAAGATTTCGGTAAACAGCAAAAGATTGGTAATTTGTTCCTTCGAGTTTCTTTTTGTATTGTGTTGATCCATGGTATTTCGTTCATAGGAGTCTGAGGTTGCTGCTAAAAGCATGCGAGAATTGCTCAAAGATAAAGACATTGAAATTCTAGAGCTGAAAAAGGAGTTGGATGACCTGAAGTCTCGTTGTTCACACGTTAAGCAAAATGATGCTGCATCAATTGCTATAAGCTCGGTTTCTCAAACTGACCTGGCCAGTGGCGCTGCATTAGAAAATTTCCATGTAAGTTCAGCTTCAAATTATAATATCTGACGTTTGATGTTCTGTTTACATTACTGCCTTATATGGGCATGATGAATGACTTAGATTTGGAGGTATATATGCTATATGATTTTCTGCTATTTCAAGCAAGAATCAAATAAGCATGCTTTAATATTAGAACTCTATAAGCAAGTTACCATATCTCCAATGCTCATGTGTATTTTTTTTTTGCATATCACCTTCTGCCCTGTGTACTACTTGTGCCTAGTCATACTTGTGCCTCAATAGCAAGCAACATATCTCCCCTTTTAAGTCTGTATCTCAATACTGTATATGCCATGAGATCGTACACTCTAATTTTACTTGCTGCCTGAACAGCCATTAGGAGTAGCATATGGTGTTCGTGTTGCTTGTGTAGACTTGTAGGGTGTTCTTTGTTGTATGAAATCGGCACTTTCTTGCCCAACTTTTTCATATATTTGCTTCTACTCTTTGTGAAAAGACACGCAAACGCTTGTTTTCATGTTATCTGAAGTAAGTCATACATATGAGGTTGGAACTTTCTTGCTGATATGCTTGTGTTTGTCTACAGCTGAGCACTGAGTTGGTACAAAAGATCTCAGAAGAATCTACATATTCTGATCCAGAAATGTCTTCAGCTTATTGCGATATGACAGGTTTATATGTTTTCACAGTAAACATGTCCTCACCAATATCAGCACATAGTTGTTTTGGTTCTGAGTCCATTTTTGTATAACAGAGAAATCCGTCGACTGTGATACCTCTGTTGCTAATTTGATAGATGAACAAGAGTTGAGCTCCAGATATTTGAAGGTTTTATACTTATCCTTCAACATTCTGCATTCCGTCATGAGCAATGTGTCCACACAGTTCAACCTTTTGTGATGCGACCTAGCGTTGAAGAAATTCGCCTCATCTTCTACTGATACAACGCCATCCTGCTTTTTCAGAAAGAGGAGTCATGCACTCCTGATGTTACTGAACCCAAGTGCGATCTGAAAAAGGAAAATACTGAGGTGGGCATGCAATTTTCTCTCACTTTCTCATGTATGCAGAGTCATTTTGCATTGCATTTGACCGTAGTTCTTGTTACTGAACAACATCATTTTTACTTTTATGTTTCTCTTATTTCAGATAATGGGGCAAGTGGGCAACAAGGAATCTGATGGTTCTGAGAGTTGTTCCGAGCAAACATCTGCACCTGACGGTGGTGTAACACATGCACCCAGTCATTTGGATGATCCATCTGAGCTAAGCTATACAGGTCCAATTGTATATCCACTTTGCTTGAAAGCTCTTAAACTAACTAGTACACAACAACTGATACACATGTATCATTTCTGCAGAACTTCAAATAGTTCCATGTAATCTGTCCGCACAGTTTACTGATATAGAAGTTAGCGAGAAAGCTCCCATGGAACAAAGTAAAGAAGAGTTAAGCAGCAATACAGAAGTGGAGAGTATTCAACATGATGTCGATATAAAAGGTTCAAAATCATTCCTTATGCTTGTTTCTTCATTGTTAGTGATGTACTTTTTTTTGTTGTTAAACTTTTGCTCAATCTTTGTACAGAAATGAAGCAACTGAACTCTGACGCTGGAGACAATCAGCCTTCCTTAGAGCTGCAAGGGATGGTTTGCTATCATTTAATCCTTTTGTTTTTACAACTCAAAGGAAAGTTTACCCTGCCCGTTTTTGGAATGTTCTTAGTATGCCATGGTTGGTCATGATGGCAGGCTGATGCATATTGCATTCTTTCTGTGGCAGTATGTCCATATGGGTTCCTCCTAAACATAAAAAAAATATTAATCCGTTTCAGACAGTCGAAAACTCTTCACAGTCCTCCTTAAAGTACCGCGAGAGATTTCTGCGTAGGGAAAGCAGTATCAATATGCATGATCAATTATTTCTGCTACTAGGAACACCCTACTGAAAATTATGACATATCGGTTGAGCTTTTCCTTCTTCTCTTCTAGGGTGCTACTCACCAGAATCCTGATGAACTGGTGCCTGAACCAGAAATTTGCGAGCCCACGGTAAAGGAGGCCGTTGCAGAACACGGTAGGCGTCAAGTGTCCTGCATCATAATCTTTGGTCGCTAATTTTTGCTATATTCACGTCGCTTGCATTAAATGATGCGATGAGTCGCCTAATCAACATCGGTGCATATCTGCAGCACATGGCCGACATGTACCAGATGAAGGGCTTCCCCAGACGAAGGCTTCAATGGTAAGCTCTTTTGCTGCTTGTCTAGACTTGTCTAGACGAAGGATTCCAGGGTTATTTATAATAATGCTGTCATACCACACATATTTTGTTTCTACAGTTGCATTTCCTGATTTGGTTGTCTTGCTTATGCCAAGGCTCCAACCAAAGACTGTCAGGCAGAGGGAACCGTGAATGACCAAAAAGAGAACATTTGCCGGGAAGAAGCAAATGAGGACCTTTGCGCTTCGAAGCCTCGTGAAAACACAAAGAAGACGTCAAGGTGAGCGAGCGTACTTACGGAAGGCGGCACCTAATTGCAAGAACCAGCTTGATAAGTAAAATTAATATCTGTAATGTGGTTTGGTGAAGCAGGAGGAGGCTGCTGCCGGTGGCGTCCATGATGCTCAAGGAGTTCACCGGGCCTGCCATCGATGCCGCGGACTCAAAGAGGGCCACGGTACGCACGCACGCGCCCCCTTTGTTTGCGGAAAGCGTTTGGTTTTGGACCTATTGATTCTAACCTAACTGACTGGCGCAATGGCTGTTACTGCAGGATGGAGGAGGCGCCAAGGCATCGTCGGGCGAGCAGTCGGCGACGGCTGCTGGGCGATCGGACGCGCTCATCCGGCTCCTCAAAGCAAAAGCCCCGCCCATGAGGCATCGCCGGGGCTAGAGAAGAACACCCACCCACTCAATTAGATAAGATTCAGACCCTCAAATCATCTTGGTTCGGTGTAGTTATTATTACTTCTCCACGGTGGGTTGCTTCTGTAGGATCTTCACCAAGTCCAGTTCACAATTAAACTTTTGGTGACACATGGAAATTTATCTATCAAAGAAACGCTCTCATCATCATCGTGCATTCATATAGTTTGCGGTTTTTTATTGGTAGTGAGGAACTATATAGTGAAAAGAAGATGGCACCTGATCCGTAGTCGGCACTTTATTCTGTTTTTTTAAAGCAAATACACCCATAAGTTTAAACAATATTCTCCTTTTTTTATGGACAAATATCTTTATTTTTCTTTTTGTTAGAGGCAAAAAGAGAGAGAAAAACATGATTATTCATAGTCATGAATAGTGTTACCACTGCTTGGTATTTTAAATAACAATTTTAGACTGTTATTTTTGGTACAAGCAACATTCATTCTTTTTGGTGAATTCTAACATGTATTAAGTATCTAGGTTTTGGATTTTTTTTTTAAATGGAGCTTTGCAGCGGTACAAATCCTCGCTCTTAGAGCAACTCTAGCAGATAGCCTCTCATGTCTTTCATGTTTTCTTATTTATTTATAGTATTTTTATATGAAAACTTCTAAATATAGGATGAACTTTTTCATCACTGTGCAATATTTTTTTTCAATATGCGATGACATTTCTAAAGGACAATAAGCATTTTAAATATATATTAAACATTTTGAAATACTCGATGAACATTTTCAAAATACACAACGAACATGTTCCAAATACATGATGGACTTTTGTTTTCCCAAATACATATTTTCCTTTGAAATATGTGCACTTTTTTGATACACGATGAACAAATTTCGAATATACAATAAATATTTTTAAAATACACTATGACTTTTTGGTAATACATGTTGAACAATATTCAAATATGCGATGAACAATTGCTAAAAACATGACAGATTTTCTTGAAATAGATTGTGTATAATTTCTAAAATAGAAAATGAACATTTACAAAACACATGATAAACATTCTTTGAATTGCATGATGAACATTTTTAAATACACGAAGAGTTTTTTTAAAAGCCATGTTTTTTCAAGAAAAGCGAACACTCTTCAAAATTACAAGAACGATTTTTCACTTACATGAACAAAATTTGCACTACTTCATTTTTTGACGTAGTTATATAAAATTAGTAAAATTAAAATATTTTTATAAATACATTCTTAATTTGATAAAATGTTGGATTTCAAGTGAACCGTAAAATGTAGCAACTTTTTTTTTAGTGTGAAGTACAAATAGATGAAGACAAGACAACCGTAACTTTTTTTTTGAGTGAACCGTAAAATGTTGAAATGTAGCAACCTTTCTTTTTGAGAATTCGTACAAATAGATATATTTTGTGAGTAAATTGCAAGTAGCAAGTAGCAACACAACGATATTAAAAATCAGCTGCGGCCCAATTTGCTAGGCCACACCGTGCGCACTC
Organism: Aegilops longissima; assembly: GCA_021605205.1. Lineage (NCBI taxonomy): Eukaryota > Viridiplantae > Streptophyta > Magnoliopsida > Poales > Poaceae > Aegilops > Aegilops longissima. The sequence goes on from CM038678.1 coordinate 472,917,490, forward strand.
TCCTGGGCCTAGACTTCCTCTGTTTTTTTTTGGAGAAACGGGCCTGGACTTGCTAAGTCCCAGGTGCGCGCGCGTTGGTTCATTTAGCGGAAATCTGTTTCTAAAAAAAAAAGCGGAAATGTGATGTCTCAATTTTTTTTTGCGGAAATCTGAACCCCTCAAAAAATAAATAAATAGCGGAAATCTGAATGAAAATCATGTGGCGTAGCTGGTTCGAGAATCTTTTGCCCCTTTTTCCTTTTTCATTCATGTGATGGAATAATAAAATGTGATCTGCACATATGGATTATGTCTGATCGATATTATATTAAAAGTTAGGTTTGAATATTAATGCGTTATTATTAATTACCTTGCGCTCAACAAATGTACGTGTGCACATATATTATTTAAAAGAAACATAAACAAGGCTCCATTCCACGCTGTTGGTTATGGAACTTTGTGGTACATAAATAATAACCTCATGGTACATGAGCATTCATGCACGAATATTGGTGTGCACAAAAAATAAATATATGGAGGTTAGCAACAAAATATCTTACTAAAATGTTCCTGTAGTTTTAAAATATTCACCTCTTATTTATTAAATACTATTTTACTAAATATTCTGATTATTCATTGGTGTATAATTTCACTCGTGGCTTATATTCGTAATTTTTGTATAATGTCAACATAATACAGGACTCACTATTCGTATAAGCATTTTAAATTACAATATTTTTGGTTATACAAACATTTTCTATAACAAGATAATTATGAACTATAAAAATATGTGTATAATTATTCAAATGTTTGATTAATTAAAATAATATTCATAAACTGTAATTTTAAAATATGTTTATTATTCTGTGTTAAACAAACATGGTTATAATACATATATATAATTCCAATTATATGATTGTTTCAAAAATAATAGGTGAATATTTTTAAAAGTACATGGACTTTTTTTTTAAAGTTGGTTATTTTAGATTTATGCAAAGCATCTGTAACACATGAATTGTTGAACTCTATTTGTATTACTGTCATTATAATGTACATACTTTTTTTATTTTTTTTATGGAAAAGAACATGTGCTAAATGGGTTGCACTTATTGCAGCCCATTAGTCATAGCTATTATTATTCTAGTAATCCAGTTTCAGTGGGCCCCATGCCACGTCAGCTATACACATGGTGCCACGTCGGCACACTTTACGTACACATATGGGATTAGCACCGTATTTGAGTTTTACGACCATTTCGGTGTATTTTTCAAGTTAAGACAATAACTGAACATTTCTGGCAAGTTCAAGCACCACTGACATATTTACATCTCATATAAGAGTATCTATAGCCGGACTCAGCAAATCCGGCTCCTCAAACGCCCGCGGACGCACCGGGTGCGTCTGCGGGCACTGACTGGGCACTCCCTATATGCACGTTCCCACACCCACATATCTCATATTCCGTCCCCTATATTCATACTAAACCATGCAACATTGATAAAAACTACAAAGATCATGAGCGGACATACAAATGCACAATCGGTTCATCAAAAGATCACAGCTGGATCAGCGAAAGATAGCCAAAGTTCACATAATATACATAATACGTCGGAAAAGTTCAATCTACAACTAAAAACTTGAAATAAAGACGGGTCTTCACCACTTCCTCGCCGGCCCTTAGCCCTTTCGGTTGCCGGCGTAGCTGTTGGAGTCCACGGCAGGATGATGCGGTCTTGCTTGCGCTTGAGCTTGGCCACCCGTCGGAGGAGGAGGAATCGGAGATGACGAGGAAGCCTTGCAAGCGCCGGATGATGCGGTCTTGCTTGCGCTTGAGCTTGGCCACCCTCGCTGCCTCCCTAGTCGGCGCCAGGGATTGGACAGATTGGAGAAATGGGAGCATCGGGGAGGGGAGGGGAGGGGAGAGGAGCGGAGTAAGCTAGGATTTCTGCCGGACGGAGTTTTTTGTGGGGTCGGGGTGGGCCAGCGATGGGCCTGGCTGACATGGCAGGGGCCTCCTCATATCCGCCCTACATTTGGGACGGATATGAGGGGTGCCGGTCAGCCCGGGCATTTGAGGTTTGTTTGAGAGCTCCAGTTGGATCAGTATTTTGTGATCAGTCAGTGACCGGACAGCCTGCCAGGCGTATGCGACGGATATAGGGCGCTCGGCTGTAGATGCTTTTTTTTTTGGGAAAAGGAGGTTAAGACCCCCGGCCTTTGCATCAATCGATGCATACGGCCATCTTTATTTATTATTTAACATAGGTCTGACAAGAACATACATCAAGCCACCCGAAGCCACCACTCACACCTACAAAATTTGATAATGTGGAGTGCTCTCACTCCCCATATCTAAAACCGGTGTCGTCGCTGATCCATCCACATAACGCATCGGAACCCACAACTGGTGCAACAAACATAACGCCTACACCACATGCACACGTTTTAGACGCCGCCATCATCATCGAACCGCCAACCCATCTTCAGAAGAGATATCTGCATCATCCTTGCCAGTCCGTCCATGCGTTGATGCCACCGCGGCGCCCAACGGGGACACCACCCAGCGCTCGTCCGTCCAGACGCGAAGATTCTGGAAGATCTGTCGTGCGTAGCACCTGCCGACTAAGCATGACATAGCACCTGTCGACGAGGCATGACTTGACATCTCCACCGAAAGCTCCATGCAAGACGATGCCGGTCCACCTCCTGCCTCTGTCTTTTAGCTCTGCTCCACAAACGATGCTCCCAAGAGAGAAAACAACATCGCAATACCGCCATCGTCCGATCTAGAAGACCAGATCCTATGGGTTCCCCCGAAGCAGCACGAGTGGGTCGATAGCAGTTACACGACAATGCCTTCATCAATGTAACGACGCAGAACGCCGCCATCACGTGCCATCGGCTTGGTTTTCACCGGCAACTATGTCTTCCCGACTCGTAGCCGGATCTCGAGATCTGACCATCCAGCCTCATGCCGAACACCTCCGACGGAGGAGATAGCCACCACCACCAGTGGTACCGGCCAGATCAGATCTGACCGGAGGCGCCGCTGACCAGTCAACCATGGCCACACTCCTCCTGATCCGCCTTCCCCACGAAGCCGTCGGAGCAACACTGAACCACCAGGAAAGATGAAGACCGAAGGGCGATCTCGCGCCCCCGCTTCCTCCAGACCACGGGGCTGCAGCCTAGATCCCCGCCGTCCCCATCACCGGCGGTGCCCGGGCTTAGCCGGCGAATGTCTCTGGGGACAATGAGGTGGAGGAGAGGGGGGAGGGGGCTGTAGATGCTCTAAATGCACATATCTTTTTTGTATGAAATTAGAGTATCTCCAATAACTGTCCTAAAATAGGGCATAATCGTTTCTTAGGGCATTTGGAGGCAAAAATAGTGCTCCAACAACAGCCCTTGTTGCAACTTTTTTACAAAAATTAACACTTGGTGTTGTATTTTACAACTGCCCTTTGCAAAACTTGGGTGGCTGCCGTAAAATAATACGCCTTGCACACGCAGCCTCAACCGATGCACGGAACATTCCCACGCCGCGACCGCGCTGTGACCGTGCCTCCACCCCACCATTGTTAATGGCAATTTCGGTCGTGAATGCCACGTCCGCCGCTCGTCCACCCTCCCCAACTCCACCACGACCCCGCCGCTCGACCCTAAACATTTTAGAGCCTTATCTGCACAATCTGTACGCCAATCTTAACATGTACCCAGGGGCGGAGCTATGTTGGGGCTAAAATGGGCCTTGACCCACCCAGCCCAGCAGAAAAATAGGGAAGGATGACATAAAAACTAGGTGGATGTATTTTCTTAGTCTGACCGCCTAGCAATCTGACTGAAGCGCCGCTACTGCATGTACATGTCCACCTATGGTACGTCGCTTCTGTCTGTAAGATCTCACTTAACCTATATATGTTGGGTGAAACATTAAAAAAACATGTAAGAAACACAATCAACTTTGCGCATCAATAATCAATAAGGTGTCGTCGCTGATGTTAGTGTGTCATGAGTGTTCGCGATATCCGGTAGGCGCTCGTCGACACGTACCAAATGACTGACACGGGACCCATGCCTAAACCGGGGAATAGTTTGTAATCCAAACGAAACCCAGCCCAAACCATAAATGTACAAATCCACCGGCCAAACCAAACCAATCCATTCCAAGCAATAAGTGCTAGAATTCAAACCAAATCAAATTGCGTGCTTTCAAATGGTAGTAGAAGTTCAAGCGCAATTTGCCAAACCAAAACCGCAACAACTGCATTTCCGCATGTGAGGCATTATTTCTCGGGACAATCTTGTAAGTACATAAGCCAATTTGTTGACTAGCTAGGTTGGTAAATCAAGGAGCAGGCAAAGGAGGAGAGGACGTCTTCATGGCACCACCAGCATGTCTTGCAAAGACGAGGGTTTTCTACACTCTCTCTTGCACACATGCATAGTGTCGTAGAAGCCGTTCTCTATTACCAAACAACGGAAGCAAAGCCCACTAATTTTGCAGTCCTCGTGCCCTACTTTAATGCAAAGCCCATTTGGCAGCTTGATCTTCTCGCTGTCCGCGTCAGCCATGATTCGGCCTGTATGTCATGGAGCAATAGCAAACGAACAATCGTCGTTATGCAATTATTATTTTAGAGCGGTAGAAATAAACGGCGCAGCGGATTAGACAAGAAGCAAAAGAGATTTTAAAGGCCTTACATTGAGCAACAGTAGCGGAGCACACGAGGTGTAGAGACACTAGGGCTGCTACTGCAAGGATGTGAATCGTGTACTTGTCCATACCATGCCCGAGACGACACAAGGGAGAATCGTTCACTTGGTTGTTGATGAGAAATATTTTGCTACCAATCAACATATGATTGGATTGTGTATATATAGGGAGACAAGAGTAAACATCAAGCAATAAAGTTGGAATTATTCAATATCTTTCCATATTACGAATCCTCTTTAAAAGCATAAATCAAGTACGATAATCTTTTCCCCCTTTTAAGACATGTTGGTGAAAATTTACGTATGTGGGTTAGGAATGTCAGATTTATATCTCCTATATCCATATTTGCATATTTCCGAATTGTAATTAATTCTCCAATATTTAATGCCTTGTATACATGATCTGGTTGTGCACGTACGTACATTTGTTTTTCGAAAAATGGTGTAATACTTTTGGCAAATCCTGTCGTCATTGCACCTTCAAATCTTTACCTGTTGTGCTGATATGATGCCACGTGTATAACTAAAGGACGCGACTAATAAAGGTGCTTGAAAGAGGATTTGAACCCTGGTCTATGCAATAGCTGTTAGGCCTAATAATCAACTAAGCCACCTTTTGTTGTTGTCTACTGTAGATAAACAATGTTATTTGAACCTTTCTTATTTCTGCCATATCAAAAAAAAAAATTTTGGCTTGGTAACTTTGGCATGACCAACATGATAACTATGGTATGAGCAACATGACATCTATACCATGATAAGGCTGGTAACTACAGTACTAGAAGGTTAAGGCAATTTAACACAAAAATTACCGGTAAAAATTGTTAAAAAAACTTTTCCTCCTTGGATGAAAGGTACCATGGTGTTTAAAACGTAAGATATTAGTTATCAAGTCCGTGATGTATACATTATCAGTATGTTTTTCAACAAAAAAATCTGGTCAAAAAATACATTAGCGTTTCTATGGGAGCTATCAACTTTGTATGTGTCTATTACCATGCTATTTACATAGAAATTACCCGGGGTACAGTTGCCACATTTAACAGGATCGAGTACACAAGTTATCAGGTCTACCATGTATGAGTTATCATATTATTTGCACAGAAGTTACCGTGGCATGTTTCAACGACTTGCCCCACCCCCACCCTCGCTGACCAAGTTATCAGGACTGAGGTACATAAGTTATCAGGTCCGCCGAGTTTGAGTTATCATGTTATTTGCACATAAGTTACCGTGATATGTTTCAACAACTCCCCCACCCCCACCCTCGCCGAAGTTATCGACAAAGTTTCTAGGACCGGGGTACATAACTTATCAGGTCTATGAAACGTGAGTTACCATGTTGTTCACACGAAAGTTACCGGAGGATATTTCATCACCCCCTGGGGGGGTCGGTAAAGTTAGCAGGAACGGGGTACATAAGTTATCAGGTCTGGGATGTATGAGTTACCGCTATTCACAGAAAACATATGCGGGGGTTGGGGGGTATATTCTCCATATATTCCAAAGTTAACATGGCGTTGTGAGTTATCGAGAGTATGTTTAGAGCAAAAAAAATGGGGTCACAATTACCATGGTGTTCGATAAATTACCGGATGTATGCTTTTCAACAACTTTTTTTCTCGGGTCAAGAAAGTTATCGCGTCTAGGCTCAGTAAGTTATTAGGTCTGCTATACATATATACCAAGTTATTTACGCATGAGTTACCAGAGGTGTTTTTCAACAAAAAAATAGCAGGCTGAAAAAGTTACCATGTTTGAGCTAATTAAGTTACCAGCTAAGCATTGGGTATATTACCATGCTCGGGATAGATGGCAAGAACCACTAAATTTGGAGCAAGTCTCACCCGACCCAACAAATTACGATTTCATTTTGCCGAACTAGTTAACTCAACTACAAACATGCATAAAATCAAGACAAACCATATTAGTTAGCGGGTTGGTCTATGCGTGCTGAAACTTTCAAGGGATCATGGGCTCGAGTTAAGCGGAAAATCAAGACCAACAACCATGAGAAACGGGATAAGCGGGACGTGGGAGATCACGTGATTAGCGAGCGATCAAGAAAGAACAGATCGGAAGGGTTTCAGATCCAACGGCGTGCGATGCGTGCGGATCTGTTGCAAACTGCCAGTCGGCAAGAATTTAGCATTCTCGATAAGTAAAACATACAGTGAGATCATGTCGATGTACCTGTCCATATCTCCTGTACGACTTTTGTGAACCCAATTTACACTCTTGTAATGTGGCCCCGCCCATTTAAGGGTCAATCATTGTTCCAAAGAGAAATGTGAGACCCATCAGATCGAATAAATTATACTAGTATACACAAAAGTTGTTTTGATGGTGTGTGACGCCCCCGATTCAATCGTACACTAATCATGCACGCAAATGTGTACAATCAAGATCAGGGACTCACGGGAAGATATCACAACACAACTCTAAAACATAAATAAGTCATACACGCATCATAATACAAGCCAGGGGCCTCGAGGGCTCGAATACAAGTGTTCGATCATAGACGAGTCAGCGGAAGCAACAATATCTGAGTACAGACATAAGTAAACAAGTTTTCCTTAAGAAGGCTAGCACAAACGGGATACAGATCAAAAGAGGCGCATGCCTCCCATCTGGGATCCTCCTAACTACTCCTCGGACGCCGCGTGGGCTGCACGTAGTAGTAGGCACCTCCGGTGTAGTAGGATTCGTAAATCGACGGTGGCGTCGCCCTGGCTCCGACATCCGTTGCGACAACCGTAGAAGGAAGGGAAAAGGGGAGAAAAGCAACCGTGAGTACTCATCCAAAGTACTGCAAGCAAGGAGCTACACTACATATGCATGGGTATATGTGTAAAGGGCCATATCGGTGGTGAACTCATGTAATGCCGAATAAGGGGGATAGCTAATCCCGTCAAGACTACGCTCGGGAGCCTCCGTCTTGCAAAGATGTAGAAGAGAGTAGATCAAGTCCTCCAAGTAGCATCGCATAGCATAATCCTACCCGCGATCCCTCCTTGTCGCCTGTTAGAGAGCGATCACCAGGTTGTATCCGCACTTGGAAGGTGTGTTTTATTAAGTATCCGGTTCTAGTTGTCATAAGGTCAAGGTACAACTCCAAGTCGCCCTGTTATCAAGATCACGGCTATTCAATAGATAAACTTCCTGCAGGGTGCACCACATAACCCAACACGCTTGATCCCATTTGGCCGGACACACTTTTTCGGGTCATGCCCGCCCCGAAGATCAACACGCCGCAACCCCACCTAGGCACAACAGAGAGGTCAAGACACCGGTCTAAACCTAAGCGCATAGGGTCGGGCCCATCGCCTTAGCACAATCAAGACGTTATGCGACGCGACCGAAGCAGACCTAGCCTAGCAGCGTTCAGTCCAATCCGCGCGCTACCGCCAATCATCGACGTCACGAAGGCTTTGGCTGATACCACACGCCGAAAGTGCCCATATCTTTCCCACGAGTTGGTTAGTGCGATAGACCAAATGGCCGACTCGGATCAAATACCAAGATCTCGTTAAGCGTGTTAATGATGTAACCGCAGACACCAACCAGGGCCAAGCCCACCTCTTACCCAGGTCGTCTCAACCTGCCCTGACGCTCCGCCACAAAGATCCACACAGAGGGCCATTGGGACAAAGGTCCTTTCAGCCCCAATCCGTGAATTACTCGGGTGCTCCACGAACCGACCGACTTTACTCACCACATGTATCATGTATAAAGTATATAGATATACCGTGATCACCTCCCGAGTGATCACGACCCGATAATATAGCATGGCGAGACGGACAAGAATGTAGGGCCACCGATGGAATACTAGCATCCTATACTAAGCAAGTAGGATTGCGTAAAGGTAACAATGAGTAGCAAGGACAGGCTATGCATCATGATAGGATTAATGAAAAAAGAACATGCTACACTACTCTAATGCAAGCAAAGTGTAGAGAAGAATAGACGATATTTGGTGATCAAGGGGGGGGGCTTGCTGATTGCTCGCAAGAAGGAGGGTCATCAACACCGTAGTCGTCTTCGGGTAGCAGCAAGCGCCGATCTCGGTGTCTAGCGAGAGAAGAAGGGGAAGAAACAATAAATACAATGCAAAGAAATGCATGACGATGCATGACATGACAAGGCGTGATGCTAGGAGTGCCCAATCGCGGTAGTAGGTGATACCGGCGAAGGGGGAAAACATCCGGGAAAGTATCCCCGGTGTTTCACGTTTTCGGACAATGAACCGGAGGGGGAAAGTTGCGAGTTCGATAGGTTAGGGATGTGTGGCGGACGAACGGGCTGCGTATTCAGATTCGTCTTGTCGTTCTGAGCAACTTACATGTACAAAGTTTTTCATCCGAGTTACGGATTATTTTATATTAATTTTTAAAGTTTTAAATCATTTTCTAGAATTTATTTAATTAATTTAAACTAACATTATCCAAAATAGTATGTGATGATGTCAGCATGATGTAGGTATGACATCAGCAAGCAATAGTGTGGTTGACTGGAGTCAAACCTGACATGTGGGTCCAGTGGGACCCACCTGTCATAGACTACATGTTAATTAGGGTTTAATTAAGCAGGATTAATTAAGTTTAAATAAACTAGATTAAGTAAGTTAATTAATTAATATTTATTTATTTTTATTTTTATTATTTTTTTAAATGTTCCAGTGGGGCGGGGCCCCGTTGTCAATGGCCCAAAGGGGCTAAACCATGATGGCTCATGGGCACCGACCAAAGTGAAGCCGCATGGGCATGGCTGAGCGCCAGCGTCGAGGCGGCCATGGGCATGGCGGCTGTGGTCTGCAGTGAATAGGGGCGGTGGCGTCGGCGAGGCAACGGCAGGCGGCGCGGCGAAGCGCAGGGAAGAGGTGGTGGCGGCCTCGGGGCGGGCGAGGCATGGTGGGGACGGGACGACGACAAAGTAGGGCGGCCAGGCTGGTGAAGTGGCGCGCGAGCAAAGGAGGTGCGGGGTGGCTCGCCGGGAGCAGCAAGCGGCGCGATTGGGCGGAGGCGGGTGCGACGAGCCACTGGCGACGGCGGCTGCTAAAGCAAAGATGGCGGGGAGGGATGGCGAGCGCGTGAGGTGCGACCGCGAGCGCAGGTGGCGTGCGCATGTGGTGCGGGGCGCGCGATGTGAGCGGGGCATGGTGGCCGTGCAGGGCGGAGCGGAGCGGGGCGTGGTCGAGCACGACGCACAGAGGAAGCAAGGAACAAGCAAAGAAGGCCCAGAGGAAGAGCAAAGCAGCGATAGCTAAGCGAGGACAGCGGTGTGTCTGAGAAGAGCACAACGCGTGCTCGCGTGTGGACGAGCGGCCGGAGCGGACGACGAGTGCAGGGAGAGGAGGAGAGGCATGGGTGGTGTGCGCGGTCTGGCGTCGACGTCTGAGTGGAGTCTGGTAGCGCTGAGCGAAGCGGAGCAGAGCTCCGGGCGCATGGTGGAACAGCGGTGTACGACAAAAAATTCGAAGGGTGCAAGCTAGGGGATGGAGGAGGAGCTCACTTTGAGCCTGTAGATGAACAAGGTGGGCTCAGGGAGGCTCCGGTGAGGCGAATTGTAGACGAGCGCTGCAGTGCCCGAGGATGATGATGACGCCGATCCAGCGATGCGACAGGATGGGCTCGATTTGGTCCTTGTAGACGAAGCAGCGAGCAACAGAGGTTCTTCTGGACGTGCTAAGTCGACGTGGGGTCGAGGTTGGTCATGGCTGCGAGGTGCTCCATGGCCACAGCGGCGTTCAAGCCCGATCCCAATTGGATCAGGGGAGAGGGAGAGTGGGGGCGCGAGTGGGGAAGTGGGGGGGTGTCAGTGTCTAGGGTTTCGCACCTGGGGTTAAGGGAGTGGGGATGGGCGGCTGGGCCTGGTGGGTTGGCCCTGGGTTTGGGCTCTTGGGCGGAGCCAGTGGGGTGGGGTTGATTTCTTTTCTTTTTTCTTAGCTTTGTTTTTTTGTTTTTATATTTTCTTTTCTGTCTTATTTCATTTAATGTATTTAGGCATTTTCTAAAAAGGTGTTTGCTGCACTATAGTTTCCTAGGCATTTAACTGCACACTCTGAACTTTTTTATTTCATTATTAGAAAACTTTTGTTGTTTGCCATATCTATAATTGATTTTGAAACGTTTTGATCTAACGCGAGGTTAGCAATAGTAACAGAGGTGACGTGGCATCATTAGTGTAGGTTTACTGTAGCATAATTATCCGGGCGTCACAATTCTCCTCTACTACAAGAAATCTTGTCCCGAGATTTAAGAGGGGAGTAAGGGGGAAGATTAGGTTACGAAATTCCAACGATTCTTCTCGGTCTTGGTTGCTCTTCTTGAAGAGACCAATCCATTACATTGATGTCTTCATTTCCACTGCTTCAGGTCATCATGATGAAGTCATCATCCTTTCTTCGGAAATTTCATCGTACTTACCAAAGGACAAGGGGTAACTTCGGAAGAACGGACCTTACAAGGTTGACTATCTGGCAGATAACTCGAGGAACGTAGAAAGTAACTCTCGAATAGATACTTAATAAAATATCGAGAGTAAAGTAAGAAGGTACCATGAGAAGTTTCCAATGGGAAAGCAATCGTTCGATGGCCTAATCAGAAGGTGAAAGGGTTTCAGAGCAACGAGAACAAGTATTTCGTCTGATACCAGAATAGATCACTAGGCAGGTGGCCCGTGAATTACATATGAAGTCAAGCGCGAGGAATCACCTTGGGAACAGGGGGTGTACAGGAGAGTCAGGTTTCGATCCTGTGGATTTATGGGTTATGGGCCCACCATGTGGGTTAAAAGTAGGAAGGGCGGAGACGTCTTGCATGATCATGTAAGCAAGGCATGTCAGAGGATAGCCTGTCATTTATGTCGGCAACAACAATGGTACCGAGGGTGAGGGACGAAGAGAACCATTTTCCTGCTCGTTGAACGAGGCGGACCAATAGGCAAAGTTCTCGTCCATCGGTGGTTACCGGAATGTTATCAACAATAGTAACAAGGTCTTACTAACAGAGGGGTACCACAAGGTGCTCACCTAAGCAGGGAATTATCACTGCTCAGTTAAGTAGATTACGAGAAAGGTTAAACAAAACAATGGAAAGGAAAATGTGATCATCAGATTAAACAGAACAATGGAAAGGAAAATGTGTTTAAACACATATTTCAGGGGTATATCCCTTCCAAGGGCAAGCAGAGCCTGATATCCATGGCAGGATATGAAGTAGAAAACCATTTAGGTAAGGGGAGAGGAATTTCATGACATTACCCAAACAACGGTGTTTGGATAAATTTTATAAATAAAATTTATCATTGTGCTTCAAATGTTATTATTGATGATCGGAGTACCACAAACATGCTTCGAGATAGCATTCACATGGTCTTCGAGCAAGGTCGGACTTTGGATACTCAAAGGATTCATCAGGAACAACTTATAGAATAAGTCTTACAATTTCCTCATGGAAGAATGGTTAACCTTGTTAAAAAGGAAACCATAACAGCAGGTCCTCCGGCCAGGTGTGCTAGGCATGACATCACCTTATCGGTTCATATAAGGACCAATGTTATGACTCTTGGAAAATATCCAAACCATCACATCTGACCGAGTTTCAGATCTGGTTGGGGTCATGATCCCTCAGACTCAGGATGCCTGAGAAGGAAGGGTGCAAAACAAATTGACGAGGCAACATTGTAAGATTCTCGGTAAATGAACTATGGAAGCAAGTTCCGAATCATGAGTTCGCTATTAAATCAAGGAGAGAATGAGGGGGTGGCTGATGGACTCAGCGACATAACATCGAGATTTCCAAAAAGATAGATTTCCACAACTATGTGAACAAGGAGATAACATTTGTCAGATCAGATGACATAATAAGGTATGCTCGAGGAAAACATACACAATTAATCATTGGTTGAAAGATGCACCCGAAATATGGGATTAGGTAGCATGATCAATGTTAGAATGGTGATTCAATAATCAATAGTCTAAGAATGAAATGTCGACCATTAACTTCAAAGCAATAGGGTTGCTAGAAGGAAAGAATCCAAACAACATCGTTCACTTGTTGGAATCAACACGGGGACCAAGAAAGAATGGTGATGGTGAGAAGTATCACTATACCAAGAATTTTTAAGAAGTGGAGTAATCCTCATGACATTCTTGACATAAAAGATGGTAATACTCCAAGGTAAAGAAGAACAAATGGTGGATAGAAAGGAACTCAAGGTATAACACAGACCACGAACAAGTTTGTGTTGGAGGGAAGGTAATAAAGTGGTCGATGACAACACAAATCATCGAGGGCAAGGATGGTATTTCTCATCATGAATTCAATTGATATCCTGGAAGAGCTCTGAATGCTAATGATGATCACGACACATTTGTCGAGAGATTTCATGAAGATGTAATCGATCAACGACTGCATCAAGCAAAAGGAGTGTTGTAGCGAAAGATTTTTGGAACCACACATAAATCTCCAACTCGGAATCAGGATTGCTGTTCGAGGTGAAACGATAAGAGAAGCAAGATCGACGTAAGATTAGCTCATCGGCGAAAGTGGTGCTCTGGAAATAAGGGTTAAAATTTAACATGGTAATGATATAGCCGATCAGGGTAGAAATGGCGTGATCGGGTACAAAATCGAACTTAAGTAAGATTACTACGATTTGTCGAACTGTAGTGCAGACTCGGTTTAGTTATCGGTGTCTTTGAGTGTTTAATAACTCATAACCCGGGGAAAATCTAAAAACGGTGAGAAGAAATACTAGATGAAGACTCATATGAAGCAACACAGTTCTTTGATATCCTCGAGATACCAGGGGGTAATACTCGACGACGGATCAAAGTAGAGGTTGGACTGGGGTATTGCTCTGTAGAAGACAAGTGATTTAACTTGTCCAAGAAATGGAATCAAGGAGAAAATATGGTCGGAACCATGTTTGCAAAGGATTAATTCACAGATACCAAATGATATTATATCAAGGAAATAGTTATTATTACAAGAAGCTTCCATGATAGGATCTACATCGTGTCCATGGGCATGAACACAAGGTTCAAGGTCGACTCCCACTTCTCCAATGCATGACCATCCATTCACTTATCTATTAAAATGAGTTGAGTGTGAAAACCTACCTAGTGAATTACTAGAGGAGTATGACCCGTGAAAACTTTCAGGTTCACACAGATTAAGGAAGGCATATGTTCAACCCATTAGGGCATCGTGGAAACATATACCACAAGCTTCAATAGTAAATATCACCAGCTCGAAAGTAGAGCATGGTTGGCCAAATCAGATAATAGGATTTACCAACGACATTATGTATCAGGAAAAGAACTTCCAAAGTGATTGAATATGAAGAACACTGTCGGATAATAATCCAACAGTGGATATGGCGATCCACAATGGAGCTGATGTGAGTATCGATACCCAATCAGAGGAAGAAAGAATGCAAATGCATCGGTTTATAGAACATCTGAATAATTCAACGTTTAAATAGCAAAGGAATTATGATTTTCAAATAAAGGGATCAGGAGAAAATGCTCTGATCAAGGATGGATAAGTTGAATAGACTTAGGGGTACAATCGATGGCAATCTGGTTGGCCGAGAACCAGCTCATGTTTGAAAGACGTCTGAGCTGGAAAGATAATTTATAAGGATCAACTGATGATTGCGTGCATTTGCACACATATAGAATCAACGGACTTAAAATGATAGTGACAAAGGATGCCAATAAGATTACTAGACTTATGGGATTAACCAAAATGTAAGCAAGCAAGAATTTCAAGAGCAATAGGCTCCCGAGGACTTTTGGAAGATCGAATGGTATTTTGAAGATTTGTGACATACATGAATCAACTGGGGATGAGTGGATACTCGATAAGTGCGAGAAATTATCCGTAGGGATATTCATGTGGCAAGATCTGCAAGGCAGTAAGCACGACGTATTCTCAGAACATTAGAGAGAATTTCGGGGTATCTTGTAATAACAAGATCAACGGGGAATAATTGCATGAATGGCAAGTGTACTTGGTTATCCATTAGGGTTTATCGATGGAATGGAATTGCAAGAGGGATGGCACAAGTATCGAGGGAACATCGGAGAGTAACTTCGGAATCTTCTAGTGTATCAAGCAATCATATGTATCGAGTGGCCCTCCGAGAGGAAGTAGTTACGAGAACCTAGAGTTAGAGTTAGTAAAACCATTCAACCCGAGTAGAAGAGAGATAAGAGTCCCAGAGTATAGACGAGAAATAAAAGATCCTAATACCACCCAATGGCGACGTGGGCCCATGGGCCGCACAGCCATGTTAGTAAAAGTTTTGTAAAGTCTAGACTCGATTTCGGCCAAGGAGTTGGAAGGGGATTCCTACAAGCAGTCGGCTCTGATACCAACTTGTGACGCCCCTGATTCAATCATACACTAATCATGCATGCAAATGTGTACGATCAAGATCAGGGACTCACGGGAAGATATCACAACACAACACTAAAACATAAATAAGTTATACAAGCATCATAATACAAGCCAGGGGCCTCGAGGGCTCGAATACAAGTGCTCGATCATAGACGAGTTAGCAAAAGCAACAATATCTGAGTACAGATATAAGTAAACAAGTTTGCCTTAAGAAGGCCAAAGACAAATCGATACAGATCGAAGAGGCGCATGCCTCCCGCACTCGATCCTCCTAACTACTCCTCGGTCGTCGCCGGGCTGCACGTAGTAGTAGGCACCTCCAGTAGTAGGAGTCGCCGTCGATGGTGGCGCTCGCCCTGGTTCGGCATCTGGTTGCGACAACCGTAGAAGGGAAAGGGAAAAGGGGAGAAAAGCAACCGTGAGTACTCATCCAAAGTACTGCAAGCAAGGAGCTACACTACATATGCATGGGTACATGTAAAGGGCCATATCGGTGGACCGAAGCTGCAGAATGCCGATAAGGGGGGATAGCTAATCTCGTCAAGACTACGCTTTTGGCAGCCTCCGCCTTGCAAAGATGTAGAAGAGAGTAGATCAAGTCCTCCAAGTACCATCGCATAGCATAATCCTACCGGCGATCCCTCCTCGTCGCCTCTGTTAGAGAGCGATCACCGGGTTGTATCCGCACTTGGAAGGGTGTGTTTTATTAAGTATCCGGTTCTAGTTGTCATAAGGTCAAGGTACAACTCCAAGTCGTCCTGTTACCGAAGATCACGGCTATTCGAATAGATAAACTTCCCTGCAGGGGTGCACCACATAACCCAACATGCTTGATCCCATTTGGTCGGACATACTTTTCTGGGTCATGCCCGACCATGGAAGATCAACACGTCGCAGCCCCACCTAGCACAACAGAGAGGTTAGCACGCCGGTCTAAACCTAAGCGCATAGGGGCCTGGGCCCATCGCCCTTAGCACACCTGCATGTTGCGTACGTGGCCGAAAGCAGACCTAGCCTAGCAGGCGTTCCAGTCCAATCCGGCGTGCGCCGCTCAGTCGCTGACGTCACGAAGGCTTCGGCTGATACCACGACGCCGAGTGCCCATATCTTTCCCACGTAGTTGGTTAGTGCGTATAGACCAAATGGACAGACTTAGATCAAATACCAAGATCTCGTTAAGCGTGTTAATGATGTAATCGCAGACACCGACCAGGGCCAGGCCCAACCCTCACCTGTAGTCTCAACTGCCCCGACGCTCCGCCACAAAGATCCACACAGAGGGTCGTTGGGACAAAGGTCCTTTCAGCCCCAATCCGTGAATCACTCATGGTGTTCCACGAGCCGACCCGACTTTAGTCACCACATGTATCATGTATAAAGTATATAGCATATACCCGTGATCACCTCCCGAGTGATCGCGCCCCGATAGTATAGTATGGCAAACGGACAAGAATGTAGGGCCACTGATGGAATACTAGCATCCTAATACTAAGCAGGCATGATTGCAGGTAAAGGTAACAACAGTAGTAGCAAGGACAAGCTATGCATCAGGATAGGATTAACGGAAAATAGTAACATGTTACACTACTCTAATGCAAGCATTATAGAGAAGAATAGGCGATATCTTATGATCAAGGGGGGGGGGCTTGCCTGATTGCTCTGGCAAGAAGGAGGGGTCGTCAACACCGTAGTCGTACTGGGTAGCAGCGGCGTCGGTCTCGGTGTCTAGCGAGAGAAGAAGGGGAAGAAACAATAAATACAATGCAAAGAAATGCATGATGATGCATGACATGACAAGGCGTGATGCTAGGAGTGCCCAATCGCGGTAGTAGGTGATACCGGCGAAGGGGGAAAACATCCGGGAAAGTATCCCCGGTGTTTTGCGTTTCTGGACAATGTACCGGAGGGGGAAAGTTGCGAGTTCGATAGGTTAGGGATGTGTGGCGGACGAACGGGCTACATATTCAGATTCGTCTCGTTGTTCTGAGCAACTTTCATGTACAAAGTTTTTCATCCAAGTTACAGATTATTTTATATTAATTTTAAAGTTTTAAATCATTTTCTAGAATTTATTTAATTAATTTAAACTAACATTATCCAAAATAGTATGTGATGACTTCAGCATGACGTAGGTGTGACATCAGCAGTCAATAGTGTGGTTGACTGGAGTCAAACCTGACATGTGGGTCCAATGGGACCCACCTGTCATAGACTACATGTTAATTAGGGTTTAATTAAGCAGGATTAATTAAGTTTAAATAAACTAGATTAATTAAGTTAATTAATTAATTAATTATTTTTATTATTTTTTTAAATGTTCCAGTGGGGCGGGGCCCCGTTGTCAATGGCCCAAAGGGGCTAAACGGGCGCAGGGGCTCGCGGGCACCCGACCCAGGCAGAAGCCGCACGGGCATGGCTGGGCGCCAGGCGCCGGAGGCGGCCGCGGGCATGGCGGCCAGGGTCTGCAGCGGAATAGGGGGCGGTGGTGTCGGCGAGGCAACGACAGGGCGGCGCGGGCGAGCGCAGGGTAAGAGGTGGCTGCGGCCTCAAGCGTGCGGGCGGAGGCATGGTGGGGACAGGGACGGATGGCGAGGCAAGGGCGGCGCTGATCGAGCGAAGCGGGCGCCAGCCAAAGGAGAGGTGCGGGTGGCTCGCCGAGCAGCAAGCGGCGCGATTGGGCGGAGGCGGGTGCTGACGAGCCACCGGCGGCATTTAATGCTAAAGCAGCGATGGCGAGGCGGGGGATCTGGAAGGGCGCAGGAGGCTGGCCATGAAGGGTGGTGTAGCGCATGTGGTGCGGGGCGCGCGATGTGAGCGGGGAATGGTGGCCGTGCAGGGCGGAGCGGAGCGGGGCACGGTCGAGCATGGCGCACAGAGGAAGCAGGCGGAGCAAGCAGCAGCGCCGCAGGAGGAAGAGCAGCAGCGATAGCTACGCAGGGCCGCGGCGTGGTGCAGACGAGCATGGCGCGTGCTCGCGCATGGACGAGCGGCCGGAGAGGACGACGAGTGCGGGAAGAGGAGGAGAGGCCGCGGGGTGGTGTGCACGGTGCTGGCGTACGTACAGAGTGGAGTCCAGGGGCGCGCGAGCGTAAGCGGGAGCAGAGCTCCGGGCGCATGGTGGAACAACAGTGTACGGCAACGAATTCGAAGGGGGCAAGCTGGGGGATGGAGGAGGAGCTCACTTTGAGCCTGTAGATGAACAAGGTGGGCTCGGGGAGGCTCCGGCGAGGCGAATCGTAGACGAGCACTGCAGTGCTCGAGGATGATGATGACGCTGATCCAGCGATGTGACAGGATGGGCTCGATCTGGTCCTTGTAGACGAAGCAGCAAGCAGCAGAGGTTCTTCTGGACGTGCTAAGTCGATGTGGGGTCGAGGTTGGTCATGGCTGCGAGGTGCTCCATGGCCACGGCGGCGTTCAAGCCCGATCCCGATTGGATCGGGGGAGAGGGAGAGTGGGGGCGCGAGTGGGGGAGTGGGGGGTGTCAGTGGCTAGGGTTTCGGCACTAGGGGGTTAAGGGAGTGGGGATGGGCCGGCCTGGGCCTGGTGGGTTGGCCCAGTGGGGCTGTAGCCTGCTGGGCCGGAGCCCAGTGGGGGTGGGGTTACTTTCTTTTCTTTTTTCTTAGCTTTGGTTTTTTTGTTTTTACATTTTCTTTTCTGTCTTATTTCATTTTAATGTATTTAGGCATTTTCTAAAAAGGTGTTTGCTGCACTATAGTTACCTAGGCATTTAACTGCACACTCCGAACATTTTTATTTCATTGTTAGAAAACTTTTGTTGTTTGCCATATCTTTAATTGATTTTGAAACATTTTGATCTAACGCGAGGTTAGCAATAGTAACAGAGGTGACGTGGCATCATTAGCGTAGGTTTACTGTAGCATAATTATCTGGGCGTCACATGGTGCCAGCATGTGTTAACTTGTGGGTGGGTATTTTTTTAATGATTTTTGAAGATTGCTCACCAGGCCTATCTATCGGAGATGCCCATAGGGGTAGGGTGCATTCGTGTGTTCTTATGTGAGCGATTTTGATTCTACCGTGTTAAAGAAAAATACTTATACATGCATGGTTTCTTTTTTCTGGAAGTTTGAAAGTGTAAGTATGTAGGTGAGCATCCAACTAGTCTTATTGGCTAGAGATTTTACACGGGAATGAGATATGCCAGAGGAAGACTGAGGGAGTCCTGGACTAAGGGGTCCTCGGGCGTCCGGTCTATTTGATATGGACCGGACTGATGGGCTGTAAAGGTGAAGGAAGAAGGCCACCTCCCGTGTCCGGTTAGGACTCCTGTATGCGTGAACGGTAAGATTAAGTGTCCGGATATACTGCTTCCTTTCTCTGTAAACCGACTCTGTACAACCCTAGGCCCCTCCGGCGTCTATATAAACCGGAGGGCTTAGACCGGAGAGAGGATCATAACATTGACATGCTAGACAATTTAGGGTTTAGCCATTATGATCTCGAGGTAGATCAACTCTTGTAAACCCTATAATCATCGAATACAATCAAGTAGGAAGTAGGGTTTTACCTCCGTTAAGAGGGCCCGAACCTGGGTAAACATTGTGTCCCTTTGTCCATTGTTACCATCGATCCTTAGACACGCAACTTGGCCCCCCCTCCCCTACCCGAGATCTGCCGGTTTTGACACCGACATTGGTGCTTTCATTGAGAGCTCCGCGGTGTGGTCAACAAAAGGATTGATGGCACGCCTCTTCATCAATGATGATACCGTGTCCAGGGAGACTTTTCTCCCCGGACAGGTCTTTGTGTTCGGCGGCTTCGTGCTACGTGCCGACTCGACCGGCCGCCTCGAGTAGGTCGACAGCTATGCCCCTGGTCACCAGATCAGGTTTGGGAACTTTAACTATGTCGCTGATATCCGAGGAGATCTAATATTCGAAGGATTTGCGGCCCTGACTGCTGATCCCCACCCTCGTAAAGAGGGCCCTTCGGCTTCGCTATCAGATCCTGTCCAGGGGCCAATGCTCACACCTGCCTCGGCCTTAGATCTGGGGCAGATCGCATTTTCCAATGACGGAGGGATCAACCCCGCCGGACTTTCTCCTATCATGGAACTCTCAGCCGAAGACCCAGATGCGATCTCGTCGTCAGTAACCCCGAAATTAAACGGGACTCTCCCAGTCATCGGAGAGCCAGACTCGCCCCTGGAGGATAACTTCGAATCGCTGAGGTCCGCACCCCCTGGACTCAATCAAGTGTGAGGTCCCGCAGGTCCGCAGACTCCCATGCAGCTTTCGCTCTTAGACGAAGCGCTGGGCTTAATGCAATCTCTTTCCATTGCGGAAATCTCGCCTCCAAGCTGCACTCAGCATAGGCCGGGGGCTGAGGTCGGGGAATTTTTCGCCCCACCCACCACCCACTTAATAGGCACTGTCGAGGATTTAACCGACATGCTAGACTACGCCTCCGAAGACATTGACGGCATGGACGATGATGTCGACGCCGAGCAAAGTTAAAACCCGCCTATTACAGGGCGTTGTATGGCCACTTCTACCTACGATGTATACATGGTGGACACTCCTAAGGAAAAGGACGATGATGGCGTTCAAGATCCAGGTATGGACAAGCCCGTCGATGAGCCACCAAAGCGCCGGCGTTAGTGGCGCCGCTCACAATCATGTCGGGCAAAGGATAGCGCTACTGGCACCGGAGATAATGAAACCTCGGACAACACCGAAGACCACCCCGTCGAGCCCACATCCAAGCAAGACGAGAGGGAGGAGGGTCAGTACAGCCCCGAACACGATGATCATGAGGACTCGGAGGACAGTAATTACTTACCTATCTCCAAAGAGGATGTGAGCCTCGATGACGAAGATTTCATCGTCCCAGAGGAACCCGTCGAACAAGAACTCTTCAAGCGACAACTCATCACCACTGAGCGGAGCCTGAAAAAGAAACAGCAGCAACTTCAGGCTGAAACAGGACACGCTCAACGATAGATGGACTAAGGTCCTAGCCGCCGAAGAGTACGGCCTTGAATGACCAGTAAAGAGTTACACTAAGTGCAGGCTACTGCCACAGTTTGACAATAAAGCCGTCGAGCCAATTCTGTCAAAGTACAACTATGCTGATCAGCCAGACCGACCACCACGTGCACAGGACAGAATGGCCTATCAGGCCGAACACCAGCCCGCACCACCTCGCCGTAGAGGCAAGGAGACTGCGGCGCTGAACTACACCTATGACCTACGTCAGTGCATGGCCAATAAGCCGGTCACATTAGATCGATCAAAGGATCCAGAGGACGTGCTCCGGCACGAGATGACGACCACCAAGCCTTGCGTGATCAACATCAACAAGTTCGAGGCCAGCACCGAACACAGATGTCATCCGAACTGCGCCACGATGTAGCCAGGTATAGAGGTGCCGCACACCCTATGTGCTTTATTGATGAAGTAATGCAACACCAATTTCCGGAAGGGTTTAAACCCGTAAACATCGAACAATACGATGGAACAACAGACCCTGCCATCTGGATCAAGGATTTTCTTCTCCACATTTACATGTCTCGTGGAGATGATCTCCACACCATCAAATACCTCCCCTTGAAGTTGAAGGGACCAGCGCAACACTGGTTAAATAGCCTCCCAGAGAGCTCCATAGGGAGCTGGGAAGATTTAGAAGACGCTTTCCTGGACAACTTCCAGGGCACCTATGTCCGGCCTCCGGATGCCGACGACCTAAGTCACATAATCCAGCAACCCGGAGAATCAGCCCGCAAACTTTGGAATCGGTTCCTCATTAAAAAGAACCAAATCATGGACTGTCCAGACGCCGAAGCCTTAGCGGCCTTTAAACATAGCGTCCATGATGAATGGCTGGCCCTACAGCTCAGGCAGGAAAAGCCGAAAACCATGGCGGCCCTGACAACACTTACGACCCGCTTCTGCACAGGCGAAGATAGCTGTCTGATAACCCACAAGTATAGGGGACCAATTGTAGCCTCTTTTGATAAGTAAGAGTGTCGAACCCAACAAGGAGTTAAAGGTAGAACAAATATTCCCTCAGGTTCTATCGACCACCGATACAACTCTACGCACAGTTAACGTTCGCTTTACCTAAAACAAGTATGAAACTAGAAGGACTTTGTAGGTGTTGTTGGATAGGTTTGCAAGAATATAAAGAGCACGTAAATAAAAACTAGGGGCTGTTTAGATAAATACGCAATAAAGTTAGTATAGCGAGTGTGGAAAAGTGGTGGTAGGATTTGTGAAATTGTCCCTAAGCAATTGACTACTTTACTAGACCGATAGCAAGTTTTATATGGGAGAGGCCACTGCTAGCATGTCATCCCTGACTTGGAATTCTATGCACTTATGATTGGAACTATTAGCAAGCATCCACAACTACTAACGCTCATTAAGGTAAAACCCAACCATAGCATTAAGATATATTGGTCCCCTTCAATCCCAGTATGCATCAATTTCTATGCGGGTTGAAGCTTCATCACTCTTGCTCTCCAATACATAGTCCTATCAACATACAACTAACCCTATGGTGTGATCCACGCGCGCGCTCATATGATGGGAACCAAAGAACAACAACATAACCACAGGCAAATTAAACCAATCATAGAAATTCACCAATTACCGATAGGACAACAAAAATCTACTCAGACATAATAGGATGACAACACATCATTGGATAATAATATGAAGCATAAAGCACCACGTTCAAGTAGAGGGTACAGCGGGTTGCGGGAGAGTGGACCGTTGTAGATAGATGGGGGAAGGTGATGGAGATGTTGGTGAAGATGACGGAGGTGTTGGTGTAGATCACGATGATGATGATGGCCCCGGCGGCGTTCCGGCGCCAACGGGAGAGAGGGGGAGAGAGCCCCCTTCTTCTTCTTACTTGACCTTCTCCCTATATGGAAGAAGGGTTTCTCCTCTGGTCCATGGTCTCCATGGCATGGGAGGGGCGAGAGTGTTGTGGAACATAGTAATTTCAAAAAAATTCCTACGCACACGCAAGATCATGGTGATGCATAGCAACGAGAGGGAAGAGTGTTGTCCACGTACCCTCGTAGACCGAAAGCAAAAGCGTTATGACAATGCGGTTGATGTAGTCGTACGTGTTCACGATCCGACCGATCCAAGTACCGAACGTACAGCACCTCCGAGTTCAGCACACATTTAGCTCGATGATGATCCCCGGACTCCGATCCAGCAATGTGTCGGGGATGAGTTCCGTCAGCTCGACGGCGTGGTGACGGTGATGATGTTCTACCGACGCAGGGCTTCGCCTAAGCACCGCAACGATATGACCGAGGTGGAATATGGTGGAGGGGGGCACCGCACACGACTAATGAACGATCATGGAGATGAACTTGTGTGTCTAGAGGTCCCCCCTTGCCCCCGTATATAAAGGAGCAAGGGAGGGAGGCCGGCCGACCCTAGGGGCGCGCCAAGGAGGGGGGAGTCCTCCTCCTAGTGGGAGTAGGACTCCCCTTTCCTAGTCCAACTAGGAAGGAGGAAGGGGGAAGGAAAGAGAGGGAGAGGGAGAGGGAAAGAGGGGCCGCGCCCCCCTCCCCTAGTCCAATTCGAACTCCCCATGGGAGGGGGCGCGCCACCTCCTGGGCTGCTGCCCTCTCTCTCCCCTCAGGCCCACTAAGGCCCAATACTTCCCCGGGGGGTTCCGGTAACCCCTCCGGCACTCCGGTTTTCTCCGAAATCACCCGGAACACTCCCGGTGTCCGAATATAGTCGTCCAATATATCAATCTTTATGTATCGACCATTTCGAGGCTCCTCGTCATGTCCGTGATCACATCCTGTACTACGAACAACCTTCGGTACATCAAGACTTATAAACTCATAATAAAACTGTCATCGTAACATTAAGCGTGCGGACCCTACGGGTTCGAGAACTATGTAGACATGACCTAGAACTGTTTCCGGTCAATAACCAATAGCGGAACCTGGATGCTCATATTGGCTGCTACATATTCTATGAAGATCTTTGTCAGTCAAACCGCATAATAACATACGTTGTTCCCTTTGTCATCGGTATGTTACTTGCCCGAGATTTGATCGTCGGTATCCAATACCTAGTTCAATCTCGTTACCAGCAAGTCTCTTTACTCATTACGTAATGCATCATTCTGTAACTAACTCATTAGCTACATTGCTTGCAAGGCTTATAGTGATGTGTATTACCGAGAGGGCCCAGAGATACCTCTCCGACAATCGAAGTGACAAATCCTAATCTCGAAATACGCCAACTCAACATGTACCTTCGGAGACACCTGTAGAGGTCCTTTATAATCACCCAGTTACGTTGTGACGTTTGGTAGCACACAAAGTGTTCCTCCGTAAACGGAGTTGCATAATCTCATAGTTGTAGGAACTTTGTATAAGTCATGAAGAAAGCAATAGCAACATACTAAACGATCAAGTGCTAGGCTAACGGAATGGGTCAAGTCAATCACATCATTCTCCTAATGATGTGATCCCGTTAATCAAATGACAACACATGTCTATGATTAGGAAACATAACCATCTTTGATTAATGAGCTAGTCAAGTAGAGGCACACTAGTGACATTATGTTTGTCTATGTATTCACACATGTATCATGTTTCCGGGTAATACAATTCTAGCATGAATAATAAACATTTATCATGATATGAGGAAATAAATAATAACTTTACTATTGCCTCTAGGGCATATTTCCTTCAGTCTCCCACTTGCACTAGAGTCAATAATCTAGATTACACAATAATGATTCTAACACCCATGGAGTCTTGGTGCTGATCATGTTTTGCTCGTGGAAGAGGCTTAGTCAACGGGTCTGCAACATTCAGATCCGTATGTATCTTGCAAATCTCTATGTCTCCCACCTAGACTTGGTCCCGGATGGAATTGAAGCGTCTCTTGATGTGCTTGGTCCTCTTGTGAAATCTGGATTCCTTTGCCAAGGCAATTGCACCAGTATTGTCACAGAAGATCTTCATTGGTCCCGGTGCACTAGGTATGACACCTAGATCGGAAATGAACTCCTTCATCCAGACTCCTTCATTTGCTGCTTCCGAAGCAGCTATGTACTCCGCTTCGCACGCCACGGCGCTTTGTTTAGAACTGCACCAACTTACAGCTCCACCGTTTAATAAAAACACGTACCCGGTTTGCGATTTAGAATCGTCCGGATCAGTGTCAAAGCTTGCATCGACGTAACCATTTACGACTAGCTCTTTGTCACCTCCATAAGCGAGAAACATATCCTTAGTCCTTTTCGGTATTTCGGGATGTTCTTGACCGCTGTCCGATGATCCACTCTGGATTACTTTGGTACCTACCTGCCAAGCTTATTGCTAAGCATACGTCATGTCTGGTACACAATATTGCATACATGATAGAGCCTATGGCTGAAGCATAGGGAACATCTTTCATTGTCTCTCTATCTTCTGCTGTAGTCGGGCATTGAGTCGACTCAACTTCACACCTTGTGTCTGGGCAAGAACCCTTTCTTTGCTCGATCCATTTGAACTTTTTCAAAACTTTATCAAGGTATGTGCTTTGTGAAAGTCCAATTAAGCGTCTTGATCTATCTCTATAGATCTTGATGCCCAATATGTAAGAAGCTTCACCGAGGTGTTTCATTGAAAAACTTTTATTCAAGTATCCCTTTATGCCATCCAGAAATTCTATATCATTTCCAATTAACAATATGTCATCTACATATAATATCAGAAATGCTACAGAGCTCCCACTCACTTTCTTGTAAATATAGGCTTCTCCAAAAGTCTGTATAAAACCATATGCTTTGATCACACTATCAACGCGTTTATTCCAACTCCGAGAGGCTTGCACCAGTCCATAAATGGATCGCTGGAGCTTGCACACTTTGTTAGCACCTTTTGGATCAACAAAACCTTCCGGTTGCATCATATACAACTCTTCTTCCAGAAATCCATTCAGGAATGCAGTTTTGACATCCATTTGCCAAATTTCATAATCATAAAATGCGGCAATTGCTAACATGATTCGGACAGACTTAAGCATCGCTACGGGTGAGAAAGTCTCATCGTAGTCAACCCCTTGAACTTGTCAAAAACCTTTTGCAACAAGTCGAGCTTTGTAAACGATTACATTACCATCGCGTCGGTCTTCTTCTTGAAGATCCATTTATTTTCTATGGCTTGCCGATCATCGGCAAGTCAACCAAAGTCCATACTTTGTTCTCATACATGGATCCCATCTCAGATTTCATGGCCTCAAGCCATTTTATGAATCTGGGCTCATCATCGCTTCCTCATAGTTCGTAGGTTCGCCATGGTCAAGTAACATGACTTACGAATAGGATTACCGTACCACTCAGTGCGGATCTTACTCTGGTAGACCTACGAGTTCGGTAGTAACTTGATCTGAAGTTTCATGATCAGTATCATTAGCTTCCTCACTGATTGGTGTAGTTGTCACAGGAACCGGTTCTTGTGATGAACTACTTTCCAATAAGGGAGCAGGTACAGTTATCTCATCAAGTTCTACTTTCCTCCCACTCACTTCTTTCGAGAGAAACTCCTCTGTTAAGGATCCGAATTTAGCAACAAAAATTTTGTCCTCAGATCTGTGATAGAAGGTGTACCCAATAGTATCTTTTGGGTATCCTATGAAGACACATTTCTCCGATTTGGGTTCGAGCTTATCTAGTTGAAGTTTCTTCAGATAAGCATCGCAGCCCCAAACTTTAAGAAACGACAACTTTGGTTTCTTGCCAAACCACAGTTCATAAGGCGTCGTCTCAACGGATTTTGATGGTGCCCTATTTAATGTGAATGCAGCCGTCTCTAAAGCATAACCCCAAAACGATAGCGGTAAATCAGTAAGAGACATCATAGATTGCACCATATCTAGTAAAGTACGATTACGACGTTCGGACACACCATTTCGTTGTGGTGTTCCGGGTGGCGTGAGTTGCGAAACTATTCCGCATTGTTTCAAATGTAAACCAAACTCGTAACTCAAATATTCTCCTCCACGATCAGATCGTAGAAATTTTATTTTCTTGTTACGATGATTTTCCACTTCACTCTGAAATTCTTTGAAATTTTCAAATGTTTCAGACTTGTGTTTCATCAAGTAGATATACCCATATCTGCTCAAATCATCTGTGAAGGTGAGAAAATAACGATACCCGCGCGAGCCTCAATATTCATTGGACCACATACATCAGTATGTATGACTTCCAATAAATCAGTTGCTTGCTCCATAGTTCCGGAGAACGGTGTTTTAGTCATCTTGCCCATGAGGCACGGTTCGCAAGTACCAATTGATTCATAATCAAGTGATTCCAAAAGTCCATCAGAATGGAGTTTCTTCATGCGCTTTACACCGATATGACCTAAACGGCAGTGCCACAAATAAGTTGCACTATCATTATCAACTCTGCATCTTTTGGCTTCAACATTATGAATATGTGTATCACTACTATCGAGATTCAATAGACCACTCTTCAAGGGTGCATGACCATAAAAGATATTACTCATATAAATAGAACAACCATTATTCTCTGATTTAAATGAATAACCGTCTCGCATCAAACAAGATCCAGATATAATGTTCATGCTCAACGCTGGCACCAAATAACAATTATTTAGGTCTAAAACTAATCCCGATGGTAGATGTAGAGGTAGCGTGCCGATCGCGATCACATCGACTTTGGAACCATTTCCCACGCGCATCGTCACCTCGTCCTTAGCCAATCTTCGCTTAATCCGTAGTCCCTGATTCGAGTTGCAAATATTATCAACAGAACCAGTATCAAATACCCAGGTGCTACTGCGAGCATTAGTAAGGTACACATCAATAACATGTATATCACATATACCTTTGCCATCCTTCTTATCCACCAAATACTTGGGGCAGTTCCGCTTCCAGTGTCCAGTCTGCTTGCAGTAGAAGCACTCAGTTTCAGGCTTAGGTCTAGACTTGGGTTTCTTCTCCTGAGCAACAACTTGCTTGCTGTTCTTCTTGAAGTTCCCCTTCTTCTTCCCTTTTCCCTTCTTCTTGAAACTGTTGGTCTTATTGACCATCAACACTTGATGCTCCTTCTTGATTTCTACCTCCGCAGCCTTTAGCATTGCGAAGAGCTCGGGAATAGTCTTGTCCATCCCTTGCATATTATAGTTCATTACGAAGCTCTTGTAGCTTAGTGGTAGTGATTGAAGAATTCTGTCAATGACACTATCATCAGGAAGATTAACTCCCAGTTGAATCAAGTGATTATAATACCCAAACATTTTGAGTATATGTTCACTGACAGAACTATTCTCCTCCATCTTACAGCTATAGAACTTATTGGAGACTTCATATCTCTCAATCCGGGCATTTGCTTGAAATATTAACTTCAACTCTTGGAACATCTCACCCGCAAAAAAAAAAAACTCTTGGAACATCTCATATGCTCCATGACGTTCAAAACGTCGTTGAAGACCCGGTTCTAAACCGTAAAGCATGGCACACTGAACTATCGAGTAGTCATCAGCTTTGCCCTGCCAGACGTTCTTAATGTCGTCAGTTGCATCTGCAGCAGGCCTGGCACCCAGCGGTGCTTCCAGGACGTAATTCTTCTATGCAGCAATGAGGATAATCCTCAGGTTACGGACCCAGTCCGTGTAATTGCTACCATCATCTTTCAACTTAGTTTTCTCAAGGAACGCATTAAAATTCAACGGAACAACAACACGAGCCATCTATCTACAACAAACATAGACAAGCAAAATACTATTAGGTACTAAGTTCATGATAAATTTAAGTTCAATTAATCATATTAATTAAGAACTCCCACTTAGACAAACATCTCTCTAGTCATCTAAGTGATCACGTGATCCAAATCAACTAAACCATGTCCGATCATCACGTGAGACGGAGTAGTTTCAATGGTGAACATCACTATGTTGATCATATCTACTATATGATTCACGCTCGACCTTTCGGTCTCCGTGTTCCGAGGCCATATCTGTATATGCTAGGCCCGTCAAGTTTAACCTGAGTATTCCGCGTGTGCAACTGTTTTGCACCTGTTGTATTTGAATGTAGAGCCTATCACACCCGATCATCACGTGGTGTCTCAGCACGAAGAACATTCACAACGGTGCATACTCAGGGAGAACACTTCTTGATAATTAGTGAGAGATCATCTTAAAATGCTACCGTCAATCAAAGCAAGATAAGATGCATAAAGGATAAACATCACATGCAATCAATATAAGTGATATGATATGGCCATCATCATCTTGTGCTTGCGATCTCCATCTCCGAAGCACCGTCGTGATCACCATCATCACCGGCACGACACCTTGATCTCCATCGTAGCATCGTTGTCGTCTCGCCAAACTTATGCTTCTACGACTATCGCTACCGCTTAGTAAAGCATTACAGGGCGATTGCATTGCATACAATAAAGCGACAACCATATGGCTCCTGCCAGCTGTCGATAACTCGGTTACAAAACATGATCATCTCATACAATAAAATATAGCATCACGTCTTGACCATATCACATCACAACATGCCCTGCAAAAACAAGTTAGATGTCCTCTACTTTGTTGTTGCAAGTTTTACATGGCTGCCACGGGCTTAGCAAGAACCGTTCTTACCTACGCGTCAAAACCACAATGATAGTTCGTCAAGTTAGTGTTGTTTTAACCTTCGCAAGGACCGGGCGTAGCCACACTCGGTTCAACTAAAGTTGGAGAAACAGACTGTCAGAACCCCGATTCCAAGTCACATCGATCTAGCCGGTAACACCTCGTATCACTTTGCGGCCTCATGCACGGTATTCCCACGGGTGTCGCCTTACCATGGCTCGGGACCGTTTGCGCCTTTTGGCTCACGTATATGATAGTGTTGCTAGCATCCATATGACAGAGAACCCGAGCCGACATGGCTAGTCGTGAACCCGAAGCGGCACTAACCCATGGGGACAGGCATACATGAATCAACTTCGAGCATGTCGGTCAGCAGCGTGTGAATCTGGGCTGTAGCACTGGGCTAACAGAACTCCGAGAACCCGGGCTGTAGCAGGCTAGGCAGGACTTCGGATGTCACCGCGTGACATTTCCCGAAGGACGGAACCACGAGCGAAGTGAAACACATGCCCGGCCGATCAAGCGTCTGAGCAGTAGTCTTTGGGCTAGCAGGACTCCGGTGAACCGGGCTGTAGCGGACTACTATGGCTCATGGAAGCACTAGACTACATTTCCCCATAAGAGAGGCTGCCAAGGATAAACAACTAGATTGTCGGATCCCACACATACCAAGCATTTCAAACATACACACAATATGCTCGATATGTGTAAATACAACATGGCATCACAACATAACTCTACGACTCAAGTATTTATTCATTAGGCTCTGAGGAGCGAGATATTACAAACATGGGTCTCATGACCCAACATTCAGATCATACAAGTCAAAGCACAAGCGAAAGCTTAACATGTCTGAGTACAGACATCTACAAATGAAGAAGGCTGAGAAGCCTGACTATTTACAAGACCCTCCCTAGGGTACAAGATCGTAGCTGAGGTAACAAGCTAAACGTCGAAGTCCATGCGGAACTACTAGCGAGACTGAAGTCTCTCTGCAAAAACATAAGATAGGAAAACGTGAGTACAAATGTACCCAGCAAGACTTACATCAGAACTAGCTACATATGCATCAGTATCAACAAAAGGGGGTGGTGGAGTTTAACTGCAGCAAGCCAGCTTTGACTCGGTGGCTATCCTAAACTACGACTGCAAGTAACTCTTTTGAGGTGGCGCACACGAGTCCACATAATCACCATATCAATACACCACTATGGATCCGCTCCCGTCTCCCTATGAGAACGCCATCCATAGAACTCACGCTTATCTTGCGTATTTTAGAGTATCCACTTTCACTTGTCTATGAACTGTATAGGCAACCCAGAAGTCCTTTACTGCGGACACGGCTATTCGAATAGATGATGATAACCCTTCAGGGGTGTACTTCTTCACACACGCTCTCACCACTTATCGCCGTTTACACGACATGTACTTGGCAACCGTCAAGCGGAAGCCCAGCGAGGGTGTCGGCCACGACCTACCTAAACACTCAAGTCTCTAGTCCAGGTTATCGCCTATTCAGGTTCCATCCGCAGGGAGTCTGGCCGAGGTTTCCACATACGGCCCCGAACGATGTGTACAGGGTTCCGCGACACCAAACGTGCGCCCGGCATACCCGGCCACGTGCCTACCGCATCACAGCCCACCCCTCGGGTCAGCACTTCCCACGGCCTCCAGCATACTACAAACACCAGAAACTACTTGCAACTCCTGGACAGAGGACAAGGGTGGTTAAGAAGTCGAGAGGGGCACTTAAGCATTCCAATGCGTGGTAATGCTGGTCATGGATCACAAACACAGAACTCAGTTCTCGAGGGCGGCTTCAATGAGACAACCCACCATGTACTCCTACATGGCCTCTCACCGATACCTTTACCAAATCGTGTTCACACATTTAGCTCTCAACGAGAGGACATGTTCACACCCTCGATTCATCCCGATGAATCGGACGACTCAACTCTAAGCGATAGCGGGCATGACAAACAAGCATGAATGAGTAGGCACATCAGGCTCAAACAACTCCTACTCATGCTAGTGGGTTTCATCTATTCTTGTGGCAATGACAGGTCATGCGAGAGGATAAAGGGTTCAGCTATCGCAGCAAACAACAGATGAATCGTTGTTGTCCTAATGCAGATAAAAGAGAGCGGGGCGAGAGAGTGGGATTGTATCGGAATGAACAAGGGGTTTTGCTTGCACAGCACTTCGAAGATAGTATAGTTTTTCATCGGTGTCATCGAACTCATCGTCGAAACCACGTCTATCGAGAGGGGACAAATACCGGCAAACAAGGAAGAACACAATCAATGCAATGCACAATATGATGCATGATCATGACATGTTAATATGCTGTGATTTGAGCCAATGCAACTAGCAACAGATTAAATGGAGTTGGTTTGAATCCAAGATTCAAATTCAAACTCCATATGTGATGTTTTAAATGCCCTTCATATGTTTTGTACTAAACAGTAGTCATAATTTGTTCTATCATGCATGAAACTAGTTCAGATGGATAGATTGGATTTTTCTGATCATTTTTCATATATAATTTATCTCATTTGGAGTTACGGTTGATTTTATATGATTTTAGAAGTTTGCATTATTTTCTGAAATTTCCTGAATAAGAATAAATCCAGAAAATAATTAATTGCGTCAGCACTACGTCACTATGACGTCAGCGGTCAACAGGCGTCCACCAGGTCAAACCTGACCAGAGGGACCCACTGGTCAGTGACCCAGTCAACTAACTAAGTTAGTTAGCCCTAACTAACTGGGCAGGGCCCACTAGTCAGTGGCTGTAGCAACTAACCAAACTAGTTAATTAGTGCTAACTAGAGTAATTAGTCGGGCGGGGCCCGCAAGTCAGTGAGAGAGAGGGGGGAGTCAAACCGGGCAGTGGGGTCAACCCACGCTAGTCAACGGGTCAACGGTCGCCGGCGTTTAGCCGCCGGCGAGTCCAGACGCGGCGGCGCGCGCTGAGATTCGCCTCTGGCGCCCGTTTGGCCTTGGGCACGCTTCTACGGATGCGGGACGCTCGTCCGCATCCAACCGTGGTGGTGGCGCGGCCGGGGAGTGGCTGGAGTGGCGCCGGCGACGAGCTCGGCGGCGGCCGAAGCTTGGTCGAGCTCGGGCTCGTTGCTGCAGTGGCCTAGGCGGGGCGGTGCTAGCACCTACGGCTCCTACGCGATGCGGGGAGTGCAATGGGCACGACGGCCGGACCATTAGATGGCCGGAGACACGTCGGCGGCGAGCACAGGCGGCGGTGCGTGCGGACGAGCTCGAGGTGGCGCGTCAAGGCATGCAGAGCGAAGCGAGAGAGGGAGAAGGTCGATGGCTCACTACGAGTGCAGGCGAACGAACGGCGAGCTCGGGGAGGGGCTGGTGAGGTCGTGCGGCCGCCGGCGATCTCGGGGCAGAGGCTTTGAAGATGGCGGCGTTGGCGGCGTTCGGGGCCGTCCGGTGTTGCCTGACTCGGCGGAGAGGATGAGGGCGTCGAGGCGGAGCTCGCAGACACGTCAGGGAGGCGAGGGGAGCACGGTGGTTGCGTCTACGGCGTGCGGCGGCGACGAGATCCGCTCGGGCGCGAGAGGGAGAGAGAGCGGTGGAGGGGAGAGGCACGGGAGAGAGTGGGAGGGCCAGGGGGTGCGTGGCGTCTCCGTGGCGTCGTCTAGGAGCACCGGGGAGGGGCCAGGCAGGCAGGGAGGGAGGAGGTGGCGGCGGCGGCCACGCCCGCGCCTCCGTCCTCAAGCGGGGAGGAAGGCGACGAGTGGGGAAGCTGTGGTGGGCTGGGCCGGCCAGCTGCAGTGCTGGACCGGTTGGTGGCGCCAGGTAAGCCTCTCTCTCTCTCTCTCTCTTATATTTTTATTTCAGTTTTCTATTTTGTTCTGTTTTTTGATTTAGTAAAAATACTAAACCATTTGATAAAATGCTGAAAATAATTATGTGGCTAGAACTAAAATATACCAAACCACATAAAATGTTCCAGAATTATTGGACATATATTAATTATATAAAAATTATATATCCAATGCAAATAGTTATTGAATTAATTCAAAGGCCCAAAATAAATGTTTCTGAGATACCAAAAATATTGGTTTGAATTTTACCTCTTGCCAATATTTTCAGAGACTAAAAGGAACATTTTCTTGGACTTCTTTGAAGAGATTTTAATGTTGATTATTTATGAAATGATTTATGAGGGTTTCAACTAACCTCAATTCAAATTTCAAAAACATAACTATGATGATGACATGATAAGATGCAAAGACAAACAGGGCTAATCTAGAGCTGTGACACAGACACCCGCCAGCCACCTGTGTGCAAAGCACGTCGGTAGAACCAGTCTCGCGTAAGCGTACGCGTAATGTCGGTCCGGGCCGCTTCATCCAACAATACCGCCGAACCAAAGTATGACATCTTTGGTAGCGGTATGACTTGTATCGCCCACAACTCACTTGTGTTCTACTCGTGCATATAACATCTACGCATAAAACCTGGCTCGGATGCCTTTGTTGGGGAGCGTAGTAATTTCAAAAAATTCCTACGCACACGCAAGATCATGGTGATGCATAGCAACGAGAGGAAGAGTGTTGTCCACGCCCTCATAGACCAAAAGCGAGCGTTATGACAACGCAGTTGATGTAGTCGTCGTCTTCACGATCCGACCGATCCAAGTACCGAGCGTCACGGCACCTCCGAGTTCAGACACGTTCAGCTCGATGGCGATCCCGGACTCCGATCCGATGGTGTGTCGGGGATGAGTTCCGTCGACTCAGCGGCGTGGTGATGGTGATGATGTTCTATCGACGCAGGCTTCGCCTAAGCACCATAGCGATATGACCGAGGTGGAATATGGTGGAGGGGGCACCGCACACGGCTAAGGAGCGATCACGAAGATCAACTTGTGTGTCTAGAGGTGCCTTGCCCCGTATATAAAGGAGCAAGGGGGAGGCCGGCCCTAAGGGGCGCCAAGGAGGGGGGAGTCCTCCTCCTAGTGGGAGTGGAGACTCCCCTTCCTAATCAACTAGGAAGGTGGAAGGGGAAGGAAAGAGGGAGAGGAGAGGGAAGAGGGCGCGCCCCTCCCTAGTCCAGTCGGACTCCCCATGGGAGGGGGCGCGCCACCTCCTGGGCTGCTTCCCTCTCTCTCCCCTCAGGCCCACTAAGGCCCAATACTTCCCCGGGGGGTTCCGGTAACCCCTCCGGCACTCTGGTTTTCTCCGAAATCACCCAGAACACTTCCGGTGTCCGAATATAGTCATCCAATATATCAATGTTTATGTCTCGACCATTTCGTGACTCCTCGTCATGTCCATGATCACATCCTGGACTCCGAACAACCTTCGGTACTTCAAAACTTATAAACTCATAATAAAACTGTCATCGTAACGTTAAGCGTGCGGACCCTACGGGTTCGAGAACTATGTAGACATGACCTAGAACTGTTTCCGGTCAATAACCAATAGCGGAACCTGGATGCTCATATTGGCTCCTACATATTCTACGAAGATCTTTATCGGTCAAACCGCATAACAACATCGTTGTTCCTTTGTCATCGGTATGTTACTTGCCGAGATTCGATCGTCGGTATCCAATACCTAGTTCAATCTAGTTACCGGCAAGTCTCTTTACTCGTTACGTAATGCATCATTTCGTAACTAACTCATTAGCTACATTGCTTGCAAGGCTTATAGTGATGTGCATTACCGAGAGGGCAGAGATACCTCTCCGACAATCAAGTGACAAATCCTAATCTCCAAATCGCCAACTCAACATGTACCTTCGGAGACACTGTAGAGGTCCTTTATAATCACCCGATTCGTTGTGGCGTTTGGTAGCACACAAAGTGTTCCTCCGTAAGCGGAGTTGCATAATCTCATAGTTGTAGGAACTTTGTATAAGTCATGAAGAAAGCAATAGCAACATACTAAACGATCAAGTGCTAGGGAACGGAATGGGTCAAGTCAATCAGATCATTCTCCTAATGATGTGATCCCGTTAATCAAATGACAACACATGTCTATGGTTAGGAAACATAACCATATTTGATTAATGAGCTAGTCAAGTAGAGGCACACTAGTGACATTATGTTTGTCTATGTATTCACACATGTATCATGTTTCCGGGTAATACAATTCTAGCATGAATAGTAAACATTTATCATGATATGAGGAAATAAATAATAACTTTATTATTGCCTCTAGGGCATATTTCCTTCAGAAAGCCCCTCCGAGATTGGATCTGTCTCTCTGTCTCTCTCTGTTTCTGCGTTCCTGATTCTACCCTTTCACCGTTTCTTATATTCCCGGAGATCCGTAACTCCGATTGGATGAAACTTTGAACAGGATTTTTCTTCGGATATTAGATTTCTTGCGGCGAAAGAAGGGCAACAACCGCCTTACGGGGTGTCCACGAGGGTCAGGGGCGCGCCCACCCCCTGGGGCGCGCCCCCCTGCCTCGTGGGCCCCTCGAGCATCGTCTCGCGTTGATTCCACTTCTCAAAATTCATATATATT
This sequence comes from Aegilops longissima, assembly GCA_021605205.1. NCBI lineage: Eukaryota > Viridiplantae > Streptophyta > Magnoliopsida > Poales > Poaceae > Aegilops > Aegilops longissima. The sequence continues at coordinate 472,953,717 of CM038678.1, forward strand.
CCAAAAATTATCTCCATCCGTTTTTATCCCGTTTGGACTCCGTTTGATCTGGATTTTCCACGAAACAGAAGAACATGCAACAAACTGGAACTGGCACTGGGCACTGGATCAATATGTTAGTCCCAAAAATAGTATAAAAAGTTGCCAATAGTATGTAGGAGTTGTAGAATATTGGCATGGAACAATAAAAAATTATAGATACGACGAAGACGTATCACTAGCTAGCTCGTAGAAGCAACAGTTCCAGCAATCCCGACACCTGTGAGGCCAGGGACGACAATGGCAGGCCATGCCGCAACAAAAAATAAACGCCGGAACAACAACGACGACACCGAAGACACGGCAGTAAATGCCGCATTCAGTGGTTCCAAATCAGGTTAGCGGAAGAAACCTTTCAAAGGCAGCAGGGACGGTCCATCCAACTTGGATAAAATCCTCGAGAGGCGCTGTCAGATTCATGGTACCCCCGACAAGATTGCCAACCACACCAATAAAAATTGCTAGGTTTTTAAACATGCCGGTAAGTTAAATACTGAACACAAGGGGAAGGGACCTCCAAGTGAGGATAACGACGAGCCCCATCAGCCGAACACCGGGGGTCAGAAGCAGTTTCCCCCCGAAGTAAAAACAATGAACATGATGTAGGTCACTCACATACTCAAAAGGGAGCGCAAGCGCACAGGGACGTCTACACCGTAGAGCCTGTCGCCCCAAAATTCAACCCATGGTCAGCCTGTCTGATCACCTTTGATCACAGGGATCACCCAACCAGTATCCGTCATGGGGGCTCGGCTGGCCTGGTACTTGATCCTATCATTAATGGATACCATCTCACTAGAGTCCTTATGGACGGTGACAATAGTCTTAATTGGTCTATCAAGATACTGTCTGCAAAATGGGCATCGACCTGTCAAGAATCAAGCCAAGCAACACTACCTTTAAAGGAGTGATACCCGGCGTGGAGGCCCGTTGTATGGGCTCATTGACACTGGAAGTGGTATTCGACTCTCCGGACAACTTCCGTAGTGAAGAACTAATCTTTTATATCGTCCCTTTCCGCAGTGGCTACCACGCACTACTCGGACGAACCGCTTTCGCCCGTTTTAATGCGGTCCCGCATTACGCTTATTTAAAGCTTAAAATGCCTGGACCGCGGGGCGTCATTACAGTTAATGTAAATATGGAGCACTCCCTCCATACCGAAGAGCACACCACGGCCCTAGCAGCCGAGGTATACAGCGGCCTCATCAAGCCGAACAATGCATCGGTCATTAAGACCAATGACATTGCCAAAAAGGTCCGGCCCGCACCTCCTGAAGATAGCTCGGCGGGCCCGGACCCTAAATAGCAATTCCACCTCCATCGACTGCCCCATAAGGATGCGGTATATGTACCGCGCGTGCATAACTATGCACTTAAAATATCTTAGGCAACGCCAGAGGCACACCGTGAGACAGGTTCATAGTACGGCTCGACCCTATTTGGACCTCACATACCTTTTTCCTTTTCTCTTTCACTGCAGGTTCTTTTGAAAACCTAAAAGCCGTATGGTTGCATGAGGGCTCCTTCTTCGGCCCCTCTTTATCTTCTTTATAGACCACCACCTTACCTCTCCTCTCAAAGGGCTCACTACTAAGGAGAAATAGCGCAGACGTGCAGAGGGTACTATTGGGATCTTCAAACCATTACGTCAAGGCCCTGTGTAAAACTTTCCCTTATACAAATTTCCTGGCATGTAACATGACCTCAATATTCATGGCACTATTTGCCAAACACGTCTCGATGTATCCATAAAGATATAAACAAAGCAACTGATCACCACTCTTTGTTTGGTATGCATGTTATATTATCATTTGCGTACCCTTGTTACTTTTGATCAACGTACGTGCTTTAGCCTGGCCTTCGCGCCAGGGGCTGTCATCGGCCCTACACATTTTAAAAGTCCGAACACCTATAGGGAACTCTTCGGCGTCCTAGAAATTGCATTATATGCATCGGCTCCGATTCATGTCTTTGGTCTACAGTTGGGTTGCCTGGCTCCTATGCTTACCACCTTACGTTCCGCCAGTTCGGCTAAGGTAGTAAAGGGAGAACTACTGCGATTGCATTTCTGGTTCATCCGGTTAAGTACCTCAGTAGAGAAAGCCGAAAACTGGCTGTCATGATAAGCGAGAGCTGGTCAACAATCCGGTGACTTAGTGTTATACTATAGATCGTTAGCGATTCTTTCCATGTCACACGAGGGGCTGGGACTAGACCAGTCACATTGCGAAGGCACCGTAATACGGATTGCCCCTCAATGCAACAGGGGTTACTGTTAACCCCACCAATGGACTCCTATGGCTAAGTGAAGGTAATAAAGCCGCATAGTCTGATTGCCTAGTCCACCGCACGGATGCCTCCTCTAAGAACCAAGAGGTTGGATAAAGTGCGGCCATGTGTTCACGAACACCCCTGTACTATCTACATGGGGGCAGAAGCCAACGACTGACAACCTTCAGAAGTATAAATAATAAATGGCCGCACAGGTGGATAAAAATAACACAAAAGGCGCAATGCATTCGTGGATTCATGGCATAGTGTTCTTTCGCCTGAATACATTTAATCAAACATAACATCCTTTGAACACTGGCCCTCTATTATTCGGGCCCCTTCTAGGACATCTTCAAAGTACCTCTCCGGCCTCCGGTGATCCTTGCCCTCGGGCGGACCTACGGTCGCTACTTCGGTGGCCTTCATCTTCGCCCATTGCATCTTGACGCGGGCAAAGGCCATCCGAGCACCCTCTATGCAGACCGAACGCTTCACAGCGTCAACTTGGGGCAGCGCATCGACGAGTCGCCTCACCAAGCCGAAGTAGCTGCTTGGAATGGGTTCAACTGGCCAAAGCCGGACTATGATGTCCTTCATGGCCAAACTGGACATCCTATGCAGCTCCGCCAGTTGCATCTGGTTGTCCAACAGCGTCGGGTGCTCCGGCGCCAGGAACTGTGACCTGAACAGCTTCTCTGTCGAGTTCCCCTCCTGGGCTCGGAAGAACTGTGCGGCGTCGGCGACACTCTTTGGAAGATCCGCAAAGGCCTCTCGATAACTCCACAGTCGTGTGAGGAAGGCATATCTTTGACCCCCAAATATACTCTGCAAAAGAAAGGGCTTACCATCCGCTATCTGTCCGGCCTGCCGGATCTCTTCACGAGCACTCTGGGACTCGGTCCACGCCTATTTTGCTTCCTGGAGGGCCTTGGCGAGTTCGGCCGCTTGGGCCGCCATCTTCTCCTCCAAGGCCTCGCACTTGCCGATGGTGTCCTTCAGCTCTTGCTCCACTTCGGCCACCCTCTCTTCGTGCTGGCGCTGGGCTACCTATTTGGTCTTTAATTCCGCAGCCGCTTTGTTAGCGACTGCTTTATTCGCTTTCGCCTCCTCCTTGGCTTGGGCAAGGTCACTCTTGAGGGTCTCGACCTCGGCCGCACCAACTGTGATCATAATCACATAATCAAATAAGTCATCAGACTCCATACACATATCACTTCTGATATATAAGTTCCGCATACCTTGCGTTTCATCAAACCGCTTGTTGACGCGGTCGAGCTCCTTATCAGCCAATTGAAGCTTCCGATTGAGCTCGAAAACCTCTGCGGACTGGGTGGTAGCCGCCAACATGGATGGTTGTCACACACATTAGCACATTATGTTAGTAACTTAAACTGGGGATCCTCTGTCCGGATTGTTCTAATCCGGACAGAGTCTCAGGGGCGACTGTCTATACAGGGGTTCATCCTTTCATATATAAAACCTGTTAGAGGATTACATCGGATACCTCAAAGCCCGTCAGTAGGCTGTTGAAGGCTTCGTTCAGCCGCTTTTCGCAGACTAAACCTTTTCCATAACCGCACCCATCAGGGTGTGGTGCTCCTCCATGATGGAAGCGCGTTGCAGCGCCTCCTCCAAATCATGAGCAGCCTCCGGATTAACGGAGGCCGCTTCGGGAGCCGTTGCTCCTCCCCCTTTGTTGAAGGAGGCTGCACATTCCCTCCCAGAGCCATATTGGTCTCCGGAATGGTGTGTGGCAGGGGCCCAGACTGTTGGGGCTCCCCGTTGTTGGTGGTCATGGGGGTCGCTTCGCCCAGGTCTTCGGTGATCGAGGTGTTAGCCTAAGGCGCCTTCTCGACGCCCTTGTCCCCCCTCCTCGGCCAGGAGGAGTCCTTTGGGACGACGCCTCGATATCCTCCATGGTAGTAGGCGAGGGGGCTCACGACGGCGCTTCGCTCTTCACCTGATCAGGCGATAGGGAGTTCCCTGACGAAGATAAGGCATTCGGAATATCGCGAGGAGGACTGAAAAGCAAATAAATAATATAGCTTGCATAACAAATGTAGGCAAGCGGAAACTGAAAAGTGAAATTTCGGACACTTACGAATCGACCGAGGGTAATCTTCCCCCTCTTCGACGCCGCCCCCTCCGGGTTTTTGGAGGCCGTCCTTTTCTTCCTCCTCCACTTGAGGGGCGAGTCGCTTTCCACCACCTCCTCCTCCTCTTCGTCCTCGTCTCCCTCATGAGAGGAGACGATCTCGGTCTCTCCAGATGCAGCGTCTGAAGAACCTCTGCGGCGGGGGCCACCCTTGGGATCCTTGCCCTTCTTCTCCGGCGCCTGGTACGCTGGGACTAGCATCTTTATCAGCTGGAGGTGGTTGTATCTTCGGGCAGCGGAGCCAGACTGTTGATCCGCTCCGCCTTTGCTGTCCAACCCTGTGAAGAAGTGAGTTGATAAGACTGTTTGTTGATTAAAAAGATACTGACCGGCCACATCTTCGGGAAGATCAATACTTATAGGAGTGGCTGGATTCTCGATGTCGAGCCCGATATCTTCGGCCTCCTTGGGCCAGCTCTTCTAGGCCTTGAAGAGCAGCTTCCATATTCCTTCGTGCGTAGTGCCGAAGAAGCACTTCAAGGTCCGCGGCTCCTCCAGATTGAATTCCCACATGTGGGAGGCCCGGCATTGGCAGGGGAGGATGCGGCGGAAGAGCATGATCTGCACCACATTGGTGAGACTGACATTCTTGCCCAGCATGTTGGTTACGCGCTTCTGCAGCATCTGCACCTCTGTCTAGGACCCCCAGTCATGGCCCTTGGCGATCCACGAGGCGATCTGAACTCCAGAATAGCCGCCCAGTTGGCACGGCGGGGCTCGGTGATGTAAAACCATTCCTGTTGCTAGACCTTGACAGTCTCGATGAAGGCCCCTTTGGGCCATGTGTCATTGGGAAGCTTGCTTACCATGGTCCCGCCGTAGTCCGCATGCTATCCGTCGACCACCTTCGGCTTCACATTGAAGATTTTGAGCCATAGGCCGAAGTGTGGGGGGACGCGGAGTAGAGCCTTAAACATGACGTTGAACGCCGAGATGTGGAGGAAAGAATTCAGGGCCAGATTGTGGAAATCTAGCTCATAGTAGAACATGAGGCCATGTATGAAGGGGTGGAGTAGATATCCTAGCCCTCTAAGAAAATGGGGAAGGAAGACAACCCTTTCGCCGGCCGCAGGAGTGGGGATGATTTGGCCCTCGTCGGGGAGCCTGTGTGCAACGTCTGCGGCCAGGTACCCCACGCTCTGGAGATCCTTCACTTCCTTCTCCGTGACAGAGGAGGCCTCCCACTTGCCCTTGGAGCCTGACCCGACCATGGCTGGAGAGGGTAGTGGCAGTGAGGGAGATGGGATCTTTTTTCGGGCGCTGGAGCTTGAGAGATTGGGAGGCAGAGGCTGGAGGAAGGCGTGGGGAAGAAAGGAGGAATCTTTTGCCCTCTTATTGGTAGAGGAAATGCCAACCGTCCCCCCACTTATGCCTTAAAACTCGCCCATTCCCGATAAGAGCGTGCGCCATAATCGGTTTGGTTACCCAAATCCCATTGATGAGCATCCAGTAATAAGTGGGCACGATCTTTGTTTTGACAAGATGGGCTAAGGGGCTCGAGCTCGAAACACGAAACGAGGAGTGTGAAAACGATTCAAAATACTGAAGAGCCAAGTGCTTCACCGGAAAAAGTTGTCAGTAAAGACACTATTCCAATTTTATATATATCCTGCCTTCGCAGCTAAGGGTTATGTTAATTACACAGAGCCGGATATAGTTCTTTTATGAAGGGAAAGCTGATGTATGGTATTCAAGGAAAAGAACCCGCCTCGCAATGCTGAAGACAATCTGCATGCCGAACACATCACCATTGAAGACTGGTTCAGGGGCTACTGAGGGAGTCCTGGACTAAGAGGTCCTCGGGCATCCGATCTATTTGATATGGGACGATGACCTGTAAATATGAAGGAAAAAGGCCACCTCCCATGTCCGGTTAGGATTCCTGTATGCGTAAACGACAAGATTAAGTGTCCGGATATACTGCTTCCTTTCTCTATAAACCGACTCTGTACAACCCTAGGCCCCTCCGGTGTCTATATAAACCGGAGGGCTTAGACCGGAGAGAGTATAATAACATTGACAGGCGAGACAATCTAGGGTTTAGCCATTACGATCTCGAGGTAGATCAACTCTTGTAACCCCTATACTCATCGAATACAATCAAGCAGGAAGTACGGTTTTACCTCCGTTAAGAAGGCCCGACCTGGGTAAACATTGTGTCCCTTTGTCCATTGTTACCATCGATGCTTAGACACACAGTTTGAGCCCCCTACCCGAGATCTGCCATGTTTTGACACCGACAAAGACCGTCACAACGGGCAACATTCACGGGATGTGAGTTTTTGGCCAGTGTAGAATACGATACACGTCAAGCCTCGTGCATCATAACCTTTGCTCGCTAATTTTGGTATAAATATTCACGTACCTGCATTAAAGTATTAATCACCAAACCGATCGTAAGTACCGGATGAAGGGCCTCCTTCCCACATGAAGTCTTTAGTAGTATTATGAAGATATATAAGCCAGCTCTGAAAATGTCACGGCGGATCAAACAACGTATATCCTAGTGCACGATGGTAGCAGATCAAAGTATTTTCACTAGCCTATTACAAGGCGCTTTACGGCCCAAAATATAGTGTTGTTTTCCTCCAACAGAGCAAAGTTTGTGAAGCATCAACTATATTGCCGGATCAAGCCTCATCACCATGTTGACGTGAAGTTGATGGATCATCAGGCGTCGATTCAGCATCCTCCTCCCCATCTAGTGGTTGGAAGTCTACGGTGGTCCAGTCAATCCGGGTTAAAGCCTGAAAGACAGCCTCTTCACTTATTAGTTCGGGCGGATCAACGTCAGAGGCGTAAGTGTGCTTACGAATTGGCGGAATAAGGTTTTGCGCTTCCGGCATGACAGCATTAATCCGTTTGTTGTTGGCATCATAGAAAGACCAGTGAACAGTCAAGTTAGCTTCTTCTGCCAGTTGACTCGCCAGAGGACGTATCTCCCTTATCACATTTTTAAGGGCTTCGTCATCAAAATCTGCCCCGTTTTCTTGTGCACTAGGAAAGCCCTTGGCAATGTCCACCGGATCCAGGTCGGCTATCCATGCTTTCGCTCAGGTAAGTGCCAACAAAGCGCCAGCCCTGGCAGCGGATCGCTTCATCTCTTCTATCTGTGCTGGTGTCATGGATAACTTTGCGGCGTGTCCTTGATCGATGTTGGGGCGGATTGTTTTATGACGCTGTGCGATAACCTCGTTGGCGCTTGAGATACGCTTGTTCAATCAGAGTATATGTTGCCTTCAGCTTCATCTGCATGTCAGAGCCCATATGAGCAATGCGGCTACCTGCAACGGTTGAAGACTTTCATGTTAAACCGGCAAATTACAAGGATAGTCATTCAAGAAGCCTTGGCAAGAGTACTTACCAAATACTGCAGAGGTCATGGCATTCACTTGGCGCTTCAACCCAGTAAGTTCTTCCGCCACCGGTTTAAGAGCCGACTCGGCGTCTTCAGCCCGCTTCAGCAATGCAGTCTTTTCAGTATCCCAATTGGCATGCTCAGTCTTGAACCCTTCTTTAAGTTGTTCCATGGCGGTTAAAGCGGCTTTTAGCTCATCCTTGGCCATGGAAGACTCTGCTTGTTGGGATTTGATACTTTCTTGGAGATCAGTAATTTGACTACCTTGGTGATTTAGATCAGCCTGCCACAATCAGAGGAGCATGTAAATATTTTATCAGAAAGTCCCAAGCATACAACCAGTTATACACTTGGCACTTGGGGGCTAATGCAGATTGCTTTTTTACTACTGATTTTTTAAGTCCCAAGGATTAATACCAGTTTCAATCTTGGCACTTGGGGGCTAATGTGTATTTGATCAAGAAAATACGCAAGGAAAGTCAACAAATTACAGTTTGGAAAATGAAAGTCCCGGTTTGACTTTGCAAAGTCAAACCGGCCCTTGGGGGCTACAATACAGTAAAGGCACAGAACAAGGATGCAGGTGTTTACCTCATAGCGTTCCTTCATCAGGTTTACCAAACCGACTTCATAGTCTCGGCTTGTATAAATCCGGTTCAAGAATCCGGAATGAAGATCCTGAGCAGAAAGATTAGCATAGTTTGACAAGTCAGTTGCCCCCTTCCCCTTGCCCATAGCAACAAATTCGTCCTTGGCGGTATGTCTTGACAAAACAACTGGATTGCCCGGGGCGGTATAAGTAGTGCCAGTAACAACAACGTCATCATCATCTTTTGCTGGGCTTGATTGATTGACATTATCTTTGGCTGGGCTTGGCGGAGTGGCAGCAGGGCTTGGCGGATTAGCAGTTGAACTCAGCGGATCAACAACTGGACTTTTAGGCGTAGCACGTGGGCTTGATGTGTCGACATGAGTAGTCGGATCAGCTTCCGGCGGATCAGCATCAGTGGCTGGGTCTTGCGGGGCAGAGTCATCCATGACAGTATCAGGATTTTCACCAGCATTCTCGGGGGTCTTCTCCGGTTCAACATCGTCAGTGGGATCGCTGGTCTTGGCTTTTTTGCTTAATCAGGCCTTAGTACTACAACGTCAAAATAAAGATTAGTGCGGTAAACCGATGTATGAAGAAACAAACTGAAAAGCAAGAACACTTACCCAGCGACGGTTTTAAGGGGAGGCAACTGAGTGGTTGATGAACCGCCGGACGAGTTGGATGACACCTGATAATTCGAATCAGACGGATTGAGAGGGTATCGGAAGAAACCCTTCAAAGGATAAAGTTTTTCAGGAGAACATGCAACCTCTGGACGACGTTTCCGGGTTGGTGTGTCTGGTATACCGGAAGAGGTGACTTGCTGGCCACTGTGTCGGGTTGTGCGACGCCCTTCGGTTTGCTGCGTCTTCAAAGAAAGTTTCGGATCCATATAAGCAAGAGGGTGAGAGTATTTCACTTTTTGAACTACACGGTGAAATCTTTTAACTGGCACCAGATCTGAATCGGAAGAAAGAGCTATTACCTCAACATGGTCTGCATGGCTGGCCTCCGCATCATCCTGGGAATCGTTATTGTCAATAAGGTGCACGAAAAAAGGAACCAAGGGAGTCAAGTTTCACCTCTTCAGCCGATTCATCAACATCTTCTGGCGGATCAGAAGATTCGGCAGTTTTCCTCTTGGTAGTTTTTTTGACAGCTTTGGTTTTGGCGCGAGGAGCCCTGGCCGGTTTATCTTGAGTTTTCCTTTTCCAGAAGGAGCTACTGGCCTGCAGGATGAAAGTAAAGGATAATTGTATTGCAGTTAAAACGGAGGCGGACTAAAAATGTACAAGGTTAAAGTCATTACCGTCGGCGGTTTGTTGGTGGCGCAAAAAGGGCGCATACCAGTTTGGGTGCGTACGGCGATCGGTTCATCAAGTATCTTTTTAACACTTTCAGTGACTTCGTCATCAGTCATTTCTATTTCGTTAAACCGTTGAGGATCTTCTGGCGGCTCAAAGGAAGGATGCACCATGAAATCCAACAGCGAACAAGATCAACACCAGTCAAACCGTTGGCGAGGAAAGCCCGGAGTTTGGCGAGTTGAGGAGCATAGGCTTGTCGTTCTTTGGCAGTCATTCGTGGAGGCAAAGGGTGGCCATTGCTAAGACGGTGAGCGCGATAGCCCGGCAAAGGGTTTCTCCAGCAGGGGCAGTGTTCTGACAATAAAACCAAGTTTGGTTCCAGTCTTTAGGGTGGATTTGAAGTTTGGCATGAGGAAAGTCAACCTCTTTCCTTTTTTGAATTGATACACCACCAAGTTCAGTATTGGGGCCGTCAGAGAACTCAGTGCGGCGGTTTAAGTGGAAGAAATCCCGAAAGAGGTCAACGGTTGGTTCTTCTTGCAGGTAAACCTCGCAGAACACTTGAAAGTTGCAGATGTTGGACACAGAATTTGGTTGTAACGCCCCGGATTCGATGCGCCAGGTGTCCGTCAGTTATTCGCCGTCGTTGCCATGTCATTTGCTTGCGTGTTGCACTTTTCCATGTCATCATCTTCATTTCATATCATGTCATCATGTGCATCGCATGTGCATACGTGTTCGTCTCATGCATCCGAGCATTTTCCCCGTTGTCCGTTTTGCAATCCGGCACTCCTATGTCTCCGGCGCGCCTTTTACCTCTTTTCATGTGCGGGTGTTAAACGGTCTCGGAATGGACGAGTCTTGCCAAGCGGCCTTGGTATAGCACCGTAGACCGCTGTCAAGTTTCGGATCATTTGGAGGTCGTTTGGTACTCAGCAGTTAACAGGGTAACCGCAGAGACCTCTTTGTTTGCAGCCCAACACCCTTTCTAAGTAGCCTAAAACCCAGCAAACTCCCTCGATGCTCTCGGTCGTTCGATCACGATCGCGTGGCGAAAACCGCACCTCATTTGGACTCTCCTAGCTCCTCTACCTATAAATGTGTGTCCCTCCGGAATTTTCAGCAGATGAACCCTAGCCCCTTCTCCACGCGCCGCCACGGACATGTCCATCCGCGCCGGACATGTCCGCCGGACACGTCGCCTGCCAATCCGCCTCGCCCGGTCGCCCGGCGCCCCGACCCTCGCCGCCCTTGCCAAGCGCCCAGGCCCGCCGTCCCGGCCGGATCCGGCGAAGGACCGGCCGGATCCGCCTCCTCCGGCCCTCCCGGCCTCTTCCCCGACTCCGGCGCCGAACTCCGGCGGATCCGCCGCCACCTCGGTTCCCGTGCACGGAGGTTGACTTTCCCCTTCCCCGAACTGCTAAGCCCCCGATTTGTTGCATATTTTGTTGCAATTTCGTCGCGTCATAACTTTGCATCCGTAGCTCCGTTTTGTGCGTATAATATGTCAAATTGTTCGTCTCAAAGAATAGATCATTTCATCTCATTGCATCATTTTCATTTGAGCTCATCTTGATGCCCTAAATGCTGTTAGAAGAGTGCTATGTGATGTTAGTTTCTGTTTCTTAACAGAACATGCACTTTTGTCATTTTTGCCATGATTGATGTGTGCCTCCTATGGACTTGAGTCCTACATGTGTTTTGTAATATGCCATGCCATCTTTCCAGTGGTGTATGCCATGTATTTTTGTGATGAATGTGGTGACTAGCACAAGCATGCAAAGTAGGCTTCCTGATGTTGCTGATTTCAGCCCTGTTTAGCTGATATTTTCATGCCATGTTAACTTGATGCTACCGAGAGTTCCATGCATATTTTGAGATACTTCAGTAAGGGTGTTTTGTTAAAAATGTCTTTCTCTATCCATCCATACCCTTGTTTGCAATTATGGAGTGCCATAGCTTGAGTCAATCGAGCTCTACTTTTGCTATAAAATGTTTCCTGGCAGATTGTTTACATGTTATTCAATTTTGCCAAGGTTGTTGTAGTTGATCCTTGCATGCTATGATGTTGTTCTTGCCATGTACATCTTCTATGCCATGTCTTCTTACTGTTGATTGCCTTGCCATGCCATGTATTGCTCTGTGGTGAGTGTTTCAAGCTCACCAACATGCCTACTTATCGTTGTTCCTGCCATGTTTAAATCTGTAATATAACTTGCCATGTTTACATGGGTGCCATCATATTTTCTGATCCTTTTTGGCTTGTAGTCACTAAAGGACTTTTGTTCTATGCTTTGAGTAGATTCATTCCGTGCCTTTGTTTGCCATGATAAGTTCCTGTAGCATGTTGTTTGATAGCTCTAAACATTGCAACCTGATGTTATTTCTGCCAATGCCTGAAACTGTTATTAATTGCAATCTTGCCATGTCATTTTGAGCATGTTCTAGTCATTTCTGGAGATAGCTCAGTGTTCATGTTTTGTAATGCTTTACCTGTACATCATGCCCATGCCTTTTGTTTTCTTGTTGAGGTGCTGTAGCATGTTGTTTTGATGCTTGCATTATGCCTAGTGGCTGTTTTGGACAGATTGTGGTCATAACTTGTATAGGGTGTATGTGTTGAACCGTTGCTCCGTTTTGAGTGTGCTCTATATGAAACTCGCTTGATTTCGCATGTAGTTTCATATTATCATGTTGCATCCTTGTTTTGAGGTGTTTGCTTGATGTTTGTATGCATTTTGCATCAATGCCATGTTTAACTTGTTTTGCTCATATCTTCTAGGTCGTAGCTCCAAATCTAATGAACTTTATATGTAACTTGACTAGAATTTCGTGTAGATCATCATGGTGCATCATGTCTTGTTCATGTGTGATGTGTTTACTATGTTGTGTGCTTCTTCTTGTTAGTTCCTGTTTCGTTGCGATCGTGAGGATTCGTTCGTCTACGCTTGGTTCGGCTTCATCCGTTCGTCTTCTTCATGGACTCGTTCTTCTTCCTTGCGGGATTTCAGGCAAGATGACCGCTACCCTGGATCTCACTACTATCATTGCTATGCTAGTTGCTTCGTTCTTTCGCTATGCTGCGCTACCTATCACTTGCTGCTCAAGCCTACCTAATTGCCATGTCAGCCTCTAACCTTTTGCACCCTTCCTAGCAAACCGTTGCTTGGCTATGTTACCGCTTTGCTCAGCCCCTCTTATAGCGTTGTTAGTTGCAGGTGAAGATGAAGTTTGTTCCTTGTTGGAACATGGAGATGTTGTTCCTTGTTGGAACATGTTTACTTGTTGGGATATCACAATATATCTTATGTTATTGATGCATCTATATACTTGGTAAAGGGTGGAAGGCTCGGCCTTATGCCTGGTGTTTTGTTCCACTCTTGCCGCCCTAGTTTCCGTCATATCGGTATTATGTTCCCGGATTTTTGCGTCCCTAACGCCGTCGGGTGATTTATGGGACCCCCTTGACAGTTCGCTTTGAATAAGACTCTCCAAAGAAGGCCCAACATTGGTTTTACCATTTGCCTCACCTACCCCTTTTCCCTTGGGTTTCGGAGCCCAAGGGTCATCTTTATTTTAGCCCCCGGGCGGTGCTTCTCTAAGTGTTGGCTCGAACGAAACATCATGGGCCACCTTGAGGCAACTCGAGGTTGGTTTTACTCGTAGCTAGTCTCATCCGATGTTGCCACGAGAACGAGGTACGTGCGACTCCTATCGGGATTTGTCGGCACATCGGGCGGCTTTGCTGGTCTTGTTTTATTCTTTGTCGAAATGTCTTGTAGCCGGATTCCAAGACTGATCGGGTCTTCCCGGGGAGAAGGAATATCCTTCGTTGATCGCGAGAGCTTATCATGGGCTAAGTTGGGACACCCCTGCAGGGTTTGAACTTTCGAAAGCCGTGCCCGCGGTTATGTGGCAGATGGGAATTTGTTAATGTCCGATTGTAGAAAACCCGAAGTTGATCTTAATTAAAATACACCAACCATGTGCGTAACCGTGAGTTTCTCTTTTCGGGGTTGATCGAGAGGAGAACACGGTTTCTGGGTTATGCTTGACGTAAGTAGGAGTTCAGGATCACTTCTTGATCATTGCTAGTTGGCGACCGTTCCTTTGTTTCTCTTCTCGCTCTCATTTGCGTATGTTAGCCACCATATATGCTTAGCCGCTGCTGCAACCTCACCACTTTACCCCTTTCCTTTCCCATTAAGCTTTGCTAGTCTTGATACCCATGGTAATGGGATTGCTGAGTCCTCGTGGCTCACAGATTACTACACCACCAGTTGCAGGTACAGGTTATGCGATGATCTTGACGCGAGAGCGATGTTTACTTGTGTTGGAGTTCTTCTTCTGCTTCTTCTTGATCGGGGATAGGTTCGGTCGGCAGCTGGGCTAGCGAGGTGGATGTCGTTTGAGCTTGTTTATGTTTCATCCGTAGTCGGATGTTGATCTCTTGTATATGATGTTGATGTATTCTTGTGGCATTCGTGCCTTATGTATGTATCCCCAACATTATGTAATGTTGATGTAATGATATCCACCTTGCAAAAGCGTCTCAATATGCGGGTCTATCCTTGGTGGGACAGTCGAGTTCCTTTTGGATAGGGTCGCATATTGGGCGTGACAAGTTGGTATCAGAGCCTCGACCGACTCTAGGAGCCCCCTTGATTGATCGTGTAGTTTGGCCGCAGTTGAGTCTAGAATAAAACTATTTTCGGAGTCTAGTTATATCGGAGAGTAGGAATTCTTTTTATTCCTCTGCCTCTTCGTCGCTCTGGTGAGGAATCTTGACGTAGGTGTTTTGAATTACTCCTCTTCCCCTTCAAATTTTTCTTTAGGTTCACGCAGTTGGTTTTCCGGTAGTTGTTCCTCAGCTCTTTTATCCGGTGCATTTCTCTTCAAGTTGACTCGAGCCTCTTCATCTTTGATTCAATCCTCAGTTGTTTTCTTTTCCCACCCGCCCTCCCTGTTCTTCTTCTCAGAACCGGAGTCCGTAATCGAGTACCCATCCTACTCATGCGAAGTCTTGTTTTCTTTTCCTCAATGATTTCAACCGGTGTTTTCTTTTCAAGATATTCGTCGTTTTCCCCTTCCAAGTTGCCTGTGTTTTCCCGCCCTCCCACCCTCTTATTCCCGGAGTTCGAGTTTCTTCCGACCATCAATTTCATTTCCTCCGGTTTTGGATATATAGACAGTGCCTGCTCTCAAACCAACCAAGACAGCAGCAAGTTCCTATCGAGAACAGTGTGGAGTCTCTTCAGTCTTCCCTCAATCATTTCAACCGGTGAATTCTCGTCTCGTTCGTCATTCTTCATCTCCTTTTCTTTTCCGGCGGTTTCAATTCAAGTTATTCAGGTTGATCATATTCTTTCCTCGGCTCAAATGTTTTCCCCTTGCTCGTTCGTCTCTCGCCAGTTTATCCTTCCGGAGTGTTCAAGTCATCTCAGAAGATTCGTGTTTGCTTTTAATTAATTCGAGGTTGTCACCTTATTCTAATATTTCAATTGTTCCGGTGCATCATCTATCTAATCAACATCCCTTTCCAACGGTGTTCTATTTCAGTGAGCCCTAACCCACAGGTCTTTTCCCAAGATCTTACCTGACTCTTCTAATTCTCCCGGAGTTATTCTCAATTCTTTTCAAGAGTGACGTAAGAATGAATTTCATCAGTCACATGCCTTCTACAAGATCTCGTTCATATTCTTTTCATTGCTGGCTCAACCTCTCTGCTTTTCATTCTCCCGGAGTATCTCAGTAATTTTGGTGGTGTTTCTCATCATCATTTGAAGACCAAAGTAGAGTTTCTATTAAATATTGTCCGTTCCCCGGAGATTCATGGTGATATCTCGATGTTATCCTATCTAATTGTTTCTAGTCATGCAAATTCTTTTCATCAATCCGGAGTATTTCAGGAGTTGCTTTCTCTCTCGATCATCCGGAGGCCATCTTTTTGGAAGATTTCTTCGTTCTAAGTTTTCAAATTCGTTCTTCAATTATTCTATATCCGTGCCCCTTCGTTCGTCTCAATATTCTCCCGGTGCTTCGTTCAAGTGTTCTTTAATCAGCTCATGATCTTTTTGTTCTTTTGCATCTAAATCCCCTCTAGCTTATTGGTTCTTCTAATTCTTCCCGGTGATTCATTCTCTTTCATCAGTCATTTCCGAATTCTTATGGTGGTTCATTCAAGATTCTTTTTCCTTGATTATCATTTTAATTCATTCGTTCCTTTCAATCCTACCGGTGGTTCAGGAAGACCTTCTCAAGTTTGCGTTATGTCACTTCTCAATTCTTTTTCAAGAAGAATAAGTAAGATGCGAAATCCATTGCTTGTCATCAATTTAATTTGATGAAGGATAAGCATACAATAAATCTTATTCTCATTTCATCAAAGTGAGTAATCCTTTTCTTCGGAGTTTGTTCTTGATGGATAAATTCTAGTTCCAAGTGTTTTTCATCTTTTCTTTTCCGGAGTTCAGTTTTCCTCGGCCATTTCGTCGGAACCTCCATCGGAATCATCGCAACGCTCATCTATTCTTTCATCCTTCATTTTATCTCGTCATCCTTTTGGTACCAGAGTTCTTCACGGTGGTTCTCCATGATTTATTTCATTCTTCAAGTGTTCATCAAGATTCTTGTTGGTGGAGTTCAAGTATCGTTCTTCTCGCTTCTCGAAGCGCAAATAATTCTTCATTTTCTTTGGAAGTGGAGTTTTGCATTTCTTCGTTCTTCTCAGCTATTTAATCTTTTCTGATTGTGGTTGGTTATCACCTCATAATTTTGAGATGTTTTTCCATAAGTCCACATCAAGCTTATTCTTTCGTTGTTGATTTTCTCAACAACTCCGTTCAATCCTTCCTTCTAAGTTCTTTTCATTCAACTTTTTCAATTCTTTCCGGAGGTTTTGTGCCATGTCTTCGTCAGGTGTCATTCCATCCTCTCAAGTTCAAGTTCTATTCCTCCATGTTTTAGCCGGAGTGCTGCCTAAATTCTTTCAGTCCTATCCGTTTCTTTTCTCATTCTAACCACTCCGGTTAGAACGAGTGGTTTCAGAGTTTATCTTGATTCCGTGAGCTTTGATTCTCGCCATTCTCGTCGTTCATTTCTTATTCTCGAGTGCTCTCGATTCCTTGCTTCTTCTCTTCAATTCTTGCTTCATCTCTTCCTTTTTCTCTCCCGTCTCGGTCCTAAGATCTCGGGACGAGATCTCTTGTTAGTGGAGGAGTGTTGTAACGCCCCGGATTCGATGCGCCAGGTGTCCGTTATTTATTCGCCGTCGTTGCCATGTCATTTGCTTGCGTGTTGCACTTTGCCATGTCATCATCTGCATCTCATATCATGTCATCATGTGCATCGCATGTGCATACGTGTTCGTCTCATGCATCCGAGCATTTTCCCCGTTGTCCGTTTTGCAATCCGGAACTCCTATGTCTCCCGGCGCCCCCTTTTACCTCTTTTCATGTGCAGGTGTTAAACGGTCTCGGAATGGACCGAGTCTTGCCAAGCAGCCTTGGTATAGCACCGGTAGACCGCCTGTCAAGTTTCGGATCATTTGGAGGTCGTTTGGTACTCCAACGGTTAACCGGGTAACCGCAGAGACCTCTTCTGTTTGCAGCCCAACACCCCTTTGTAAGTGGCCCAAAACCCAGCAAACTCCCCTCCATGCTCTCGGTCGTTCGATCACGATCGCGTGGCCGAAAACCGCACCTCATTTGGACTCTCCTAGCTCCCTCTACCTATAAATGTGTGTCCCTCCCGGAATTTTCGCGCAGATGAACCCTAGCCCCTTCTCCACCGCACCGCCGGACATGTCCATCCGCGCCGGACATGTCTTCCGGACGTCGCCGCCTGCCAATCCCGCCGCCCGATGCGCCGGCCGCCCGCCCCGCCGCCAAGGCTTGCGCGTTCTCGCCGTCCCCGCCGGATCCGGCGAAGGACCGGCCGGATCCGCCTCCTCCGGCCCTCCCCGGCCTCTTCCCCGACTCCGGCGCCGAACTCCGGCGGATCCGCCGCCGCCTCGGTTCCCGTGCACGGAGGTTGACTTTCCCCTTCCCCGAACTGCTAAGCCCCCGATTTGTTGCATATTTTGTTGCAATTTCGTCGCGTCATAACTTTGCACCCGTAGCTCCGTTTTGTGCGTATAATATGTCAAACTGTTCGTCTCGAAGAGTAGATCATTTCATCTCATTGCAACATTTTCATTTGAGCTCATCTTGATGCCCTAAATGCTGTTAGAAGAGTGCTATGTGATGTTAGTTTTTGTTTCTTAACAGAACATGCACTTTTGTCATTTTTGCCATGATTGATGTGTGCCTCCTATGGACTTGAGTCCTACATGTGTTTTGTAATATGCCATGCCATCTTTCTAGTGGTGTATGCCATGTATTTTTGTGATGAATGTGGTGACTAGCACAAGCATGCAAAGTAGGCTTCCTGATGTTGCTGATTTCAGCCCTGTTTAGCTGATATTTTCATGCCATGTTAACTTGATGCTACCGGGAGTTCCATGCATATTTTGAGATACTTCAGTAAGGGTGTTTTGTTAAAAATGTCTTTATCTATCCATCCATGCCCTTGTTTGCAATTATGGAGTGCCATAGCTTGAGTCAATCGAGCTCTACTTTTGCTATAAAATGTTTCCTGGCAGATTGTTTACATGTTATTCAATTTTGCCAAGGTTGTTGTAGTTGATCCTTGCATGCTATGATGTTGTTCTTGCCATGTATATCTTCTATGCCATGTCTTCTTACTGTTGATTGCCTTGCCATGCCATGTATTGCTCCGTGGTGAGTGTTTCAAGCTCACCAACATGCCTACTTATCGTTGTTCCTGCCATGTTTAAATCTGTAATATAACTTGCCATGTTTACATGGGTGCCATCATATTTTCTGATCCTTTTTGGCTTATGGTCACTAAAGGAATTTTGTTCTATGCTTTGAGTAGATTCATTCCATGCCTTTGTTTGCCATGATAAGTTCCTGTAGCATGTTGTTTGATAGCTCTAAACATTGCAACCTGATGTTATTTCTGCCAATGCCTGAAACTGTTATTAATTGCAATCTTGCCATGTCATTTTGAGCATGTTCTAGTCATTTCTGGAGATAGCTCAGTGTTCATGTTTTGTAATGCTTTACCTGTACATCATGCCCATGCCTTTTGTTTTCTTGTTGAGGTGCTGTAGCATGTTGTTTTGATGCTTGCATTATGCCTAGTGGCTGTTTTGGACAGATTGTTGTCATAACTTGTATAGGGTGTATGTGTTGAACCGTTGCTCCGTTTTGAGTGTGCTCTATATGAAACTTGCTTGATTTCGCATGTAGTTTCATATTATCATGTTGCATCCTTGTTTTGAGGTGTTTGCTTGATGTTTGTATGCATTTTGCATCAATGCCATGTTTAACTTGTTTTGCTCATATCTTCTAGGCCGTAGCTCCAAATCTAATGAACTTTATATGTAACTTGACTAGAATTTCGTGTAGATCATCATGGTGCATCATGTATTGTTCATGTGTGATGTGTTTACTATGTTGTGTGATTCTTCTTGTTAGTTCCTGTTTCGTTGCGATCGTGAGGATTCGTTCGTCTACGCTTGGTTCGGCTTCATCCGTTCGTCTTCTTCATGGACTCGTTCTTCTTCCTTGCGGGATTTCAGGCAAGATGACCGCTACCCTGGATCTCACTACTATCATTGCTATGCTAGTTGCTTCGTTCTTTCTCTATGCTGCGCTACCTATCACTTGCTGCTCAAGCCTACCTAATTGCCATGTCAGCCTCTAACCTTTTGCACCCTTCCTAGCAAACCGTTGTTTGGCTATGTTACCGCTTTGCTCAGCCCTCTTATAGCGTTGTTAGTTGCGGTGAAGATGAAGTTTGTTCCTTGTTGGAACATGGAGATGTTGTTCCTTGTTGGAACATGTTTACTTGTTGGGATATCACAATATATCTTATGTTATTAATGCATCTATATACTTGGTAAAGGGTGGAAGGCTCGGCCTTATGCCAGTGTTTTGTTCCACTCTTGCCGCCTAGTTTCCGTCATATCGGTATTATGTTCCCGGATTTTTGCGTCCCTAACGCCGTCGGGTGATTTATGGGACCCCTTGACAGTTCGCTTTGAATAAGACTCGTCAAAGAAGGCCCAACATTGGTTTTACCATTTGCCTCACCTACCCTTTTTCCCTTGGGTTTAGAAGCCCAAGGGTCATCTTTATTTTAGCCCCCGGGCGGTGCTTCTCTAAGTGCTGGCTGAAATAAGCTACTGCTGCTGGGCCACCTTGAGGCAACTCGAGGTTGGTTTTACTCGTAGCTAGTCTCATCCGATGTTGCCACGAGCGAGGTACGTGCGACTCCTATCGGGATTTGTCGGCACATCGGGCGGCTTTGCTGGTCTTGTTTTATTCTGTCGAAATGTCTTGTAGCCGGATTCGAGACTGATCGGGTCTTCCGGGAGAAGGATATCCTTCGTTGATCGCGAGAGCTTATCATGGGCTAAGTTGGGACACCCCTGCAGGGTTTGAACTTTCGAAAGTCGTGCCCGCGGTTATGTGGCAGATGGGAATTTGTTAATGTCCGATTGTAGAAAACCCGAAGTTGATCTTAATTAAAATACACCAACCGTGTGCGTAACCGTGAGTGTCTCTTTTCGGGTTTGATCGAGAGGAGAACACGGTTTCTGGGTTATGCTTGACGTAAGTAGGAGTTCAGGATCACTTCTTGATCATTACTAGTTGGCGACCGTTCCTTTGTTTCTCTTCTCGCTCTCATTTGCGTATGTTAGCCACCATATATGCTTAGCCGCTGCTGCAACCTCACCACTTTACCCTTTCCTTTCCCATTAAGCTTTGCTAGTCTTGATACCCATGGTAATGGGATTGCTTTGAGTCCTCGTGGCTCACTGATTACTACACCACCGATTGCAGGTACAGGTTATGCGATGATCTTGACGCGAGAGCGATGTTTACTTGTGTTGGAGTTCTTCTTACGCTTCTTCTTCGATCGGGGATAGGTTCCGGTCGGCAGCTGGGCTAGCGAGGTGGATGTCGTTTGAGCTTTGTTTATGTTTCATCCGTAGTCGGATGTTGATCTCTTGTATATGATGTTGATGTATTCTTGTGGCATTCGTGCCTTATGTATGTATCCCCAACATTATGTAATGTTGATGTAATGATATCCACCTTGCAAAAGCGTCTCAATATGCGGGTCTATCCTTGGTGGGACCGTCGAGTTCCTTTTGGATAGGGTCGCATATTGGGCGTGACATTGGTCCAATATCCTGAGGATGGAGTTGGAAGCTGGCAAGTACATCCTGGAAGAATCTTGATCCGGGAGGACTGAAACCCCGGGATAAATGTTGCATAAATACAATTACTTCTCCATCTTGATGCTCAGGAGGGCACTCAGGGCCAGGAACTCGCCAATGAAGGACACTTTTCGGAGCTAAAGCGCCCGTTAAAACGAATTCGTTGATTTGTGTTTCTGTAATCCAGGATGGAACCCAGTTGTAGGCAGCAAATTGCTTGGTCATCTTGAAGGGCAGAGCTGTAATGGAAAGAAACAGGCCGGTTTACGATTGGCGGCTCAGGTGTATTCATCAATGTCAAACCGTAAATTTAATCAAGCATACATATGAGGTGAACCGGACATTGTTATCCAAGTCAAGACGACGGTTTAAGTGAGGGCTAATGGCATGTGGCGGATTACCACTACTAAGATTTAAACCGCCCTTAGGTGGAGGAGCCAGAGATGAAAATCTGCTAAGTATTGACAGAAACAGGTTTCACACAATGATGAAATTTATTTGGATCTACCATGCTGCAGCAAAGAGAAATTTCTGCGACCTATAATGGCGTTAAAAGCAGAACAAAGAAGGTTGTGTGCTCTACTAAGGATTCTTTACAAAAAAGGAAGATCTACTAGTATTGAAAATGGATGCGGAGTAACTACCGCACGAGGTCTACGTTACTGCTGGATCAAAGCAACCACGACAGAAGGAAAAACGAAGAACTGAGATGAACAAGGAACTATACAGATGAACTCGTGAACCCTAGCACAGATCTAAAGATACAGAAAAGGGAAAATTTACCAGTGCAGATCTACTGCGGAGGGATACCGCGTAACTCTGGTTCGATTCAGGGTGATGCAGCGGCCCTGGGATGAAGACGATGGCGCGTTCTGTGCCCGCGGCGGAGCTCGAGTAGTGGGGTGCGCGAGAGGAAGAATAAGAGGCAAGGGGAAAGAATGGAAAGACCCATCGGCTTTATTTATAAGAAGAAAGGGATAAGTAACAGGCGCAAGAATCGAGGAGCCTGAAGCGGCAAAGAGGGCGTGCCTATCGCCTCGATTTTCGGGATACCATTAATGAAGGGAATCTTTTTAATACAAGGATGATGTCATGATGGTCCATTGTTGTGACCAGAGGATGACGTCACGGCGGTTTAACAAAGCTTACAGGAGAAGACAACATGGCGGTTTACGAGAATATAAGGAGATGTCCACAAGATTTCTTTAAAGTATTGAAGATTGACATGAGCAGATTCAAATCAATCTGGGGCCTAATGTTGGGGATATAAATACTGAGTGTAAACCAGCCAGGAGGGCCCGGTTCACCCTCAACTATGTTGAATCCCATGAAGACTCAGTAGATAGCGTTTTACTACTAGAGATTAGAGGCCCGGAGCCCAGAGGCGGATTAGGGCCCGTAGTGGTAAACCACCATGGTTATGTATCTTGTAATGTAAGTTAGGAAAGGAAGAGACCGGGCTGGACACTTGTATGAGCTAGCTCGGGACTCTGTAGACCGGCCGGGCGTCACCCTATGTATATAAAGGGACGACCCGGCGGCGGTTCAAGGACAGGCAACAACAACTCGAGACTCAGGCAAAGCGTATTCGCTCCCTGGTCATCGAAACCCCAATAATCCCATCACAAACTAGACGTAGGCTTTTACCTTCATCGAAGGGGCCAAACTAGTATAAACTCCCGTGTCCCCTGTCCGGTTTAACCCCTTTAAGCTAACCCATAGCAATGGCTCCGCGACTAAGTCCTTTCATGAGGACATCTGCCGTGACAAATCCACGACATAAGGGGAGAGAAATTTCATGACATTACCCATACAACGGTGTTTGGATAATTGAGCAGGAAACATTTAACATTGGGCTTCAAATGTTCTTGTTGAAAATTGGAGTACCATAGACATGCTTCGAGATAGCATTGACATGGCCAACAGGTGAAGATCAGACTTTGGAAACACAAAGGATCCATCAGGAACAACTTATAGAATAAGTCTTACAATTTCCTCATGGAAGAGTGTCTAACATTGCTAAAAAGGAAACTATAACAATAGGTCCTCTGGCCAAGGGTGCTAAGCAAAGACACCACCTTACCGGGTTATGTAGAGACCAATGTTATAACTCTTGGAAATATGTCCCAGCCATCATATCTGACCGAGATTCAGATCCGTTGGTGTCAGGATACCTCAGACTCAGGATGCCTGAGAAGAAAAGGTGCAACAGAAATTGACGAGATGACATTATAAGATTCTCGGGAAATGAACTATAGAAGCAAGTTCCAAAACAAAAGTTCATCATTAACCAAGGAGAAAAGGAGGATGTGGTTGATGGAGTCAGCGACAATTCATCGAGATTAACCAAAGACGGATTTCCACAATTATGTGAACAAGGAGGTAACACTTGTCAGATCAACTGATATAATGAGGTATGCTCGAGGAAAACATACACAGTTAAACATTGGTTGAAAAGTGCACCCAAAATAAGGGTTTAGGTAGCATGATCAATGTTAGAATGTTGATTCAATAACTGATAGGCTAAGAATGAACTATTGATCATTAACTTCAAAGCAATAGGGTTGCTAGAAGTATAGAATCCAAGCAGCACCGTTCACTTGTTGGTATCCCGGTTAGAATCAACACGGGGACCAAGATATGAACGAAGATGGCGAGAAGTATTGCTATATCAAGAATTCTTAAGAGGTGGTGAAACTCTCACCACATTTTTGACATAAAAAGATGGTAATACTCCAAGGTAGAACATAACATAAGTTGGATAGCAAGGAACTCAAGGTACCACACAAAAC
Source organism: Aegilops longissima (assembly GCA_021605205.1). NCBI lineage: Eukaryota > Viridiplantae > Streptophyta > Magnoliopsida > Poales > Poaceae > Aegilops > Aegilops longissima. The sequence continues at coordinate 472,977,527 of CM038678.1, forward strand.
TAGAACAAGTTTTGTGTTGGGAGGGAGATCAATAATGTTGTCGATGTTAACACAAATCTTCGAGAGGACAAGCATGGAATTTATCATCAGGAGCTCAATGTACGTCTCGGAAGAAGTTAAAATGTTGACGATGATCACGACACATTTATCGAGAGGTTTCAAGAAGATGTAATCGATCGGCGATGACATCACACCAAGGGAATGGTGAAGCAAAAGGTTACTATAACCATAGATAAGATGGCATCTCATAATTCGGAGTTGTTTCTCAAGACAAACAATATGATGCGGAAAGTTCGATGAAAGCTTAGAGCACTGTCGAGATTATGTCCCGGGGATGAAGGACATAGGTAGAATGGTCAAGCAGTCAGCCTGACGAATGATGTAGTCAATCAGTTGGGAATGACATGATCAAGTACAAACTCGTAAGCAATGAAGATTACTAAGAGCTGTCAAATCGCAGTGTGGACTCGATTCACTATTCGGTGTTCTTGGCTGACGACAACCCAGAACTCGGGAGTGACTATGATAGGGAAAGGTATTACTTCATCAAAATTTCATAAGATGAAGTGCAATGGGTTGGTATCCTCGAGATACCAGGGGGTAATACTCGAAAGTAGATCAGGATAAAGGTTGAAGTGGCGTATTTATCCGCAGAAGGCAAGTACTTCAACTTGTCCGAGAAAAGGATCAAAGATGATCAATCATGGTCGGAACCACGGTTGCAAAGGACCAACATAGATACCAGATGAACTTATAACAAGGGGACCATTATTAATACAAGAAGCTTCCATGATAGATTCCACATCGGGTCCATGGGCATGAACACAAAGTTCAAGGTCGACTCCCACTTCTCCAAAGCACAACCTTACATTCACTTCTCGTTTTGATAATGGCATTAGTGTTGAAAGTTTTACCTGGTGAAATACTAAATGAGTATGGCCCGTGAAATCTTTCGGGCTCACATAGATTAGTTAAGGCATTAGTCCAACCCATCGGGTATCTTAGGAACACATACTACAAAGTTTTAAAGTAAATAGCTCAAGCTCGAAAGCAGAGCATGGTTGGTCAAACCAAGGAATAGGATTTACCAAAGGCATTATGTATCAGGTAAGGAACTCACATGAATTTAGGTTGTGAAGGACACTGTCGGATAATAACCTGGGAATCGGTATGGCGGTCCACAACAGTGCTGATGTGAGTATTGGTACTCAATCAGAGGAAGAAGGAATGCCAAGGCATCAGATTATAGAAACAACCGACTAATTCAAAGCTTATAGCAAAGAAATTTTATGATTTCCAAATCAAGGGATCAGAAGCAATCGTTCTGATCGAAATGAATAAGTTCAATAGACTTAGAAGCACAACCGATCAAGGCATTGATTGTTCAAGAACCAGCTCATATCCAAATGACGTTAGAGCCGGAAGGATAATCCTAGGATTCGACTGATGATTGTGAACATGCACAACTTATTGAATCAATGGACAAAAAAATGATAGTGACAAAGGGTGCCAATAAGATTACCTATATTTATGGGATTAACCATAATGCAAGCAAGCAAGAATTTCAAGAACAACAGGCTGTTAAGGATTTTTGAAAGATTAAATAGTATTTCAAAGGCTTATGTGAAACACCTGAACAACTGAGAATGAGCGGATACTCGATAAGTGCAATGAATTATCCGTAGAGGTATTCTTGTGGTAAAGAGCCGTAAGGCAGTAAGCTCAAAGGATTCTCGGAACAACGAAGAGCAGTTCGTTGCACCTTGTAATAACAAGCTCAATGGGATTGACTGTAAGAATGGCAGGTGCATGCAGTTATCCATAAGGATATAACAGTGGTAGGGAATTTGCAAAGGCGGTGGGCACAAGTGTCTCGGGAGAACATCCTAGAGTATCTTCGAAATCTTCTGACGCAGTAGGTGATCATCTGGCCTGAAGGGGCTCTCCGGGAGGAAGTATTTTCGAGAACCTAAAGTTAGATTTTAGCAAAATCATTTAACCCGAATAGAAGAGAGTTCAGAGTCCCAGAGTAAAGGTCGAGGAATAAAAGATCCTACTACCACCCAATGGCGGCGTGGGCCCATAAGGCACACAGCCATGTTAGTAAAAAGTTTTTGCAATGTCTAGACTCGACTTCAGCCAAGGAGTGTGGAAGGGGGATTCCTACAGGCAGTCGACTCTAATACCAACTTGTGACGCCCCCGTTTCAATCGTACACTAATCATACACGCAAACGTGTACGATCAAGATCAGGGACTCACGGGAAGATATCACAACACAACTCTAAAACATAAATAAGTCATACAAGCATCGTAATACAAGCCAGGGGCCTCGAGGGCTCAAATACAAGTGCTCGATCATAGACGAGTCAGCGGAAGCAACAATATCTGAGTACAGACATAAGTTAAACAAGTTTGCCCTGAGAAGGCTAGCACAAACTGGGATACAGATCGAAAGATGTGCAGGCCTCCTGCCTGGGATCCTCCTAACTACTCTTGGCCGTCGTCAATGGGCTGGACGTAGTAGTAGGCACCTCCGGTGTAGTAGGAGTCGTCGACGACGGTGGCGTCTGGCTCCTGGGCTCCAACATCTGGTTGCGACAACCAGGAAGAAAGGAAAGGGGGGGAAAGGGGGAGAAAGCAACCGTGAGTACTCATCCAAAGTACTCGCAAGCAAGGATCCACACTACATATGCATGGGTATATGTGTAAAGGGCCATATCGGTGGACTGAACTGCAGAATGCCAGAATAAGAGGGGTAGCTAATCCTGTCGAAGACTACGCTTCAAGCCACCTCCATCTTGCAGCATGTAGAAGAGAGTAGATGGTAAGTTCACCAAGTAGCATGGCATAGCATAAACCTACCCGGCGATCCCCTCCTCGTTGCCCTGTTAGAGAGCGATCACCGGGTTATATCTGGCACTTGGAAGGGTGTGTTTTATTAAGTATTCAGTTCTAGTTGTCATAAGGTCAAGGTACAACTCCAAGTCGTCCTGTTACCGAAGATCACACCTATTCGAATAGATAAACTTCCATGTAGGGGTGCACAACTAACAAGTATCCCCGGTGTTTCGCGTTTTCGGGCAGAGGTATCGGAGGGGGAAAGTTGCCTGTTCTATATGCTAGGGGCGTGTGGCGGACGAACGGGCTGCGTATCCGGATTCGTCTCATCGTTCTGAGCAACTTTCATGTTGACAATAATTTAATCCGAGTTACCGATTAAAAGATATGATTTCTTAAAGACTTACTAATTTCTGGAATTTAATTAATCATTTAAATTAAGTCAAAATTGGATTAATGACATCAGCATGATGTCATGTTGACATCAGCAGTCAACAGGAATTGACTAAGTCAAACTAACATGTGGGCCCAGTGGGATCCACCTATCATACACTGTTTAGTTAATTAGGGTTAGGTTAACTAATTACTGCTTAGTTAGACTAACAGGTCAATTTAGACTAATTAAGTAGGATTAATTAACCTAATTAATTTAGTTAATTAATTAATATTTTTTATTATTATGAAAACGTTCTGGGCAGGGGCCCACTTGTCATTGGCCCCGGGGGCCTTAGTGGATCGGGCGCAGGGGCGCATCTGGGCGGGCGTAACCGCCCGAACGAGGGGACGCGGGTGCGGGCGGCCAGCGCGGTGAGGCCACCGCATGGTGGCGGGCAAGGGCAGCGGGTGAACCCAGGCGGGCTGCAAGGCCGCAACGTCGCGACGCGGCAGCGGGCGCCACGGCGTAAGTAGAGTCTTGTGGCGCCACGAGGCCGCGACGGAGTGAGAGGCGCGGCCGGCGACCATTGTCGCCAGACCATGTGGCAGCATGCTAGGTCTTGTGGCAAGGGCGGTGCTAGCAACAAAAACAACAATGAGCAGCGGGCGGGGCCGCCGGTCGATGTAGCTGTGGCACGACGAGGCGCAGCGAGGTCGGGCGATGGCGAGTGCGGTGCGAGCGCGATCATGGCGCGATGGAGCGCGATCGACGCGGCGGAGCGCGTCAACCGTGGGCGAGATCTGCGGGGACCGCGGCGACGAGCGCGAGCGCGCGAGGGAGAGGGAGGGAGCGAGGCGGGGCTCATTGGGGCCGTAGGGGGAATGGCAGCGGGGCGCGAGGTGGTTTACGGGGACGACGACGATGGGAAGGCAGGCCGTCGGGGACGAGACGAGGTAGAGGCGGCGTCGATCCAGTAGCAGGTCGTCGGGCCCGAGGGCAGCGGCTGAGCCCTGGTCCGATCTGGATCAGGGGGAGGAGGGGAACGACGTGGGGGGAGAGTGGTGGGTTAGGTGGGTTAGGGTTTCGGGGGAGGGGGGTTAAGGGAGTGGAGTGTGGGGTGGGCCGGCCGGTTGGCTGGGCCAGGTGGGCCAGTCGGGCGGTCTGGTGGCCTGCTGGGCCGGAGCCCAGGGGGGGGGGTGGTTGCTTTCCTCTTTTTTTTGGTTTTGTTTTCTATTTTTGTGTTTTCTCTTTTTCTTTTATTTATTACTATTTTCTATTTTAATTCATTTTAAAATACTTAGGCACTTCCTAAAAATATGTTTTCTTTACTATAATTACCTTGTAATATTCGGCACTCACCGAACATTTTTGTTTCAACTTTTGAAAACTTTTGTTGTTTGACATATTTTGAATTTAAATTTTGAAAGGGTTTCGAACCATTGCGAGGTTAGCAACAGTAACCGAGGTGACGTGGCATGATTAGCATGGGATTACTGTAGCATGATTATCCGGGCGTTACATCAGGGCTGAGACAGAGGCGCGGGATAGGGCGCGGGGAGGCGTCGGGGAGGCGTCGACGACAGTGACGACAATGAGGAGCGGGCGGCGACGGGGCAGGGAGTGCCGATGGCGACGGCGACGAGGATCAGCCTGGCGGCGTCGGGGCGTAGGGGCATTGGCGTCGGGGAAGAATGGGGAAAAATTCCCAAGTGCCACTTATATAGGAAAGCCTTTAGTCCCGGTCGGGGCACAAACCGGGACCAATGCAGACCTTTAGTCCCGGTTCTTGACACCAACCAGGACCAAAGGTCAGTTTTCTGCAACCCAAAGGGTGGGAAGCAAAGACCTTTGGTCTCGGTTGGTGGCACGAACTGGGACCATAGGTGTGCATTGGTCCCGGTTGGTGGCACGAACCGGGACCAAAGGTGGGTATTGGTCCCAGTTTGTGCCACCAACCGGGACGAAAGGGTGGTGCTGCCCGGGGCCAAATGTTTAGTCCCACCTCGCTAGCTGACAGGGCTCGAGAGTGGTTTGTAAGCGCTGCTGCGCCAACCCTCTCGAGCTCCTCTCAACTGCAGGCTCACGGTCCTAATCTCACACTCCTCTGCCTGTGGGCCTACTGGGCCTACTGCGGGCCTGAATCCTGGCCCAACTAGCTGGTTGGTTTCTAGTCGTATTCAGGCCGTGGTGGCCCAATAGACAACATTTTTTTCCAATTTTTTGTTTTGTTTTTTGCTTTATTTACTTGCTTTTGTTTCTACTTCCAGCTAAATACTTATAGTTTTTCTGTGATTCTTTTTGCTTTTATGTCACAAAATTATAAACTTTCTGTTAGTGCCATTAGTTTTCAAATTTGAATAGTTTAAGTTTGTTTTTTAAAATTTGTGTGAATCACTAGTTTGTGAATAACTTTACTATAAAAATAGATTTTGAGTGATTCTTTTTCCTGCTATTTAATATTACTGCATTTTATCATTATATACAATTTGGTAATTTTAGGTTATTTTAAATGTCTTTTTAATCAAAAACAAATTTTGGTATTTTAGTATTAAAGTTTCTAACAAAAATTATTTATGAAAATTATTTTTGCTATTAATGTTTTGAACAAAAAATACTTTGATAATTTTAGTTGCATAAATTTTATATAATTTTAATTTCAAAAATACTAGTGGTTTATAAAATCTTTTTAGTTGATTCCTTTTGCTATTAGAGTTTTATAAAAGCTTTTTAGTTGATTCTTTTAGTATTGAAGAATATTATAGTTTTGTTTTAGTTGATCAAAATAGAATATTGTAATTGATTATTTTTAGTTCATTGATTTTGGTATTATGATACGTCTCCAACATATCTATAATTTTTGATTGCTCCATGCTACTTTATCTACTGTTTTGGACTATATTGGGCTTTATTTTCCACTTTTATATTACTTTTGGGACTAACCTATTAACCGGAGGCCCAGCCCAGAATTGCTGTTTTTTTACCTATTTCAGTGTTTCGAAGAAACGTAATATCAAACGGTGTCCAAACGGAATGAAACCTTCGGGAACGTGATTTTCCAACCGAAAGTGAGGGGACTTGGACCCTACTCCAAGAAGTGCCAGAGGCGGTCACGAGGGTGGAGGGCGCCCCCCCCCCCGGGCACGCCTGTCACGCCCAAGATGCGACCCTATCCTAAAGGAACTCGAACGTCCCACCAAGGATAGAAGCGCATCTTGAAGACGCTTTTGCAAGGTGGATATCATTACATCAACATTACATAATAGTGGGGATACATCCAATACATACAAAGCCACATGAATACAACAATACATCAAGTACAAGATCAACATCCGACAACGGATGGAACATAAACGAAACTCAAACAATATCCACCTGCTAGCCAGGCTGCCGACCTGGAACCTATCCCCTGAATGAAGAAGCAGAAGAAGAACTCTAAAACAAGCAAACATCGCTCTCGCGTCATGATCATCGCATAACCTGTACCTGCAACTGTTGTTGTAGTAAACTGTGAGCCACGAGGACTTAGCAATCCCATTACCATGGGTATCAAGACTAGCAAAGCTTAATGGGTAAGGAAGGGGTAAAGTGGTGAGGTTGCAGCAGCGACTAAGCATGTATGGCGGCTAACTTACGCAAATAAGAGCGAGAAGAGAAGCAAAACAAGCGGTCATCACCTAGTAATGATCAAGAAGTGATCCTGAACTCCTACTTACGTCAGACATAACCCATAAACCGTGTTCTCTTCTCGATCAACCCCGAAAAGAGACACTCACGGTTACACACACGGTTGGTGTATTTTAGAAGAGTTTACTTCAAGTTTACTACAAACCGGATATTAACAAATTCCCATCTGCCACATAACCGCGGGCACGACTTTCAAAAGTTTATACCCTGCAGGGGTGTCCCAACTTAGCCCATGATAAGCTCTCGCGATCAACGAAGGATATTCCTTCTCCCGGGAAGACCCGATCAGACTCGGAATCCCAGTTACAAGACATTTCGACAATGGTAAAACAAGACGAGCAAAGCCGCCCGATGTGCCGACAAATCCCAATAGGAGTCGCACGTACCTCGTTCTCAGGGCACACCAGATAAGTCAAGCTACGATTAAAACCAGGCCTCGAGTTTCCTCGTGGTGGCCCCGCAGGTTGCTCGGTTCGGACCAACACTCGAAGGAGCACTGGCCCGGGGGGGCTAAAATAAAGATGACCCTTGGGCTCCGGAAACCCAAGGGAAAAGAAGGGCATAGGTGAGGCAAATGGTAAAACCAATGTTGGGCCTTGCTGGAAGAGTTTTATTCAAAGCGAACTGTCAAGGGGGTCCCATAAATCACCCAACCGCGTTAGGGACGCAAAATCCGGGAACATAATACCGATATGACGAAAACTAGGGCGGCAAGAGTGGAACAAAACACCAGGCATAAGGCCGAGCCTTCCACCCTTTACCAAGTATATAGATGCATTAATAATATAAGAGGTATTGTGATAACCCAACATAAACATAATCCAACATGGAGAAAACTTCATCTTCACCTGCAACTAGCAACGCTATAAGAGGGGCTGAGCAAAAGCGGTAACATAGCCAAGCAACGGTTTGCTAGGAAGGGTGACAAAGGTTAGAGGTTCATGGCAATTTGGGAGGCTTGATAAGCAAGTGGTAGGTAACGCAGCAAAGCGATAGAACGAAGCAACTAGCATAGCAATGATTGTAGTGAGATCTAAGGTGACGGTCATCTTGCCTGAAATCCCGCTAGGAAGAAGAACGAGTCCATGAATAAGATGAAGCCACGAAGATGAACCAAGCGTAGACGAACGAATCCTCACGATCGCAACGAAATAGGAACTATCGAGAAGAAGCACAACCGGAAAGAAGCAAACAACATAGAAAACACACAAGCATAAACATGGCATGATGCTCAACCAAGTATGATGCATGTCCGGTTTAATGAGGCATGGCAAGAGGTGAAGCATAATAAAACTACCTATCTAGGCAATTTTAAATGAGGTCGGAACAACAAACAACAATTCCAGAAAATCCCCATATGCAATATTCGAATTTGGTCCTGTTCTGCCTATTACATAATTTTAGAGTTGTTAAACAGGAAAATGAAGTGCACCATGTTAAACTAGGCATTTTTTTTCACCCCATTTACATATAAAGTTTATTAAAAACCGAGTTACGGTTAATTAGTTATGAAATAAATCATTTTAACATGGCATTTTAGCAAATTAAAGCAAACATCATTTTAAACATCTCAAACATGGACGAAAATGGCATATTATTAATCTACACAAAATTCTAAGCATTTTACATGTTTAAATCATTTTAATCCGATGCACGGTTTGTGAGATAGTAAATGCATGAACATGAGGGGTAATCTGAAAATGTGTAGTTTTCTGGATAAATAGATAAATTCGCAGCAAGGGAAAAAACATGCATGGGCCGAAACTTGAACAGGGCCTAACAGGAGCAGGCGCTGGGGGGCAGCTCACCCATGGGCTTCGGCCCGGTTCGGTGGAGGAGGCAGGGCAGGGCGGATCTGGCTTTGGGCCGGCTTGAGCTCGCCTTGGAGGCCGAAGGGGCAGGTGGGCGCGGTCAACGCGAGATCTTGAGCGGCAGGCGCCTCGTCTGAAGCAGAGGACATAGGCGGCGGTGGACCTGGCGCTGGCGTCTCCCGGCGACGAGTGGAAGGACGAGGGGGACGGATCTGGTGATGGGTGGCTGATGGTGACGCGAGCGCCGGGAACGGGCAGATCAGGGCGATGGGGTCTCGGATCCGGCGCAAGGGAGCTCCGAGGCGGTGGAAACTGCAGGGCCATGACGAGGAAAATTCAGAGAACATACAGAGAGGGAGGAAAAGGGATAGAAGGAGAGGAGAAGGCGCGAGACACATGCCTGCTGGTCCGGCGGCTCTACCCGTGGAGGTGGCCGATGGTGGAGCTTAGACAGCGTCGAGGCGGTTCCCGCTAGTTCGGTCGGCCTGCGGCGGGGTCGTGTGAAGCTCCTACAACGGCCATGGGAGTCTCCTCGAGCAAAAAACAGAGAGAGGGAGAGGGGGATCGTGAGAAAGAGAGATAGAGAAGCAGGAGGGGAAAAAGGAGCGGGGCTGTCGAGGCACTCATCTCTGGCGAGGTGAGGTGGTCGTGGACGAGGAGCCTGCGGACTCGGGCACCGGCGGGAAAGAAGCAGAGGGCTCGGGCTGCAGCTGCTGGCTCCTGCGGGCGCGGACGACGACGGCTGCGGGCGGCCGGACGCGTCCAGGACCAAGGGAGGAGGAGGCACGAGGCGCTGGTGCTGCTCGGGGTCGAGCCTTTGCTCTCCCGAGCAAGGAGGCGGCGGGATCGAGGGGAAGCTTCGAGGCTGGATCCGGTTGGTGGGATTGGATCGGTGGAATGAGGGGATCCCGAGGAAGAAAGGTAGGTGGGTGGCGGCGGGGGAGGACAAACCTCCTAGATTTTAGGGTTTGGGTCAAAATAGACTAGGGGTGAACTATTTATATGCAAAAAGGGGCATGATTTGGATCCTCCGATTGCGATCGGGCGATCCGAAATAAATAGGTTAGGGAGTCCAAAAGAGAAACCAAAGATGTTTTATAGATGTTTGGGGATGATCCGGATCCATCGGTAACGTCATAGCGGGTCGGGTTCGGGACAATTTTTGGACGCGTGCGAGAGGTCAAGAGAGGTCAACGAGGACAAGGGCCTGACAAAATGACAACGGAGGCAAAGAGAGAAAAGGGCAACTGCAAACGGCTACGAGGTTTTATGAAAACATGCAGATGCAATGCGGATGATGCGATGAGATGAGATGCATGGCATGAACAAAATGCAAAACAACAGACAAAACCCAACCACGGAGGAAATAACATATCACATCGCAGGAAATGGCAAGAGTTGGAGTTACAATTATGGAAAGTTGCATCCGGGGTGTTACAACGCCCCCTACCTCGTCGGCCCCCTGATGCTCCACCGACGTACTCCTTCCTCCTATATATACCTACGTATCCCCAAACGATCAGAAAAGGAGCCAAAAACCTAATTCCACCGCCGCAACTTTCTGTATCCACGAGATCCCATCTTGGGGCCTGTTCCGGAGCTCCGCTGGAGGGGGCATCCACCACGGAGGGCTTCTACATCATCACCATAGCCCCTCCGATGAAGTGTGAGTAGTTTACTTCAGACCTTCGGGTCCATAGCTAGTAGCTAGATGGCTTCTTCTCTCTTTTTGGATCTCAATACAATGTTCTCCCCCTATCTCGTGGAGATCTATTCGATGTAATCTTCTTTTTGCGGTGTGTTTGTTGAGACCGATGAATTGTGGGTTTATGATCCAGCTTATCTATGAATAATATTTGATTCTTCTCTGAATTCTTTTATGTATGATTGAGTTATCTTTGCAAGTCTCTTCGAATTATCCGTTTGGTTTGGCCAACTAGATTAGTAGTTCTTGCAATAGGAGAAGTGCTTAGCTTTGGGTTCAATCTTGCGGTGTCCCTACCCAGTGACAGAAAGGGTTGCAAGGCACGTATTGTATTGTTGCCATCGAGGATAACAAGATGGGGTTTTTATCATATTGCATGAATTTATCCCTCTACATCATGTCATCTTGCTTAAGGCGTTACTCTGTTTTTAACTTAATACTCTAGATGCATCTTTGGATAGCGGTCGATGAGTGGAGTAATAGTAGTAGATGCAGAATCGTTTCGATCTACTTGTTTTGGACGTGATGCCTATATACATGATCATTGCCTAGATATACTCATAACTATGCTCAATTCTGTCAATTGCTCAATAGTAATTTTTTCACCCACCGTAGATTACTTAGGCTCTTGAGAGAAGCCACTAGTGAAACCTATGGCCCCGGGTCTATTCTCATCATATCAATCTCCATCACTTTTATACTTGCTTTGTTTTTACTTTGCTTTTACTTTTCACTTTGCATCTTTCTATCAAAAATACCAAAAATATTATTTATCATCTCTATCAGATCTCACTCTCGTAAGTGACCGTGAAGGGATTGACAACCCCTAATCGCGTTGGTTGCGAGTAGCTATCGTTTTGTGCAGGTATGAGGGACTTGTCGTGGCCTCCTACTGGATTGATACCTTGGTTCTCAAAAACTGAGGGAAATACTTACGCTACTGTGCTGCATCATCCTCTCCTCTTCGGGGAAAACCAACGCAAGCTCAAGACGTAGCAAGAAGGATTTCTGGCGCCATTGCCGGGGAGGCTCACGCAAGAGCAAGTCAACTATACCAAGTACCCATCACAATCCCTATCTCTCGCATTACTTTATTTTCCATTTGCCTCTCGTTTTCCTCTCCCCCACTTCACCCTTGTCGTTTTATTCGCCCTCTCTTTTCGTTTGCCTTGATGTCTTACTTGGCTCGTTTGCTCGTTTGGTTGAAATAGTTGAGTATTTATTCCTAAACAAAGAAGCCAATATCTATGGATCCTCATCCACTTGCCAATCTTTTTAAGAGATCCAATTATGATGAACCAATTCCTAGTGATTTGGATGCACTAGATTATCTTTATAAGGTTTTGCCTGAAATCCGTGAAGTGACTCACGATAGATCTTTGAATAAAAAGCATGATTGCAATGATTTTATTATAAATTCTTTTGATGTCAATTGTGCTAATAAGATGCAAAACCCTAAGCTTGGGGATGCTCGTTTTGCTATGTCTACTACTTGTTGCAATGATCATGATTGGGGTGATTCTTCTTATGATCTTGAAAATTTATTTAAGCCCCATGATGAATATGAGATTGATAATATTGTTTGCAATAATATTGAAAGTGGGTTCGGAAGAGTGTCAACTTTAGATCCCACTATTTTGGAAGGGTATCAACTTTGCATGCATGTGGTTCGTGTTGAGAATATACTTTGTGATAGCTATTTTGTTGAATTTGCCTATGATCCTACATGTAATTATTATGAGAGAGGAAAATATGGTTATAGAAATTTTCAGGTTACTAAATTACCTCTCGTTATGTTGAGATTGCTATTCTTCCTTTCCGCTTCCTTGCATATGCTAGTTTTTGCTTGCTGCGATAATTTGTTTGCCTATAATATGCCTATGCATAGGAAGTATGTTAGACTTAGATGTGTTTGTCACATGCTATATGATGCTCTATTTGTGCTTCAATTCTTGTCTTTCATGTGAGCATCAATGAAATCTCAATGCCTAGCTAAAAAGGCTTTAAAGAAAAGCGCTTGTTGGGAGACAACCCAATATTTATCCTTTCTGCCTAGTAATAAATAATCCATCTAGCCTCTGTTTAGATGTGGTTTTATCTTTTAATTAGTGTTTGTGCCAAGTTAAACCTATTGGATCTTCTTGGATGATAGTTATTTGATCTTGCTGTAATTTCCAGAAACTTTGCGCTCAGTGACCGAATTGTTAAATATCACCAGAACGCGATAAAATACCGATTCCAATTGCTGCTGATCAATAAACAAATTTTCCAGGTCCTCTAATTTTGGTAGAATTTTTAGAGTTCCAGAATTTTGCGTTAGTTACAGATTGCTACAGACTGTTCTGTTTTTGACAGATTCTGTTTTTCGTGTGTTGTTTGCTTATTTTGATGAATCTATGGCTAGTAAAATAGTTTATAATCCATAGAGAAGTTGGAATACAGTAGGTTTAACACCAATATAAATAAATAATGAGTTCATTACAGTACCTTGAAGTAACCTTTTGTTTTCTTTCTCTAACGGAGCTCACGAGATTTCTGTTGAGTTTCGTGTTGTGAAGTTTTCAAGTTTTGGGTGAATTCTTTTGATGGATTATGGAACAAGGAGTGGAAAGAGCCTAAGCTTGGGGATGCCCATGGAACCACCAAGATAATCCAAGGACACCAAAAAGTCAAAGTTTGGGTATGCCCCGGAAGGCATCCCCTCTTTCGTCCACTTCCATCGGTAATTTACTTGGAGCTATATTTTTATTCACCACATGATAAGTGTTTTGCTTGGAGCGTCTTGTATTATTTGTGTCTTTGCTTGTTAGTTTACCACAATCATCCTTGCTGTACACACCTTTTGAGAGAGCCATACATGAATTGGAATTTGATAGAATACTCTATGTGCTTCACTTATATCTTTTGAGCTTGATAGTTTGCTCATAGTGCTTCACTTATATCTTTGAGCGTGATACTTTTTGCTCTAGTGCTTCACTTAGATCTTTCAGAGCACGGTGGTGGATTTGTTTTAAAGAAACTTGATCTCTCATGCTTCACTTAGATTATTTTGAGAGTCGTTAATAGCATGGTAATTTTCTTAATGTTAATATACTTGGTATTCAAGATATGTGAAACTTTCTTTTGAGTGCGTTGAATACTAAGATAAGTTTGATGCTTGATAATTGTTTTGAGATATGAAGATGATGATATTAGAGTCATGCTAGTTGAGTAGTTGTGAATTTAAAGAATACTTGTGTTGAAGTTTGTGATTCCCGTAGCATGCACGTATGGTCAACCGTTATGTGATGAACTCGGAGCATGATTTATTTATTGATTGTCTTCCTTATGAGTGGCGGTCGGGGACGATCGATGGTCTTTTCCTACCAATCTATACCCCTAGGAGCATGCGCGAATACTTTGTTTTGATAACTTCTAGATTTTTGCAATAAGTATATGAGTTCTTTATGACTAATGTTGAGTCCATGGATTATACACACTTTTTCCCATCCTTCCACTATTGCTAGCCTCTCTAATACCGTGCACCTTTCGCCGGTATCATACACCCACCATATACCTTCCTCAAAACAGCCACCATATCTACCTATCATGGCATTTCCATAGCCATTCCGAGATATATTGCCATGCAACTTTCCACTATTCCGTTTATTATGACACACTCCATCATTGTCATATTGCTAGCATGATCATGTAGTTGACATCGTATTTGTGGCAAAGCCACCGTTCATAATTCTTTCATACATGTCACTCATGTTTCATTGCATATCCCGGTACACCGCCGGAGGCATTCATATAGATTCATATTTTGTTCTAAGTATCGAGTTGTAATTGTTGAGTTGTAAGAAAAATAAAAGTGTGATGATCATCATTATTAGAGCATTGTCCCAAGTGAGGAAAGGATGATGGAGACTATGATTTCCCCACAAGTCGGGATGAGACTCTGGACGAAAAATAAAATAAAATAAAAAAAGAGGCCATAAAAAAAGATAAAAGGCCCAAAAAAATAAGAGAAAAAGAGAGAAGGGACAATTATCCTTTTACCACACTTGTGCTTCAAAGTAGCACCAAGATCTTCATGATAGAGAGTCTCTCATTTTGTCACTTTCATATACTAATGGGAACTTTTCATTATAGAACTTGGCTTGTATATTCCAATGATGGGCTTCCTCAAATGCCCTAGGTCTTCTTGAGCAAGCGAGTTGGATGCACACCCACTTAGTTTCTTTTGTTGAGCTTTCATATACTTATAGCTCTAGTGCATCCGTTGCATGGCAATCCCTACTCACTCACATTGATATCTATTGATGGGCATCTCCATAGCCCGTTGATACGCCTAGTTGATGTGAGGCTATCTTCCCTCTTTTTGTCTTCTCCACAACCATCATTCTATTCCACATATAGTGCTATATCCATGGCTCACGCTCATGTATTGCGTGAAGATTGAAAAAGTTTTGAAAATGTTAAAGTATGAAACAATTTCTTGGCTTGTCATCGGGGTTGTGCATGATTTAAATACTTTGTGTGGGGAAGATGGAGCATAGCCAGACTATATGATTTTGTAGGGATAACTTTCTTTGGCCATGTTATTTTGAGAAGACATAATTGTTTTGTTAGTATGCTTGAAGTATTATTTTTTTTATGTCAATATGAACTTTTGTCTTGAATCTTTCGGATCTGAATATTCATACCATGATTAAGAAGATTTACATTGAAATTATGCCAAAGTATCACTCCGCATAAAAATTCTCTTTTATCATTTACCTACTCGAGGACGAGCAGGAATTAAGCTTGGGGATGCGATCGTCTCCAACGTATCTATAATTTTGATTGCTCCATGCTACTTTATCTACTGTTTTGGACTATATTGGGCTTTATTTTCCACTTTTATATTACTTTTGGGACTAACATATTAACCGGAGGCCCAGCCCAGAATTGCTGTTTTTTTACCTAATTTAATGTTTTGAAGAAACGAAATATCAAACGGAGTCCAAACGGAATGAAACCTTCGGAAACGTGATTTTCCAACCGAGCGTGATCCGGAGACTTGGACCCTACTCCAAGAAGTGCGAGGCGGTCACGAGGTGGGGCGCCCCAGGCGCGCCTCCTACCTCGTGGGCCCCCTGACGCTCCACCGACGTACTCCTTCCTCCTATGTATACCTACGTATCTCCAAACGATCAGAAAAGGAGCCAAAAACCTAATTCCACCGCCGCAACTTCCTGTATCCACGAGATCCCATCTTGGGGCCTGTTAGGAGCTCACGGAGGGGCATCCACCATGGAGGCTTCTACATCATCACCATAGCCCCTCCGATGAAGTGTGAGTAGTTTACTTCAGACCTTCGGGTCCATAGCTAGTAGCTAGATGGCTTCTTCTCTCTTTTTGGATCTCAATACAATGTTCTCCCCCTCTCTCGTGGAGATCTATTCGATGTAATCTTCTTTTTGCGGTGTGTTTGTTGAGACCGATGAATTGTGGGTTTATGATCCAGCTTATCTATGAATAATATTTGATTCTTCTCTGAATTCTTTTATGTATGATTGAGTTATCTTTGAAAGTCTCTTCGAATTATCCGTTTGGTTTGGCCAACTAGATTGGTAGTTCTTGCAATAGGAGAAGTGCTTAGCTTTGGGTTCAATCTTGCGGTGTCCTTACCCAGTGACAGAAAGGGTTGCAAGGCACGTATTGTATTGTTGCCATCGAGGATAACAAGATGGTTTTTTTTATCATATTGCATGAATTTATCCCTCTACATCATGTCATCTTGCTTAGGCGTTACTCTGTTTTTAACTTAATACTCTAGATGCATCTTTGGATAGCGGTCGATGAGTGGAGTAATAGTAGTAGATGCAGAATCGTTTCGATCTACTTGTTTTGGACGTGATGCCTATATACATGATCATTGCCTAGATATACTCATAACTATGCTAAATTCTGTCAATTGCTCAACAGTAATTTGTTCACCCACCATAGAATACTTATGCTCTTGAGAGAAGCCACTAGTGAAACCTATGGCCCCCGGGTCTATTCTCATCATATCAATCTCCATCACTTTTATACTTGCTTTGTTTTTACTTTGATTTTACTTTTCACTTTGCATATTTCTATCAAAAATACCAAAAATATTATTTATCATCTCTATCAGATCTCACTCTCGTAAGTGACCGTGAAGGGATTGACAACCCCTAATCGCGTTGGTTGCGAGTAGCTATCGTTTTGTGCAGGTATGAGGGACTTGTGCGCGGCCTCCTACTGGATTGATACCTTGGTTCTCAAAAACTGAGGGAAATACTTACGCTACTGTGCTGCTTCATCCTCTCCTCTTCGGGGAAAACCAACGCAAGCTGAAGACGTAGCATATTACAGTTTCATAAAAGTTTTCTAGTTCATTCTTTTTTACTATTAGTTCATTCTTCGAGCTACATGACCTTGAAATTGAAAAGCACTTCAAATGAACTCTGAAAAGGTTGAAAGTTGGCATGGTATCATCATTTCACCCACATAGCATGTTCTAAAAATTTGAGAGGGTTGCGGCAAAAGGAGGATGCACTTCGTGTACAAAATGGACAATCTCTTTTGAAGTATCAGGGTTTCGGACAAAAACTCGTCTGTTACAAAGGGATTTCATTTTTTGAACTTATTTGAACTCCAAACTTTTTGTGTGTTCAAAATGCACCATTCAAAGCCACATCATCAATTTTCAACCCTTTCTGACTTCAGTTGGTATTTTTCATGCATTTACTGATTTTTTAAGCTAAATGACCCTGAAACTGAAAAGCACTACAAATGAACTCTGAAAAGGTTTAAAGTTGGCATGGTATCATCTTTCACCCACATAGCTGAAGGAAATATGCCCTAGTGGCAATAATAAAGTTATTATTTACTTCCTTATATCATGATAAATGTTTATTATTCATGCTAGAATTGTATTAACCGGAAACATAATACATGTGTGAATACATAGACAAACAGAGTGTCACTAGTATGCCTCTACTTGACTAGTTCGTTGATAAAAAATGGTTATGTTTCCTAGCCATTGACATGAGTTGTCATTTGATTAACGGGATCACATCATTAGAAGAATGATGTGATTGACATGACCCATTCCGTTAGCTTAGCACACGATCGTTTAGTATGTTGCTATTGCTTTCTTCATGACCTATACATGTTCCTATGACTATGAGATTATGCAACTCCCGTTTACCGGAGGAACACTTTGTGTGCTACCAAACGTCTGGCGAATGGGTGATTATAAAGGTGCTCTACAGGTGTCTTCGAAGGTACTTGTTGGGTTGGCGTATTTCGAGATTAGGATTTGTCACTCCGATTTTCGGAGAGGTATCTCTGGGCCCTCTCGGTAATGCACATCACTTAAGCCTTGCAAGCATTGCAACTAATGAGATAGTTGCGGGATGATGTATTACAGAGCGAGTAAAGAGACTTGCCGGTAACGAGATTGAACTAGGTATTGAGATACCGACGATCGAATCTTGGGCAAGTAACATATCGATGACAAAGGGAACAACGTATGTCGTTATGCGGTCTGACCGATAAAGATCTTCGTAGAATATGTGGGAGCCAATATGAGCATCCAGGTTCCGCTATTGGTTATTGACCGGAGACGTGTCTCGGTCATGTCTACATAGTTCTCGAACCCGTAGGGTCCGCACGCTTAACGTTACGATGACAGTTATATTATGAGTTTATATGTTTTGATGTACCAAAGGTTGTTCGGAGTCCCGGATGTGATCACGGACATGACTAGGAGTCTTGAAATGGTTGAAACATGAAGATTGATATATTGGACGATTATATTCAGACACCGGAAGTGTTCTGGAGAAGTTTCGGATTAAACCGGAGTGCCGGAGGGTTATCGGTAACCCCGGGGGAACTAATGGGCCTCGATGGGCCTTAGTGGAGAGAGAGAAGGCGGCCAGGGCTGGCCGCACGCCCCTTCCCCCTCTCGTCCGAATTGGACTAGGAGAGGGGGGCGGCGCCCCCCTTTCCTTCTCCCTCTCCCTCTCCTTCCTTACCCCCCTCTCCCTTTAGGTGGAAACCTACTAGGACTTGGAGTCCTAGTAGGATTCCCCTCTTGGGGGCATGCCATAGAGAGCCGGCCGGCCTCCCCCTTGCTCCTTTATACGGGGCCAAGGGGGCACCCCAAAGACACAACAATTGATCTGTTTGATCTTTTAGCCGTGTGTGGTGCCCCCGTCCACCATAGTCCACCTCGATAATACTGTAGCGGTGCTTAGGCAAAGCCCTGCGTCGGTAGAGCATCAACATCGTCACCATGCCGTCGTCTTGTGAAACTCTCCTCAACACTCAGCTGGATCGGAGTTTGAGGGGCGTCATCAGGCTGAGCGTGTGCTGAACTCGGAGGTGCCGTGCGTCGGTACTTGATCGGTCGGATCGTGAAGGCGACGACTACATCAACTGCGTTGTGCTAAACGCTTCCGCTTTCGGTCTCTGAGTGCGTACGAGACAACACTCTCCCCTCTCGTTGCTATGCATTATCATGATCTTGCGTGTGCGTAGGAATTTTTTTTGAAATTACTACGTTCCCCAACAATAGCATGTTCTAAAAAGTTGAGAGGGTTATGGAAAAAACTGGATGCATTTCGTGTACAAAATGGACAATCTCTTTCGAAGTATCAGGGTTTCGGATGAAAATTCATCTGTTACAAAGGTATTTTATTTTTTTGAACTTATTTGAACTCCATACTTTTTGTGTGTTCAAAATGCACCTTTCAAAGCCACATCATCAATTTCCAGCCCTTTCTGACTTCATCTGGTATTTTCCGTGCATTTACTGATTTTTAAGCTAAATGACCCTGAAATTGAAAAGCACTACAAATGAACTCTGAAAAGGTTGCAAGTTGGCATGGTATCATTATTTCACCCACATAGCATGTGCTAAAAAGTTGGGAGGGTTATAGCAAAAACTGGATGCATTTCGTGTACAAAATGGACAATCTCTTTCGAAGAATGAGGGTTTCGGACGAAAACTCATTTGTTACAAAGGGATTTCATTTTTCTGAACTTATTTGAACTCCAAACTTTTTGTGTGTTCAAAATGCACCATTCAAAGCCACATCATCAATTTTCAACCCTTTCTGACTTCATTTGGTATTTTTCATGCATTTACTGATTTTTTAAGCTAAATGACCCTGAAATTGAAAAGCACTACAAATGAACTCTGAAAAGGTTGAAAGTTGGCATGGTATCATCATTTCACCCACATAGCATGTTCTAAAAAGTTGAGAGGGTTATGGCAAGAACTGGATGATTTTCGTGTACAAAATGGACAATCTCTTTCGAAGTATCAGGGTTTCGGACGAAAACTCATCTGTTACAAAGGGATTTCATTTTTTTGAACTTATTTGAACTCCAGAATTTGTGTGTGTTCAAAATGCACCATTCAAAGCCACATCATCAATTTTCGACCCTTTCTGACTTCATTTGGTATTTTTCATGCATTTACTGATTTTTAAGCTAAATGATCCTGATATTGAAAAGCACTACAAATGAACTCTGAAAAGGTTGCAAGTTGGCATGGTATCATCATTTCACCCACATAGCATGTGCTAAAAAGTTGAGAGGGTTACGACAAAAACTGGATGCACTTCGTGTACAAAATGAACAATCTCTTTTGAAGTATCAGGGTTTCGGACGAAAACTCATCTGTTACAAAGGGATTTCAGTTTTTTGAACTTATTTGAACTCCAGATGTTTTGTGTGTTCAAAATGCACCATTCAAAGCCACATCATCAACTTTCAATCCTTTCTGACTTCATTTGGTATTTTTCATGCATTTACTGATTTTCTTTGAGCTAAATGACCCTGAAATTGAAAAACACTACAAATGAACTCTGAAAAGGTTGAAAGTTGGCATGGTATCATCATTTCACCCACATAGCATGTTCTAAAAATTTGAGAGGGTTACGACAAAAGTTGGATGCAGTTCGTGTACAAAATGGACAATCTCTTTCGAAGTATCAGGGTTTCAGATGAAAACTCATCTGTTATAGAAGGATTTCATTTTTTGAACTCCAGACTTTTTGTGTGTTTAAAATGCACCATTCAAATCCACATCATAAATTTTCAACCCTTTCTGACTTCAAAATGCACCATTCAAAGCCGTATCATCAATAGAAGTTCATCATCATTAAAACCAAAGTACAGTAGTGTCAAATATTATTACTGAAAAAATAAATACATAAAGTTCATACATAGTTCTCATTGAACAACATATAACTCTCTAGAGCATCTAATTAAACCATACATTGAAACTATGTAAAACATTTCAATGCAACAACATATGCGATCATAATCGCAACTAAGGTAACAATTGATCCAATGACATAATGATACCAAGCCTCAGTATGGATGACATGTTTTCTAATCTTCCTAATCTTCAAGCGCATTGCATGCATCTTGATCTTGTGATCATCGACGACATCCGCAACATGCAACTCTAATCTCATCTTCTCATCCTCAATTCTTTTCAATTTTTTCTTCAAGTAATTGTTTTCTTTTCAACTAAATTTAACCTCTCGACAATAGGATCGGTTGGAATTTCTGATTCACATACCTCCTAGATAAAAACATCTATGTCACGTTGGTCGGCATAATTGTCATAAACACTAAATGAAACAAATAGTTATAAAAGATAATATATACCACATCCGAATCATAGACATGACGAGGGCTGGCGGAGGCGGATACCAAAACCACCGCACTATATAATAACAAACAATAATAAAAGTAAGAAAATTATACAAGTGTCTATCTAAATCATACAAGTAAGAATGTTTTTCTTTTAGAAAGAAGATAAGAACAAGAGGCTCACCATGGTGGTGCCGGCGACGAGATCGGCGCGGGTGATCGACGGGGGTGAGGAAGGGGATGGGACATGACGGACCACCAAACCTAGGCAAATCTTGAGGAAAATGGAGCTTGGACAAGGAGCTTCGAGAGGAGAAAGATTAAGTGTGGCTCGGGCATTTCATCAAACACCTCATGTGCATACGAGGTAAGCTAGAGCACCACGAACCACTCCCACGATCGACAAAAAACAGAGCATTGTCTCTGTTGGCGGGCAGGGGCGGGGGGTATATATAGGCCTCTCTTTAGTCCCGATTTGTGGCTAAAACCGGGTCTAAAGGACAACCTTTGGTCCCTGTTCCAGCACCACCCGGGACTAAAGGTGGTGGGCCAGGAGCGAGGCCCATTGGTCCGGTTTGTCTCTGGAACCGAGACCAAAGGGGTCATATGAATCGGGCCAATGGCCCTCGAGGGTCGGACGGCGCCCTAGCCTCACGAATCGGAACTGATGCCCCCTTTTGTCCCGGTTCATGAGTGAACCGGGATTAATACCCTTACCCAGGCCTCAATCAAAGCCCTGTTTTCTACGTGTGGGTGTTGGGCCCCATCGTACACACGTTCGTCGACCAGGGTGCTGGTCTTTCTCACTCGCTCCCCCAAATTCCCCATTCTATTTACGTCGGGAGATAACGACAAGCAAGGGTGTCGGGGAAGCTGATCCTTGAACACCTATGGGACCGGCGTACCGAGCCCCTTTCGGTTCGGCGGGGGGCGGAGATCGCACGAAGAGCAGATCGAGGCGAAGCACACGGCAGTTACCCAACCCGGAGCTCTCGAGAGATAACCTCCTCTTGCTGCATGTCCGAGTGTATTGAGTTCTTGCTTGGGGCGCTGGGTGCTCTGATACACACCAGCTGCTAACGAGACCTAGCGTGAGTGTTTTCGCCTTGAACCCCCTCTCGTTGCGCATGGGCCTCCTTTTATATGCTCAAGGGTCTCCGGCAGGTGGCAGCGAGACAAGGGTAAAAATGGAAAAGGAGTTGCGGTTGGTACAACTACATGCGGTGTATCATACCTAACCACGGCGGCAGGGGACAAAGGTATTAAATGCCCGTCTCGTCGCCCAAATAGTGCTAAAAGGACCGTCGGGGGCGCCACCGCTGCCACGATGGCAATCTTGTCGGCGCCGCTTGCCACCGCAAGACCATTGGCTGCACAGACCTCCTCGCCATCTTGGCGCTGAAAGGTCGAGGCGACACGTTGGTGGATGTCTTTGGAGCGCGGTACTGAGTGGTGGTTTGCGCGGCAAGCGCCTTGCCGCGATCGTTGTCTTGTCGCGTCCGGAAGCTTGTCGTTCACGGGCCTTGCCGGACGCGTGGCGGCGTCGCGGCAAGTTCCTGAGATGCCTCGGTTGGCCTTCCGGCAAGCTCCTCTTGCGGGGCCTTGTCTCCTTGGCTTGAATACTTTGTGGTCTTCCGGCAAGCTCCTCTTGCCGGGCCTTGTAATCCTTGGCTTGAATACTTTGTTCTTGAATGGCTCCAAAGGAACCATGGAGGACCTTAGCGGTCACCCGCAAGCCTTGCCGCTGAGGTGCTGCAACTGCCCGTGCACAAGTTCGGTATACTAGGGTACCCTACTCTAGTACACCGGCAGAGCCCGGACTGGGCTGCACACAGTGCGAGCGCTGTTGGGCCAGGCCCAAAACAGGCACGGCACGCTTGTGCCTGGGTTCGCCGTATCTCCTCCGTATCCACCGCGCCCTCCCAGGCAGCGCAGCGTCGAATGCGGCGTCGTGGGAGAGATCGTGGGTGGTTTCTTTATTCGGAAAGGCGGGCGTCTGCCCCTCCCTCTTTATAAGCGGGAAGCAGGGGCAGTTCGCCCATCTCGCCGATTCTTGTTCAATCTCAAAACCTCCGCCGCTCCCCTTCTTCCAAAGGCTTAAAAGAGCAGCGCCCGCCCCATCGCCACCAGCATCACCTGCGCCGTCGATCTCCCCACCACCTCCGCCATGGCTCAAAGCCGACAAGGGAAGGCCGTGAAGTCGGCCGAGGCGCATGGCTCATGGCCTTCTGAAAGGCGGGCAATCTTCCCCCTCAGCTCGCTGCGAAGGATCCGAGGAGTACTACTACCTCTTTTGGTCGGCGGAGACATGGCGCATCCAGCGTCTGAAGGTACTCCCGGCTGCCGCTTGAACCGGCTCGAATGGATACCCTTTCTTCGCTGTTTTTCTCTGCGGGCTCGCCCGCCTTTCTCTGAATTTTTCGTGATATCATGAACACCTCACGGGTTCCGCCTCCTTGACTTCAACCCCAATGCCGTTCGACCATGGCAGTTTTCGCACATCTCTGCGAAAACTTTGTCGGAATCTATCAAGCGTAGCCCTTTTCCGCCACTTCTTTATGCCTGAGTTGAGAGAGGAGCCTCTTTCCGCGGAATTGCTTGGATCTCGAGAACCGGCAAGAAGGAAGCTTATCTGGAGGAGAGCTCCGCAGCAAGTGGGATGAGTGGAGAGCGGTGGTGCTGGATTGTCGAGGAGAACCCGCAGCTGTTTACCGGCGCCAAACCCGATGGTCGCGGCAGCGATTGAGCAGCGTGGCCCGGAAGACGCTAGGCTGAAGATTGCCGTCACCCGGATCCTACGCCTTAGGCTTGCCGGACTCACTGTAGGCGCCGTTGGCACGGATTTTCTTCGTCGCCGCATCGCCCCCCTGCAGGAGAGGAGGAGACCCGCCTGGGAGTTCCAGAATGCGGCGGATATCATGAGGCTGCGCCCAGGCCTCAACTTCAACTTCACTGTCCTGGAATTGGACGCAATGCTTCTGGAATTGTTCAAGCACGATCCTGATCATCCCGAGGTGTTC
Source organism: Aegilops longissima (assembly GCA_021605205.1). Lineage (NCBI taxonomy): Eukaryota > Viridiplantae > Streptophyta > Magnoliopsida > Poales > Poaceae > Aegilops > Aegilops longissima. The sequence continues at coordinate 473,001,631 of CM038678.1, forward strand.
AGGTTGCCGAGGGGTGTCGTTCCGCTGTGCAACAACTCCTCGCTCGACCGCATCCGTGCAATGATGCCGCCAGCGATTCGCATGGAATTGTCCCAACTTGGCAAGAGCCTGCAGACGGCGTCGTCGCGGGAGTTCTTGATGGCTTGGTAGAAGTGCGGTCATACGATGAGCGAAAAGCCTCACCCGCGACACCACCGATGAGGAGATGCGCGACGCCACTAAACTGGAAGAGGCAGCGGCAGCGCTGTCGTGGCGAAGTTTGATTCACCGTGGAGGAGGCAGAGGCAGCAGAGGCGGCAAGCCTTGCCGAGCAAGTGGCGTTTGCCGGCGAGGGAGAGCTTGTCGGGTCTGAAGCTGAGTTGAGCGAGCCCGCCGAGGGTGCGAGCGACTCGTTGAAGATCGACTCCTCCTCCTTCTCACCTTCAGACAGCTTGCCGCAAGCGGAGCCCCCAGCCCCACCAAGAAGGCGTCTCCGTAAGGCCGGGGATGTAGCGGGGCGGCAGACGGGTCAACAGCCGTCGCGCCGCGCGACGCGCTCTATCGCGGCAAGCACTGTTGCCGCGGGAGCACCTCACGCTGCTGCAGCAACCGGAGCGGGGTCTTCCCGGTCTACCGCTACTGCTCCTGCCAAGCGGACAAGGGAACCTACTCCTCCGCCTCGTCGCACCGGAGGCGAGCGAGGTCGATCTCCGCGCTCAGCTCTGACGAGGAAGAAGAAGAGTAAGATTCTTTGCTGTACTTGTAGTTCTTCAATTTTGTTGCCTTGTCTTGTATCTGATTTGCTTCACTCTGAACCCATTCCTTTTCAGGACGCTGGCCCAGAGAGCGGCGAAGAGAGTCAAGGTCCCGGTGATTGTCATCGAGGATGAAACCACCGCGACAGCAGGAGGCGTGTCCGAGACCACCTTGCCGGACCCGGCAACCCTTCCTCAAAGCAGCCCCCAGCGCAGCCCCCATCGTAAGTATATGGTTTACTTCTTGCTGTTAGGCGCGCACGGGTGCTCTTTCTTTGCTGACATCTGATTACTGGTTTCCATAGGAGCAGAGCAGTCTCACCAGGAGTGCCCGGAAGCCGCTCCCGACATGCCATCTGCTTCGACTACACCGCCAAGGGAGGATTCCCCGGCAAGGGAACGTTCTCCGGCAAGGGAGACTTCTCTGGCAAGGGACAGTTCTCCGGCAAGGGATAGCACCAGCGACCCTCCGGTGGCGGAGACCATGACTGTAGATCCTAGTACAGGTAATCCTCTTGCTTGAAAACCTCCCTTGGGTCTTCTTCTTCTGATTTTCTTTTTGAATATTTGCTTGACTTTTCTTTATTTTCCGGTCGTCAGATCCATCTGCCACGGAGCCGATGGAAACCGAGGTCGCCGGCGAGGAGAACGTGCGCGGCGGAACCGACGACGCTGCTGCCACCGAAGGAGAGGCCGGCGCTGATGATCCCGCCGGCGGAGAGGCTGCCAAAGCTGCCGCTGCAGAAGCTGACGAGGGGTCCGGCGATCGCACTGACGGCCCCGAGGCCGCAGGAGCGCCAGGCGCTACGCCGACCGCCGATCCCTCCGCCGCTGCTGCAGCGTCAGGCTCCGAAGAGCCCCAGCCAGCGCCTATTTGAAGGCGGCGATGGCGTCTTCATCAAGCTCCCCAGGCGTCGAGCTCAGGCGCCGATCGAAGGAGAAACTTTGATGAAGAGTTGCTCGCCTCCATTGGGTGGACGCTGGTCGGCAGCCGAGCAGCAGCAGTGGCGAGCGAGGAGGAGCAGCAGCTGCGAAGGCTGTTGTCGCTCTCCGCGCCCGACAAGCCAAGCTGGTATCTCGAGCGCTTGTCGCCAAGGCGGGAGTGGACATCGAGAAGCGGAAGAGCTCGGGGCCTCCACCGAAGCTCTCCGGTCCTGGCGAGGAGGCGGGAGCAACTTCGCCGAGGCGTAAAGCCTTCATCCTCGAGAAGGCTGAAGTTGAAGAACAACAGCGGCTTGCTGCCGAGAAGCTGTCTGCGTGGGAAGGCGAGTTGGCGCAGCGGAAGGTTATCCTTGACAGCCATGAGGAGGAGCTTGCCGCGCGCGAGCAAACATTCGGCGGGGCTCTCAAGGAAGCAAAGGATGCTGCCGCAGCTGCCGAGGCCGCCAAGAAGGAGCTGGAGACGAAGGTGGCGCAGCTGGAGGCTGATCTCAAGGTGAGCGGCGAGGAGCTTGCTACGCTCAAGCGTGAGCGCGAGAAGGACGCCTACACCCTTGGTGAGCTGCAGGGTCGTCTCGCCGAGAGGAGCAAGGAGCTTAGCGCCGCCAAGGACTCCAACGCAGATCTTGAGTTGAAGCTGGCTACCTTGACCGAGACGCTGGACGGCGCCAGGGAGCAGGAGGCGGCCTTGAAGGAGAAGATCAAGGCCGACGAGGCGCTGCTGGCGAGTGCTGCCGCCGCCCAGAACACTTTTAGGGAGAATGTGGAGCACTGGACCGAGGGTCTCGTGGATATTGCCGTAGCCATCGACAGGGAGCTGGCGCAGCTGGGGATGGAGGATCTCGGGTATTCCTCCGATGAGCACCTCCAACCCAGCGCCAAGCTCAGCTTGTTCTTCAAAGGCGTGGCGACAGCCCTCGAGCGACTCCGGGAGAAGATCCCAAAGCAGCTGGCCGACGAGTCGCGCATGATCTGCGTGGGAGCTCTTCAAAAGGTGCTGGTGAAGGTGGCCTTCCGCAACCCAGGCCTCAACCTCACCAACGTCCTCAAGACCTTGCCACCGGATGCTGATCTGGAAGCGCTCAAGACCCTTGTCGCACCCATTATGGACAAGGTGAGCGGGATCAAGAGGGTTGATGGCGATCGCGTAGATTAGGCCACCCGTTCTCTCTTTTTCTTGTCGCTGCTGGTCATGTTATGAGAATAATCTGTTAGAGCTACGACAAGCTATCTTGTAATATGACTCTATTTTGGGTAGAGATTGCTGTGTTATTTCCTTTACTTGATTCCTTCCTTTGTATGTTCTTGCCCTACGCTTTTAGGGAACTTGTCGGTATGAGCACCTTAGCATGAAGCGCTGAGTCTTGAACGTCGGCAACTTCTTTGGCGGTGCCGCCACCGACAAAAACCTTATCGCAACTAGTCGCAGCTCACTTAAGTTGTTGGCGGACTCGAAACAAAGTAAGGCGCAATTAGCTACGAGTTGGTTCCTTCGCGCACAGGTTTTCCATACAAAGCACGGTCGTTCGAGGAAGATCACTTAAAATTTTTAAAACTGATTGCCCAAACTTTAGCAACTTAGCTTTTCTGTCGTTTGCTTCCCGGTAAGGTGAAACTTCCTCGAGCGACGCTTGGTCCACACCATTATCTTCTCCTTTCCCCCAGCAAGCTTGTCCGCGAGGGAACCTTCCCTTCTTTGAGAAAGAGAAAGAAGAGAAAATAAAGATACGGAGCCATATGGCTCGTTATTGCTTACCGGGGGTAGGTGCTGCACAAAGTGTCAGATAACACATGCAAAATAAAAAATAGAAAGCATGGAATTGACAAGATGTGCGGAGCACATGAGCTTTACTTATGCACGGGGTCTGCGCCCAGCTTCGTACAAAGGATTACATGCAACATCGGCAAGACTTGTACAAAAGGTGGTTGCCGGAACAGGTTCCGGCAACCGCGCCCTATGGGTAAAACTTACGAAGATGCTCAATGTTCCAGGAGTTGCTCACGGTGCCATCTTCGGTCTCAAAGCGGACAGCGCCAGGCCTAGAGACTCGTTTCACCCGGTAAGGCCTTCCCACTTCAGCGTCAACTTGTTGGAATTCTTGGCGGACTGAGCAGCGAAGAACAAAGGTCGCCTTCCTCGAGACTTCGGCACTAACTGCGGCTATGGTAGCGGCGCAAAGCTTCTGGTATCGAGCAGCTCGTCAATGACTGAAGACGGTCCCCTCAAGGAGCAGCGCGTCATCTTGTCGCAATTGCTCTTGCTCAAGCTCATCATAGCGAGCACTCGAGGTGACCCGTATCTGAGTTACGTGGGAGAACTGCCTCTGCTCCATAGACTAGAGCGAAAGGTGTCTGGCCAGTGGCTCGATTTGGCGTCGTCCTGATCGACCAAAGAACCACCGGCAGCTCCTCAATCCAGTTCTTTCCGCACTTGTGCAGCCTGTCGAAAGTCCTGGTCTTGAGCCCACGCAGCACTTCAGCATTTGCCCTCTCCGCTTGACCGTTACTTCTCGGATGAGCAACAAAAGCGAAGTAGACCTTGGCGCCAAGATCTTGGACGTACTGCATGAAGGTGCGGCTCGTAAATTGCGTGCCGTTGTCGGTGATGATCCTATTGGGGATTCCGAAACGGCAAACAATCGACCTGAAGAACTTGACTGCTGACTGTGCTGTCACCTTCCTCACTGCTTCCACTTTCGGCCACTTTGTGAACTTGTCGATTGCAACGTACAAGTACTCAAAGCCCCGACAACTCGGGGAAAGGGCGAGGATGTCGAGCCCCGGACCGAAAATGGCGGGATAAAGGGATCGTCTGGAGAGCTTGAGCTGGCTGGTGTATCTGCTTGGAATGGGCCGCGCGCTTCACACTTGGTTACTTGTGCATTAGCATCACGGAGGCTGTCGGCCAAAAGAAACCTTGCGGAACGCTTTGCGGCAAGTGCTCTTGCGCCAATGTGGTGACCACATATGCCTCCATGTATCTCTGCCAACAGCTTTTGTCCGTCTTCCCGATGAATACACTTCAATTTCACGCCGTTGAGTCTTCTTCTGTACAGTGTGTTGTCAACAAACTGGTACATACTTGACTGCCGGGCTACTCTTTCCGCTTCTTCTTGCTCTTCGGGAAGTTGTCCTGTCTGAAGGAATCGAACAATCTGCTGTGCCCATGCTGGAGCTTGCGGCTCGACAACAAGGACTAAAGGCACATCTGTCGCTGCGGGAACATCCGCTTTCTGGCGAGAACTGTAGCTTAGCCGAGCTTGGCGTTCCCGGCAAGCTTGCGGAACAAAACTTGTCAAGAGCGCTCGCTTCAGCGGAACAAACCCGGGGCTTGCCGGAGCAGACTGCTCCTAAGCACCTCGGTGTTGATCTTGAGGATCTTCTTGGCGGCGGCCGGGTAGCTCTGCGGAAAATAGTCACCGAAATCAACTTCCTCTTCTTGCTCTGTCCGATTGATGGCGTTCTGACGGTTGAGTCAGTTTGAGCACAAAGATCCCTGGTTCCACAGGTAACTTAAGTGCGGGCGACTTGACGAAGCCATCGGCAATGTCGTTCTGAGCTCTTGGAACATGTTCCATCTGCAGGCCGTCAAAGTGCTCTTCTAGCTTTCTCACTTCATCAACATAAGCTTCCATCAACGGACTCTGATAATTTTTATTCACTTGGCGGACGACAAGCTGTGAGTCACCCCTGACAATGAGCTTCTTGATCCCAAGGTCTGCTGCGATCCTGAGACCGGCAAGCAAACCTTCATACTCTGCGGTATTGTTCGTTGCTTGCTCCTTGGGAAAGTGCATCCGGACTACGTACTTGAGGTGTTCTCCGGTGGGTGCAACAAGTAGCACGCCCTTTGGCGCCTTGCAACGAGAAGGCACCATCAAAGTACATCAGCCACTCTTTGCTTGCTTCCTTGACGGGATGCTTGTTTTGGAATTTCTTCATCTTGTGTTGGCGTCCATTCTGCTATGAACTCCGCCAATGCTACGCTTTGGATAGTTGAAGTGCTCTCAAACTTGAGGCCAAAGCTTGGCAGTTCAAGTGCCCACTCGACAATCCTGCTGTTGCATCTGGATTTTGCAGTATCCTCTTCAGACGAAAAGCAGTGGCGACTGTGATCTCATGTGCTTGGAAGTAATGGCGCAGCTTTCTCAAGGCCATGAGAAGGCGAAAAGCAATTTCTGCACACGAGTACCTTGACCTAGCCCCTGCAGAAGGGCCGACAAAGTAAACTGGGCGCTGCACCATCCTTTTCATGTATCTTCTCACGCGCTGCGCAAATCCATCTTTGTCGGGACCGAGCTTTTGGTGAAGTTCCACGCTTGTCGTTGGATGCATCCGCCATGGTTGCGGCTCATCATCCGCCTCCCTCTCCGCTACTAACGCAGCACTAACCACTTGATTGGTTGCCGCTATATATAGCAACAACTTCTCTTGTGGCTTAGGTGCGACAAGTGTTGAGTGGAGGACATGTATCTCTTTAAGTCTGTGAGCGCAACCTCCGCTTCGGAGTCCATTTCATTGGACCTGCCTTTTCAATATTTTAAAAATGGCGAGGCGCTCAGCAGACCTAGAGATAAACCTCTTGAGCAGCTACATAACCGCAAGCCTTCGTACATCCTTGGCGCTTTGGTGCTTCAATCTGCTCAATGGCCTTGATCTTGTCGGGATTGGCTTCAATTCCCGCTGAGACACGAAGAACCGAGAAGCTTGCGGAGGGACTCCAAACACGCACTTCTCGGGGTTGAGCTTGAGGTTGATCTTGCGCAGATTTGCAAAGGTTTCGTCTAAATCTTGAATCGAGTCGCCTTGTCCTTGCTCTTGACCACTATGTCATCCATGTAGGCTTCCACATTTACGTGTATTTGCGGCTCAAAAGCGTCATGGACTACCCTTGCAAATGTTGAACCAGCATTCTTTAAACGAAAGGCATCCATACGAAGCAGTGGGTGCCACATGGGGTGATGAATGCGGTCTTCTCCTCATCCTCTTCGCCATGAAGATCGATGGTATCTGAGTATGCATCAAGAAATGAAAGCAAGTCACATCCGGCCGTGGAGTCAACAATCTGGTCGATCGCGGCAAGGAAATGGGTCTTTGGGACAAGCTTTATTAACATCGGTAAAGTCGATACAAAGCCTCCATTTCCGTTTGCCTTGCTACGACTACGAGGTTGGCCAACCACGAGGATGGAGCACTCCTCGACAAAGCCTGCTGCTTCCAATTTCTTGATTTCTTCTGCGATGAACTCTTGGCGCTCCACCGCCTGCTTCCTAACTTTTTGCTTGACGGGCCGCGCATGGGGATAGACGGCAAGATGGTGCTCGATTATTTTCCTGGGAACACCGGGGATGTTGGGCGGTTGCCACGCAAATCGTCGGCGTTAGCCCTGAGGAAAGCAATGGCGCTTTCCTATTTAGGGTCGAGAGTGGGCGATGGTGAAGGTACCACCGGTGCCATCCTCCTTAGCGGACACCTTCTTGGTCTCTGGTGGAGCTGCCATCGTCTTCTTACACTTGCGGTGGAGCTCGATGGTGCGTCCTCGGCGGTAGTGCAGCACTCGAAGAGGTGCGCTTGCGGAGTGGGCATCGAACTCTTGCGGACTTGGTCTTCTTCTTCGCCTCGGGAGCTTCAGCGGCAAGTGACTTGTGATCTGTTGCGGCTGCTGCTTCCTGTAGATCTTGTTGGCGCAGATAAGAGCATCTTTCTTGTCGCCGAGGGCAGAGATGACACTTATCGGGCTGGCATCTTGACATATTGTATGCATAGTGAGAGGCTGCCATGAATTTGGCGAGTCTTTGGACGGCCAAGTATCCCATTGTAAGGCAATGGAAAGTCAACAACGTCAAAAGTGACCCTCTCGATCCTGAAATTCAACTCGCTGCCAAATGTCACCGCAGCGTGATCTTTCCTTGACTTGCTCCTTCCGGATTGATTCCTTGGAATGTGCGGTCTCTTGAGCTCGCCATCGAGGATCTGGAGTTTCGGAGCACCGCGGAGGAGATCAGGTTCAAGCCGGCCCGCCGTCAACTAGCATCTTAGTGACCTTGAGGTTGCGGATAGTTGGTGAAACCAACATCGGCAAGCACCGACCGCAGATTATGCGATCAGGATGGTCCTCAATATCAAAGATGATAGGCGTCTGGACCATTTCGAGGCTTGCGTGACTCGACCGATGGTTCGCCGCATTGACTTCTCGCATCCTTTGCTTGAGCTGGCGGTGTGAAGTATGCGAGAAGAACCGCCGTCAACGCGCAGGACCTCTGTGGCTTTACGGAACTCCTGTTCATCGGCCTCGTCATCATCCATGTCTTCATCGTCGCCGTCATCTTCATCCTTGTCGCGGCGCGGGAGGTCTGTCTCCTTGCCGCTGCTTGGCCTTGCGGCGTCCTCCTCGGCAGGCGTTTCTTTCCGGCTCCTCCAGCACCTTCTGGGCCTTCTCCTTGTCGCGCCGCTTCGTATTCAGCCTTTGCTGCTCGACAAGCTGCTCAACCTTCTTGCAGCTCTGGAGGTCATGGCCCTTGGTGCGGTGGATCTTCTTGATCTTGCTTGTTGGCGCCGTCACGCTTGTCGGCGACCGCCACAGCCTGGTAGTTGGTGCCAGCGGCAATCTCCTTGCCGGAGCTACCAGCTTTGGCTTTCTTGGCGCCACCTCCATTGCCGGACTGCTCAATGACTAGCACATCTTTGCCTTTATTCTTTTTGTTGTTCCGCCGCCGGGTTTTCTTTGCCGGGGCAGCCTCCTCACTATCAGACCCTGCTGCTTCTGTATTCTCTCTGGGGAGTTTCCTCCCTTCCTCAGCATGTGCACACTTGTCGGCCAGGGCATATAGCTCACTGACGTCTCTGATCTTGCACATCGCCATCTCCTCCCGCATCCTGCGGTTTCTCACGTTCTAATGGAACACGCTGATTACCACGACAGGGTGGACATCTGGGATGGTGTGTTGTACGCGGCTGAATCTCTGAATGTACTTGCTAGGGCTCTCCTTCCTTACAGGCGGCGAGATGAAGGTCGCTTTCTTGGCCATGAGGCTTGTGGCCACCTGTAAAGGCGCCGACAAACTGATGGCATAGATCTGCCCAGGAGGATATGGAGTTGTCTGGCAAGTGCATGAGCCAGGATCTGACGTTGGGCTTGAGTACCAGCGGGAAGTAGTTGGCTAGGATCTTGTCGTCCCGCCCCCCGGCAGCCTGCACCGCGATGGTGTAGATGCTGAGGAACTCCGATGGATGTGACTTGCCGTCGTACTTCTGCGAATGCGTCGGCAGAAATTCTTCATCTTTGGGCCCTTTGGACTGCCGCAGCTCACGCAGTGACGCAGGGCAACCTACCGCGTCACGGCAAGTTGCTGGTTCCCTGGCGCATGCATGTCGACAGAGGGCCCAGTAGCGCTGGTCAATTGGCCGGCGCTTCTCTTGGCGCTCGATGCGAGTTCGGCGTCTTCTTGCTGTCGTTCGTGAAGAACTTGGCGCTGATCGCGACGAGCTCGTGGATCGATGATGCGGTGGAGTCGCTGTCGAGGTGGATCCGGCGAGTCGGCGATCTTGGCCTTCGGGTGGAGAGTGCATGGTGGTTGCACCCCACGGTTTCGTCGCCATCGGCTCGTGCACGGCAGTCCTGCTGCGGCAGCGATGTACTCGGCTGCCGCAGAGTGTCGCCGTTGGCGAAGCCGACGAGACTCTGAATGGTGGCCCTCCATTCATCGATCTTGTATGCCGTTGGAGGGTAATCCAGGAGCAGTTGAGCTCGCGCCAAAGCTTCTGCTGGAGTGGTGGGCGGCAGTGGCGAACGACGTGAGGAGCGGGATATGCTCGGACTTCTAACTATGTTAGAAGGAGCAGTATCCCGTCCAGGCGACCGTGCCTCGCTCGTGCCAGCATGTTGGCGTGCGTGCTGGTCTTGAGCATCCCGAGATCCACCAGCTCGATCTTGGCCCAACGAACGTATGGCACTGCGATTACCATGACGCTGTCGGTCCTGCGCCTCCTGAGGTGGGCGCAGTGCATGTACGGACGCCGAGGTCTGCGCAGCCTTGTCCTTGGACTTGGCAGCACCGTGGGCTCCCTCGTCGATGCCCGTTCTTCCGCCGGCGTCTACCCCACCACCCATTTGCTCCGGTGGTGGTGGGATCGACGTGGACGGATCAGCTGCCGCCGAAGCTTTCTTCTTCGGTGGCATGTCGATGAAGAAGATGAAGATCTAGCTCGTGTGAAAGCCGGATCAGGTTTACACAACCTCGACGGCCCCTACCTGGCGCGCCAAAGATGTCGGGGAAGCCGATCCTCGAACACCTATGGGACCGGCGGACCGAGCCCCTTTCGGTTCGGCGGGGGGCGGAGATCGCACGAAGAGCAGATCTAGGCGAAGCACACGAGCAGTTTACCCAGCTTCGGAGCTCTTCGGAGAGATAACACTCCTACTGCTGCATGTCTGAGTGTATTGAGTTCTTACTTGGGAGCGCTGGGTGCTACAGTACACACCAGCTGCTAACGAGACCTAGCGTGAGTGTTTTCGCCTTGAACCCCCCTCACGCTTGCATGGGCCTCCTTTTATATGCTCAAGGGTCTCCGACAGGTGGCAACGTAGACAAGGGTAAAAATGGATAAGGAGTTGCGGTTGGTACAACTACCTGTACAGTGTATCATACCTAACCCTGACGGCAGAGGACAAAGGCATTAAATGCCCGTCTACGTCGCCCAAACAGTGCTAAAAGGGACCGTCAGGGACGCCACCGCTTGCCACGATGGCAATCTTGTCGGCGCCGCTTGCCACCGCAAGACCGCTGGCTGCACTGACCTCCTCGCCCGCCACGCGCTGGAAAGGTCCTAGGGCGACACGTTGGTGGATGTGCTGGAGCGCGGGTACAGAGTGGTGGTTTGCCGCGGCAAGCGCCTTGCCGCGGTCGTTATCTTGTCGCGTCCGGAAGCTTGTCGTTCACCGGGCCTTGCTGGGACGCGTGGCGCGTCGCGACAAGTTCCTTGAGATGCCTCGGTTGGCCTTCCCGGCAAGCTCCTCTTTGTCACGCCCAATATGCGACCCTATCCAAAAGGAACTCGACGGTCCCACCAAGGATAGACCCGCATATTGAAACGCTTTTGCAAGGTGGATATCATTACATCAACATTACATAATAGATGGGGATACATACATAAGGCACAAATGCCACAAGAATACATCAACATCATATACAAGACCAACATCCGGCTACGGATGAAACATAAACAGAAACTCAAATGACATCCACCCTGCTAGCCCAGGCTGCCGACCTGGAACCTATCCCCTGATCGAAGACGAAGCAGAAGAAGAACTCCAACACAAGCAAACATCGCTCTCGCGTTATGATCATCGCAAACCTGTACCTGCAACTGGTGGTGTAGTAATCTGTGAGCCACGAGGACTCAGCAATCCCATTACCATGGGTATCAAGACTAGCAAAGCTTAAAGGGAAAGGAAGGGGTAAAGTGGTGAGGTTGCAGCAGCGACTAAGCATATATGGTGGCTAACATACGCAAATGAGGCGAGAAGAGAAACAAAGGGCGGTCGTCAACTAATAATGATCAAGAAGTGATCCTGAACTCCTACTTACGTCCGACATAACCCGAAACCGTGTTCTCCTCTCGATCAACCCGAAAAAAGACACTCACGTTTCGCACGCTACGGTTGGTGTATTTTAGAAGAGTTTGCTTCAAGTTTACTACAACGGATATTAACAAATTCCCATCGCCACATAACGCGGGCACGGCTCTCGAAAGTTCAAACCCTGCGGGGTGTCTCAACTTAGCCCATGATAAGCTCTCGCGATCAACGAAGGATATTCCTTCTCCCGGGAAGACCCGATCAGTCTCGGAATCCGGCTACAAGACATTTCACAGCAATAAAACAAGACCAGCAAGACCTCCCGTGTCGACACCACGATAGTAGCCGCGTATCTCTTCTCGAGCCACGACCGGATGAGCAGTCCGTACAACTAAAACCAAACCTCAAGTTTCCTTGAGGGGCTGCAAAGCACTCTAGTTTGGACCAACACTTAGACAAGCATTGGCCCGGGGGGGCTGAATAAAGATGACCCTTGGGTTAATTACTCCCAAGGGAAATGTAGGTGGTGGTGAAGCAAATGGTAAAACCAATGTTGGGCCTTCTTTGGAGGAGTCTTATTCAAAGCGAACTGTCAAGGGGTCCCATAAATCACCCGACCGCGTTAGGGACGCAAAATCCGGGAACATAATACCGATATGACGGAAACTAGGGCGGCAAGAGTGGAACAAAACACCAGGCATAAGGCCGAGCCTTCCACCCTTTACCAAGTTTATAGATGCATTAATAATATAAGATATATTGTGATATCCCAATAGTAAACATGTTCCAACAAGGAACAACATCTCCATGTTCCAACGAGGAACAAACTTCGTCTTCACCTGCAACTAACAACGCTATAAGAGGGGCTGAGCAAAGCGGTAACATAGCCAAACAACGATTTGCTAGGAAGGGTGCAAAAGGTTAGAGGCTGACATGACAATTTGGGATGGCTTGATAAACAGGTAATAGGTAGCGCAGCATAGTGATAGAACGAAGCAACTAGCATAGCAATGATAGTAGTGAGATCTAGGGTAGCGGTCATCTTGCCTGAAGTCCCGCAAGGAAGAAGAACGAGTCCATGAAGAAGACGAACGGATGAAGCCGAACCAAGCGTAGACGAACGAATCCTCACGATCGCAACGAAACAGGAACTAACAAGAAGAAGGACACAACATAGTAAACACACCACACATGAACATGACAAGATGCACAACAAAAATGATGCATGACAATTCTAGATGAGGCTACTCATGTCAAGAGATGATGCAAACAAGAGCAACACATCAAAGCAAGTTTAAATGAGGCCGGAAACAACATATAACAATTCCGGTAAGTCCTCATATGCAAATTTCGAAATTGGTCCAGATCTGAATAAGCCTTATGTTCAAGTTGTTAAACAGCAAGTTAAGATGCACCACGATGATCTACACGAAATTCTAGTCAAGTTACATATAAAGTTCATTAGATTCGGAGCTACGGCCTAGAAGATATGAGCAAAACAAGTTAAACATGGCATTGATGCAAAATGCATACAAACATCAAGAAAACACCTCAAAACAAGGATGCAACATGATAATATGAAACTACATGCAAAATCACGCAAGTTTCATATAGAGCACACTCAAAAGCGAACAGCGGTTCAACACATACACTCTATACAAGTCATGACAACAATCTGTCCAAAACAGCAACTAGGCATATTGCAAGCATCAAAACAACATGCTACAGGACCTCAAAATAAAAACAAAAGGCATGGGCATGATGTACAGGTAAAGCCTTACAAAACATGAACACTGAGCTATCTCCAGAAACAACTAGAACATGCTCAAAAAGACATGGCAAGATTGCAAATAATAACAGTTTCAGGCATTGGCAGAAATAATATCAGGTTGCAATGTTTAGAGCTATCAAACAACATGTTACAGGAACTTAACATGGCAAACAAAGGCATGGCATGAATCTAATAATTGCATAGAACAAAAGTCCCTTACTGACCATAAGCCAAAAAGGATCAGAAAATATGATGGCACCCATGTAAACATGGCAAGTTATATTACAGATTCAAGCATGGCAGGAACAACGATAAGTAGGCATGTTGGTGAGATTGAACCACTCACCACAGAGCAATACATGGCATGGCAAGGCAACTCACAGTAAGAAGATATGGCATAGAAGCTATACATTGCAAGAACAACAATATAGCATGCAAGGATCAACTACAACAACCTTGGCAAAATTGAATAACATGTAAACAATCTGCCAGGAAACATTTTATAGCAAAAGTAGAGCTCGATTGACTCAAGCTATGGCACTCCATAATTGCAAACAAGGGCATGGATGGATAGAGCAAGACATGCATAACAAAACAACCTTACTGAAGTATCTCAAAATATGCATGGATCTCTCTGTAGCATCAAGTTTACATGGCATAAAAAATATCAGCAAAACAGGGCTGAAATCAGCAACATCATGAAGCCTAGTTTGCATGCTTGTGCTAGTCACCACAGAGATCACAAAAATACATGGCATACACCCCTGTAAAGATGGCATGGCATATTACAAAACACATGTAGGATTCAAGTTTATAGGATGCACACATCAATCATGGCAAAAATGACAAAAGTGCATGTTCTGATAAGAATCTGAAACTAACATCACATAGCCCTCTTCTAACAGCATTTCGGGCATCAAGATGAGCTCAAATGAAAATGATGCAATGAGATAAAATGATCTACTCTTGAGGCGAACATTTTGACATATTATACGCACTAAAGCGAACAACGATGACAGAGTTATGGCATGATGAAAATGCATAAAATAATGAAACTTCGGGACTTAGAGGAATTTTCGAAGGGGAAGAAGTCAACCCTGCGGCATCGGCTCCGGTGGGTCGGGGCGGTCCGGCGAGGCGCGGGGAAGGGCGGAGGTGGCCGGGATCAGGGTCGCCGGAGGAGGCCAAGGCGACGGGCGGCGGAGGCGGGATCCGCCGGCCGGCGCCGGATCCGAAGGCGCGGGGGCGGGACCCGAGCGCGCCGGGCGTGGCGGCTCGGCCGGCGAGAGGATGAGGTCGGCCGGTGGCGAAGGCGAGCCGAGGCCGCAGGGCAGCGGCGGCGGCGGCGGCGGCGAGCGCAGCGAGCCTGGCCTGTGGCGCGCGCGAGGCGCTCGCGCGGCGTTCTCCGCCGGGCGAGGCGGGCGGCGCGACCGACGGGTGGGCGCTGCTCGTCCTCGCCCGCCCCGATGGGCTCGGCGGGCCCGATCTGGGCAGGAGGGGCGGCGGCGCGGCGCGGTGGCGAGGGCCACGTGGCGCACCGTGATTCGGCGGGGCGGCGGCGCGAGATGAGTCCGGCGGATCGGACATGTCCGGGCGCGAGGGAAAACGCTAGGGTTAGGGGGAAATGATCCGAATTTGGACGAGGAACACATATTTATATGTAGAGGGAGCTAGGAGAGTCCAAATGAGGTGCGGTTTTCGGCCACGCGATCGTGATCGAACGACCGAGAGCATGGAGGGGAGTTTGGTGGGTTTTGGGCCACTTGGAAAGGGTGTTGGGCTGCAACAAAGAGGCCTTTGCGGTTACCGGTTAACCGTTGGAGTACCAAACGACCTCCAAATGGCACGAAACTTGACAGGCGGTCTACGGTGCTATACCAAGGCAGCTTGACAAACCTCGGTCCATTCGAGACCGTTAAACACCCGCACATGAAAAGAGGTAAAAGGGGCGCCGGAGACATAGGAGTGCGGATTGCAAAAGCGGACAACGGGAAAATTCTCGGATGCATGAGACGAACACGTATGCAAATGCGATGCACATGATGACATGATAAAAATGCAGATGATGACATGGCAAAGTGCAGCACGCAAGCAAATGACATGGCAACACCGATGAATAACTGGCGGACACCTGGCGCATCGAATCTGGGGCGTTACAACACTCCTCCACTAACAAGAGATCTCGTCCCAAGATTTTAGGACCGAGACGGAAGGGAAAAAGGATTAGGTGAAACAAGAATTCAAGAGAAGAAGCAAATAATCGAGAGCACACGAGAAGAAGGGAGGAACGACAAGAATGACGAGAATTGAAGGCTCACGGAATCATATAGGCTATGAAACAACTCGTTCTAACCGGAGTGGTTAGAATGAGAAAAGAAACGAATAAGGCTGAAAGGATTTAGGCAGCACTCCGACTGAACAAGGAAAGAATAAAACACGATCTAGAGAGGATGGAATGATACTTGATGACGACATGACACAAACCTCCGGAAAGAATTTAAAAAAGTTGAATGAAAAGAACGGATAAGAATATGACAACTTGTGCCACGAATGAAATTGAAAGCATCTTTAGAAGGAAGGTTTAAACGGAGTTGTTGAG
Source organism: Aegilops longissima (assembly GCA_021605205.1). Taxonomy (NCBI): domain Eukaryota; kingdom Viridiplantae; phylum Streptophyta; class Magnoliopsida; order Poales; family Poaceae; genus Aegilops; species Aegilops longissima. The sequence continues at coordinate 473,017,251 of CM038678.1, forward strand.
ACAATCAACAACGAAAAGAATAAGCTTGTTGTGGACTTATGGATAACATCTCAAGATCATAAGGTGATAACCGACCACAAGCGGAAAAGATTGAATAGCTGAGAAGAACGAATAAATGCACAACTCCACTTCGAAAGAATATGAAGAATTATTTGCGCTTCGAGACGCGAGAAGAAAAGATACTTGAACTCCAGCAACAAAATCTTGATGAACTCTTGAAGAAAATATTAAATCATAAAGAACCACCATGAAGAACTCCGGTAACAAAAGGATGATGAGATACGATTGAAGGATGAAAGGAAATAAGATTAAAGCCTTGCGATGATTCGGATGGAGGTTCCGACGAGATGGCCGAGGAAATAATTGAACTCCGGAAAAGAAAAGATGAAAACACTTGGAAGTAGAATTTATTCATCAAGAACAAACTCCGAAGAAAAAGGATTAATCACTTGGATGAAATAAGAATAAGATTTATTGTATGCTTATCCTTCATCAAATTAAATTGATGACCAACAATGGATTTTGCATATTACTTATTCTTCTTGAAGATGATTAAGGGAAATATGGCGCAAAACTTGAGAAAGTCTTCATGAACCACCGGTAGGATTCGAAAGAACGAATGAATAAAATGATAATCAGGGAAAAAGAATCTTGAACGAACCACCGTAAGAATTCGAAATGACTGACGAAAGAGAATTAATCGCCGGAAATTAGAAAAGCACAAAGATACTTGAGGGAATTTAGATACAAGAGAATGAAGAGATCATGAACTGATTAAACAACACTTGAACGAAGCACCGGGATAATATTGAGATGAACGAAGGGGCACGGATATAGAATAATTGAGAGAACGACTATGAAAAACTTGGAACGAAGAAATCTTCCGAAAAGATGGCCTCCGGATGATCGAGAGAGAAAGCAACTCCTGAAATACTCCCGATGGATGAAAAGAATTGCACACTTGGAAACAACTGGATAGGATAACATCGAGCTAGCACCGCGAATCTTCTGGGAGAACGGACGAGATTTAAGAGAAACTCTTCCTGGATCTTCAACGTTGAGAATGATGACGAGAAACACCATCAAAATAACTAAGGTACTCCGGTAGAATGAAAAACAAAGAGGTTGAGCCAAAAATGAAAAGAATTTGAAATCGATCTTGGAGAAGGCATGTGACTGATGAAAATTTCATTCTTACGTCACACTTGAAAAGAAGTGCGAATAGCTCCGGGGAAAATAGAAGAGTCAGGTAAGATCCTGGGAAAGACCTGTGGGTTAGGGCCCACTAAAAGAAAAACACCGTTGGAAAGGGATGACGAACAGATAGATGATGCACCAGAACAATTGGAATATTTGAATGAGGTGATAACCTCGAATTAATTCAAACACAGACAAATCTCCTGAGATATCTTGAACACTCCGGAAGGATAAACTAGCGAGAAGCAAACGAGCAAGGAGAACACTTGATCCAAGGAAAGAATATGATCAACACCGAAAAACTTGAATTGAAACCACCAGAAAAGAAAGAGATGAAGAATGACGAACGAGACGAGAATTCACCGGTTGAAATAATTGAGGGAAGACTGAAGAGGCTCCACATGAATGAAATTGATGGTCGGAAGAAACTCGAACTGCGGGAATAATAGGGTGGGAGGGCGGGAAAACAAAGACAACTTGGAAGGGGAAAACGACGAATATCTTGAAGAGAAAACACCAGTTGAAATCATTGAGGAAAGAAAGCAAAGACTTCGCACGAGTAGAAGGATACTCAATAGCGGACTCCGGTTCCGAGAAGAAGAAGGGAGGGCGGGTGGGAAAAGAAAACAACTGAGGATTGGACTTGACAACGATGAAGAGGCTCGAGTCAACTTGACGAGAAATGCATCGGATCAAAAGAGCTGAGAGCCAACGATCGAAAAACCAACTGCGTGATCCTAAAGAAAAATTTGAAGGGGAAGAGAAGTAATTCAAAACACCTACGTCAAGATTCCTTACCAGAGCGACAAAGGGGCAGAGGAGTAAAAGAATTCCTACTCTCCGATATAACTAGACTCCAAAAATAGTTTTTCTAGACTCGACATCGGCCAAACTACACGATCAATCAAGGGGGCTCCTAAGGTCGGTTGAGGCTCTGATACCAACTTTTCACGCCCAATATGCGACCCTATCCAAAAGGAACTCGACGGTCCCACCAAGGATAGACCCGCATATTGAAACGCTTTTGCAAGGTGGATATCATTACATCAACATTACATAATAGATGGGGATACATACATAAGGCACAAATGCCACAAGAATACATCAACATCATATACAAGACCAACATCCGACTACGGATGAAACATAAACAGAAACTCAAACGACATCCACCCTGCTAGCCCAGGCTGCCGACCTGGAACCTATCCCCTGATCGAAGAAGAAGCAAAAGAAGAACTCCAACACAAGCAAACATCGCTCTCGCGTCATGATCATCGCAAACCTGTACCTGCAACTGGTGGTGTAGTAATCTGTGAGCCACGAGGACTCAGCAATCCCATTACCATGGGTATCAAGACTAGCAAAGCTTAAATGGAAAGGAAGGGGTAAAGTGGTGAGGTTGCAGCAGCGACTAAGCATATATGGTGGCTAACATACGCAAATGAGAGCGAGAAGAGAAACAAAGGAACGGTCGTCAACTAATAATGATCAAGAAGTGATCCTGAACTCCTACTTACGTCAGACATAACCCAGAAACCGTGTTCTCCTCTCGATCAACCCCGAAAAAAGACACTCACGGTTACGCTTTACGGTTGGTGTATTTTAGAAGAGTTTGCTTCAAGTTTACTACAACCGGATATTAACAAATTCCCATCTGCCACATAACCGCGGGCACGGCTCTCGAAAGTTCAAACCCTGCAGGGGTGTCTCAACTTATCCCATGATAAGCTCTCGCGATCAACGAAGGATATTCCTTCTCCCGGGAAGACCCGATCAGTCTGGAATCCGGCTACAAGACATTTCACAGCAATAAAACAAGACCAGCAAGACCTCCCGCGTGCCGACACCACGATAGTAGCAGCACGTATCTCTTCTCGAGCCACGACCGGATGAGCAGTCCGTACAACTAAAACCAAACCTCAAGTTTCCTTGAGGGGCGCTGCAAAGCACTCTAGTTTGGACCAACACTTAGACAAGCATTGGCCCGGGGCTGAATAAAGATGACCCTTGGGTTAATTACTCCCAAGGAAATGTAGGTGGTGGTGAAGCAAATGGTAAAACCAATGTTGGGCCTTCTTTGGAGGAGTCTTATTCAAAGCGAACTGTCAAGGGGGTCCCATAAATCACCCGACCGCGTTAGGGACGCAAAATCCGGGAACATAAAACCGATATGACGGAAACTAGGGCGGCAAGAGTGGAACAAAACACCAGGCATAAGGCCGACCCTTCCACCCTTTACCAAGTATATAGATGCATTAATAATATAAGATATATTGTGATATCCCAACAGTAAACATGTTCCAACAAGGAACAACATCTCCATGTTCCAACAAGGAACAAACTTCATCTTCACGTGCAACTAACAACGCTATAAGAGGGGCTGAGCAAAGCGGTAACATAGCCAAACAACGGTTTGCTAGGAAGGGTGCAAAAGGTTAGAGGCTGACATGACAATTTGGGATGGCTTGATAAACAGGTAATAGGTAGCGCAGCATAGTGATAGAACGAAGCAACTAGCATAGCAATGATAGTAGTGAGATCTAGGGTAGCGGTCATCTTGCCTGAAATCCCGCAAGGAAGAAGAACGAGTCCATGAAGAAGACGAACAGATGAAGCCGAACCAAGCGTAGACGAACGAATCCTCACGATCGCATAACAAAACAGAACTAACAAGAAGAAGCACACAACATAGTAAACACACCACACATGAACATGACAAGATGCACAACAAACATGATGCATGACAAATCTAGATGAGGCTACTCATGGCAAGAGATGATGCAAACAACAGCAACACATCAAAGCAAGTTTAAATGAGGCCAGAAACAACATATAACAATTCCGGTAAGTCCTCATATGCAAATTTCGAAATTGGTCCAGATCTGAATAAGCCTTATGTTCAAGTTGTTAAACAGCAAGTTAAGATGCACCACGATGATCTACACGAAATTCTAGTCAAGTTACATATAAAGTTCATTAGATTCGGAGCTACGGCCTAGAAGATATGAGCAAAACAAGTTAAACATGGCATTGATGCAAAATGCATACTAACATCAAGCAAACACCTCAAAACAAGGATGCAACATGATAATATGAAACTACATGCAAAATCACGCAAGTTTCATATAGAGCACACTCAAAACGGAGCAACGGTTCAACACATACACTCTATACAAGTCATGACAACAATCTGTCCAAAACAGCAACTAGGCATATTGCAAGCATCAAAACAACATGCTACAGGAGCTCAACATAAAAACAAAAGGCATGGGCATGATGTACAGGTAAAGCCTTACAAAACATGAACACTGAGCTATCTCCAGAAACAACTAGAACATGCTCAAAAAGACATGGCAAGATTGCAAATAATAACAGTTTCAGGCATTGGCAGAAATAATATCAGGTTGCAATGTTTAGAGCTATCAAATAACATGTTACAGGAACTTAACATGGCAAACAAAGGCATGGCATGAATCTACTAATTGCATAGAACAAAAGTCCCTTACTGACCATAAGCCAAAAAGGATCAGAAAATATGATGGCACCCATGTAAACATGGCAAGTTATATTACAGATTCAAGCATGGCAGGAACAACGATAAGTAGGCATGTTGGTGAGCTTGAACCACTCACCACAGAGCAATACATGGCATGGCAAGGCAACTCACAGTAAGAAGACATGGCATAGAAGCTATACATGGCAAGAACAACAATATGGCATGCAAGGATCAACTACAACAACCTTGGCAAAATTGAATAACATGTAAACAATCTGCCAGCAAACATTTTATAGCAAAAGTAGAGCTCGATTGACTCAAGCTATGGCACTCCATAATTGCAAACAAGGGCTTGGATGGATAGAGCAAGACATGCATAACAAAACATCCTTACTGAAGTATCTCAAAATATGCATGGATCTCTCTGTAGCATCAAGTTTACATGGCATAAAAAATATCAGCAAAACAGGGCTGAAATCAGCAACATCATGAAGCCTAGTTTGCATGCTTGTGCTAGTCACCACATAGATCAAAAAAATACATGGCATACACCCCTGTAAAGATGGCATGGCATATTACAAAACACATGTAGGATTCAAGTTCATAGGATGCACACATCAATCATGGCAAAAATGACAAAAGTGCATGTTCTGATAAGAATCTGAAACTAACATCACATAGCCCTCTTCTAACAGCATTTCGGGCATCAAGATGAGCTCAAATGAAAATGATGCAATGAGATGAAATGATCTACTCTTCGAGGCGAACATTTTGACATATTATACGCACGAAACAGAGCAATGATGACAGAGTTATGGCATGATGAAAATGCATAAAAATAACAGAAACTTCGGGACTTAGAGGAATTTTCGAGGGGGGAAGAAGTCAACCCTGCGGCATCGGCTCCGGTGGGTCGGGACGGTCCGGCGAGGCGTGGGGAAGGGCGGAGGTGGCCGGGATCGGGGTCGCCGGAGGAGGCCAAGGCGAAGGGGCGGCGGAGGCGGGATCCGGCCGGCCGGCGCCGGATCCGGGCGTGGCGGCTCCGGCCGGCGAGATGACGGGCCGGCCGGTGGCGTAGGCGAGGGCGGCACCGGGCGGCGGCAGGGCGGCGGGGGCGGCGCCAGCGGGCGAAAGCGCTTGCGCGCGCGGGCGCAGCGGCGGGCGAGGATGACGGGCGGCGGCGCCCGCCGGTGAGGCGGCGGCGGCCGAGACGGTGGCGCGGCGACGGGCTCGTCCGGGCCCCGATGGGCTCGGGCGGGCCTCGATCTGGGCCGGGAGGGCCGGCGGTGGGGCGCGGTGGCCGGGGCCACGTGGCGCACCGTGATTCGGCGAAGGCGGCGGCGCAGATGAGTCCGGCCGGATCGGACATGTCCGGGCGCAGAGAGGGGAAAACGCTAGGGTTAGGGGGGAAATGATCCGGAATTTGGACGAGGAACACATATTTATAGGTAGAGGGAGCTAGGAGTGTCCAAATGAGGTGCGGTTTTCGGCCACGCGATCGTGATCGAACGACCGAGAGCATGGAGGGGAGTTTGGTGGGTTTTGGGCCACTTGGAAAGGGGTGTTGGGCTGCAACTTAAAGAGGCCTTTGCGGTTACCGGTTAACTGTTGAGTACCAAACGACCTCCAAATGGCGAAACTTGACAGCGGTTCACGGTGCTATACCAAGGCCGCTTGACAAACCTCGGTCCATTCCGAGACCGTTAAACACCCGCACATGAAAAGAGGTAAAATGGGCGCCGGGAGACATAGGAGTGCCGGATTGCAAAACGGACAACGGGGAAAATGCTCGGATGCATGAGACGAACACGTATGCAAATGCGATGCACATGATGACATGATAAAAATGCAGATGATGACATGGCAAAGTGCAGCACGCAAGCAAATGCCATGGCAACACCGACGAATAACTGGCGGACACCTGGCGCATCGAATCCGGGGCGTTACACTCTTGCCGGGGCCTTGTCTCCTTGGCTTGAATACTTTGTGGTCTTCCCGGCAAGCTCCTCTTGCCGGGGCCTTGTCTCCTTGGCTTGAATACTTTGTTCTTGAATGGCTCCAAAGGAACCACGGAGGACCTTGGCGGTCACCCGGCAAGCCTTGCCGCGGGGTGCTGCAACTGCCCGTGCACAAGTTCGGTATACTAGGGTACCCCTACTCTAGTACACCGACAAAGGGCGCCGCGATTTCGCCGCTGTTTCACGCCGGATTCACGGCGAGTATCCGTAGCGTGAGGCCGACCACTCGCGGGCATTACCGGTGAGTCCCCAGCCCGCCCATCCTCGCCGGCCCTCCCCATCTCGCCCCTAAAAGTTCGCCATGAGATTCCTAGCCAGTGTCGTCGAGGCATTTGCCGTTGCCATGCCGGCAGGTGCTGGCCTAGGTGGTGCTACTGGTCCTTACAATCCGGCCGAGAGCCGGGTCAGGTTCCCGGCGGAGTCCACGAGAGCAGCACCGACCACCCAGACCCGGGCAGCAGCACGCAAGTACCTGCGCTCCTTTCCTAGCGCTAACCCAACGATCTCGCCGCGCGCCGCCGAACGGCAGCGTCACCCCGCACCGAATCAACACCAGCCCGTGCATGATCCGGTGTCAGCTACCCGCTCTGTATCTGCAAATAGAAATGTAGTCTTACATCTATGGTGTTTGCATACTTCGTGATTATTCTTGTCCTGTTTTCCTTTTCTTTTTAGTCTTTCCCGAGAACTGGCGTAGAGTTGTAGTCTAACACATTAGTCTATCTTGTCTGAATGTTTACAAATATATGCAATAGGTGTATTTTGAACTGAATCCCTTGTCATTCTCTTTTATGCTAGTAATTGTTATCAGAATAACTTGCTATGGACTTGTTGCCTTCTTGAGAAAGATGGTGCCACCAATACGTAAATGAGTAGTATTACCAGTGCATTTGGCCAAGCTATTTAATTACCTAGGTGTTGAAATGAAAACCAGATAACTCTGTTCAATGTCTAGCATTGATGGCTATTTTTGAACATGGTGAAGGCTACACAGAGAAGCAGTGGCGAGAGGGATAGTCAAGGGGACTTGTTGGCTGCTGTGTGTGAGAGAGAGAGATGCAAGGAACCTGAAGCGGGAACTGGCAGAACGACACCATGTTCGTTCATCTTCACGAGATAAATTACTTTTTCAGGACTGAACTGTTTTCCACCATTGTTGTTTCTCTATTCTACCTGAGATTTCCTGTGCTATATAATATGTGCTCACTTAGAAAAAACTAACGAACAATTATTATTCATAACATGCTAGGGGATGGTTTTGTATCCATTTTGTAGCACAAGGATAATGCCCTAACATCTATAACCTTTTTGCAGATTGAGTTCTAGCCAGCAAATATGATTTCTTCTAGTCAACGATTTCTACATTAACTTGCCTAGTAATGTTAGAAAGTTGCCTACAATATATTTTTTGGCATATGATTTGCAGCAACCAACAAGCGAAGGGAGGAGAGAGGTGTCAGAGTGCCAGCGACCAACAAGCGAAGTAAGAGCAATAGCCAAGGGGGCAACACCATCTGTGCGCCCGCGACCACCTAGCGGGAGGAGCTAGATGCGGGAAAACATTGTCGCCAGTGGTCGAGTAATGGGTCGCAGATCGCCTATTAGTATCTCGAAGTTGACCCCCTAGGCATGTGTTTTTCTACTCAAATCTATGGATCTATGCAATAGAGGCGGGATAGAGAGGTTTGAAGAGGGGTGTGCGGGCTCCCAGATTTTTTGGTGAATTGATGATTTTGAGCGTGGCGGTGGTTTGCGACTTGGGGACGCGGGGGCTGGAATCGTCGATAATTTGAGCCGAAACTGTCCAAACTTGTCTAACGCATAATAGTTAGTTGCTAGAGATGCTGGTATGTGTTGCCCAAAGATCCGCTCCGAGAGCGCTGGGTCTTATTTCACCCAAAACTTGCCCAACGCATGATAGTTTCTAGAGAGGCCGGCGCGAGTTGCCTAGAGGAATTTTTGGCAACAAATTGATTTAATTTGCACAAAATGTTGCTTTCCAATAGGCTAAGTTGTCTACATATAAATAGTACTTGCCTAAATCATCTAAGTTCTGTAAATATGCTTTCATAGATATTATTTGGCTAAACTAATTATTTGTTTTGTTTGTAGGACCCTGCTATAAATTCTAAAACGTGTCAAAGCAACGTTCATGGTTTTGTGTACACGCCCAAGCAAGAAGCTTCCACATCCACTTCCAGGTAAGCTTCGCACAAAGCTATCCAAGTTTCAGCAAAAAAAGAGGAGTCGCCTCAAACTTATATGCATTTTGCCTACATCCAAGCAGAACTTGCTAGTTCATTTTCCTTCTTTGCAAGCAAGAAGCTTTACCATCCATTTCCAGGTAAATGTCACACTTCCCAATAGCTTTCCAACTATTTTTTCTGCCCCCTAAGTAGCTGGCTATTAGCTCTTTTTGTTCCAGCAAATAAAGGAGTTGCCTGAAACCTATATGCAAATTGCCTACATCACAGCAAGACTTGCTTTCTGGGCACCCTTTTCCGCAAGCAAAAAGTTTCACCAGTAACTTACAGGTAAACTTCGCACAACCCCCAGAGCTTTCCAACATGTTTTTATGGATCTCCATGAGGTGCCTGTTCGTTTTTTTTGTTCAGAAAAAAGAGAGTTGCTTGAAACTTATGTGCAAATTGCCTACATTACAGGAAAACTTGCTTTTGATTTCCCCTTCTCCCTTTTTTGGCAACAAACTAATAAGCTGGCTGCATCAATATGTTTTATCTCACAAAAATTGCCTACATCGCAAGCATAATTTGAGCCTTTTGTGTCTGCATAGCTGATATGTTTCCAACGTATCTATAATTTTGTATGGTTTCATGCTATTATATTATCTGTTTTGGATGTTTTATATGCATTAATATGCTATTTTATATTATTTTGGGGACTAACCTATTAACCTAGAGCCCAATGCTAGTTCCTGTTTTTCCCCTTGTTTTAGAGTTTCGCAGAAAAAGAATACCAAACGGAGTCCAAACGAAATGAAACTTTCGTGATGATTTTTTTTGGACCAGAAGACATCCAGAGGGCTTGGAGTGCACGTCAGGAAAGCCACGAGGCGGCCACAAGGTCGGGAGGCACGCCCAGGGGGGTAGGGCGTGCCCCACCCTTGTGGGCCCCTTGTGACTCCACCGACCTATTTCTTCCGCCTATATAATCTCAAATATCCCAAAACCTTCGAGGGGAGCCACGAAACCACTTTTCCACCGCCACAACCTTCTGTACCCGTCAGATCCCATCTAGGGGCCTTTTCCGGCGTCCTGCCGAAGGGGAATTCGATCACGGAGGGCTTCTACATCAACACCATTGCCTCTCTGATGAAGCGTGAGTAGTTTACCACAGACCTGCGGGTCCATAGCTAGTAGCTAGATGGCTTATTCTCTCTCTTTGATTCTCAATACCATGTTTTCCTCGATGTTCTTGGAGATCTATTCGATATAATACTCTTTTCCGGTGTGTTTGCCGAGGTCCGATGAATTGCGGATTTATGATCAGCTTATCTATGAATATTGTTTAAATCTCCTCTGAATTCTTATATGCATGATTTGATATCTGTGCAAGTCTCTTCGAACTATCGATTTGGTTTGGCCAACTAGATTGGTTTTTCTTGCAACAGGAGAAGTGCTTAGCCTTGGGTTCAATCTTGCGGTGCTCGATTCTAGTGACAGAAGGGGAACCAACACGTATTGTATTATTGCCATCAAGGATAACAAGATGGGGTTTCATCATATTGCTTGAGTTTATCCCGCTACATCATCTCATCTTACTTAATGCGTTAGTCTGTTCTATGAACTTAATACTCTAGATGCAGACAGGAGTCAGTCGATGTGTGGAGTAATAGTAGTAGGTGCAGGCAGGAGTTTGTCTACTTGATACGGACATGATGCCTATATTCATGATCATTGCCTTAGATATCATCATAATTATACGCTTTTCTATCAATTGCTCGGCAGTAATTTGTTCACCCATCGTAATATTTTCTATCTTGAGAGAAGCCTCTAGTGAAAGCTATGGCCCCCGGTGTTGGGGAACGTAGTAATTTCAAAAAACTTCCTACGCACACGCAAGATCATGGTGATGCATAGCAACGAGAGGGGAGAGTGTTGTCTACGTACCCTCGTAGACCAAAAGCGGAAGCGTTTAGCACAACACGGTTGATGTAGTCGTACATCTTCACGATCCGACCGATCAAGTACCGAACGCACGGCATCTCCGAGTTCAGCACACGTTCAGCCCGATGACATCCCTCGAACTCCGATCCAGCCGAGTGTTGAGGGAGAGTTTCGTCAGCACGACGGCGTGGTGACGATGATGATCCTCTACCGACGCAGGGCTTCGCCTAAGCACCGCTATAGTATTATCGAGGTGGACTATGGTGGAGGGAGGCACCGCACATGGCTAAAAGATCAAACAAATCAATTGTTGTGTCTACGGGGTGCACCCTGCCCCCGTATATAAAGGAGCAAGGGGGAGGTCAGCCGACCCTCTATGGCGCGCCCCCAAGAGGGGAATCCTACAGGGACTCCAAGTCCTAGTAGGTTTCCACCTAAAGGGAGAGAGGGGGAAGGAAGGAGAGGGAGAGGGAGAAGGAAAGGGGGCGCCGCCCCCCCCCTCTCCTAGTCCAATTCGTACCAGAGGGGGAGGGGGCGCGCGGCCAGCCCTGGCCGCCCCTCTCTCTCTCCACTAAGGCCCATCGAGGCCCATTAGTTCCCCCGGGGTTATCGATTACCCTCCGGCACTCCGGTTTAATCCGAAACTTCTCCAAAACACTTCCGGTGTCCGAATATAGTCGTCCAATATATCAATCTTCATGTCTCAACCATTTCGAGACTCCTCGTCATGTCCGTGATCACATCCGGGAGTCCGAACAACCTTCGGTACATCAAAACATATAAACTCATAATATAACTGCCATCGTAACGTTAAGCGTGCGGACCCTACGGGTTCGAGAACTATGTAGACATGACCGAGACACGTCTCCGGTCAATAACCAATAGCGGAACCTGGATGCTCATATTGGCTCCCACATATTCTACGAAGATCTTTATCGGTCAGACCGCATAACAACATACATTGTTCCCTTTGTCATTGGTATGTTACTTGCCCGAGATTCGATTGTCGGTATCTCAATACCTAGTTCAATCTCATTACCAGCAAGTCTCTTTACTCGTTCCGTAATACATCATCCCGCAACTATATCATTAGTTGCAATGCTTGCAAGGCTTAAGTGATGTGCATTACCGAGAGGGCCCAGAGATACCTCTCCGACAATCAGAGTGACAAATCCTAATCTCAAAATACGCCAACCCAACAAGTACCTTCGGAGACACCTATAGAGCACCTTTATAATCACCCAGTTACGTTGTGACGTTTGGTAGCACACAAAGTGTTCGTCCGGTAAACGAGAGTTGCATAATCTCATAGTCATAGAACATGTATAAGTCATGAAGAAAGCAATAGCAACATACTAAACGATCGTGTGCTAAGCTAATGGAATGGGTCATGTCAATCACATCATTCTTCTAATGATGTGATCCCGTTAATCAAATGACAACTCATGTTAATGGCTAGGAAACATAACCATCTTTGATCAATGAGCTAGTCAAGTAGAGGCATACTAGTGACACTCTATTTGTCTATGTGTTCACGCATGTATTATGTTTCTGGTTAATACAATTCTAGCATGAATAATAAACATTTCTCATGATATAAGGAAATAAATAATAACCGTCGGCGTTCTGGGAACCGGGGTCCCCAGACTTGCTCTGCTGCTGACTCTTGGCGTGGCTCAAGTGGGGCCCAGACGCCCAGCTTCATCGGCTCAAGCTCAAGACCCTCGCGAGGGGCTCAGATTGCGGGCGGACGAGGAACCTTCCTCAGGAGCAGCCTCGTCAGGCAGGCTCGCGAGGTGGAGATATCAAGGCAGGGTACCTCTCGAGGGTGCCCCATGACGCAAGCCATGACGATCAAGGCCAGGCGGGCGCCAGCCCGCGCAATGTCCTAATTTCCCCTTTGGTGCAAAGGAGGCAAGCACAGGCCAAGGCATCAGGCAAAGGTTACCGCTTCGGTGCAACAAGACCAAGACCAGCAGAACGACAGGATGGAGGTCATCATGGAGCCTAGGACGGCGTCACCGTCAGAGCCTTTGGCAGCCGAAGACCAACTTTAGTCAGGATAGGTGTACTAGATGTTCCCCTTCAAAATGGACAATTGTTGACGCCCTTCCCGCTCATTATTTGGGAAGAGGCCCAGGGCCTCCCCCTATAAATAGAGCTAGCCACCACAGAGTAGAGGCATCTGGCATCTGGAAGAAACTCGCAGACAAAGCCCTAGAGAGAGAGAGAGAGAGAGAGAGAGAGAGAGAGAGAGAGAGAGAGAGAGAGGCGACCAGACTCACCCAAGCAGTTCATCGCACCAGCTCAAGAACAGCCCCTTGCGAGGCTGTTCTCCCTTTGTATTGTTTATCATCAGCCCCTGAGGCAATCCACCACACCACACACTGGAGTAGGGTATTACACCACACCGGTGGCCCGAACCAGTATAAACCTCGTGTCTCTGTGTTGTTCATTGTTCATAGTTTAGATCCCTCGCAATCCATGCACGCATGAGCTGGTAGGGGAAAGATCTCCATGCGCACCCCAGTGTTCGAACCTCAAGGGTCTGCCGGAACCCAAAATTCGACATTTGGCGCGCCAGGTAGGGGTGCACCGGAATCTCTCTTCCGCTGGTCGTGTGTGATCTTCCGTCGTGTCCATGGCTGACGCTCGCCGAGCTCGCGCTGAGCGCCGGCTGCTCGTGCCACTCGAGTGGCCCAGACGGCTCCCGTCGGCGGACACCCCCGTCATTCCCCGTCGCCTGCCGCCAACGCCGCCATCGGCCCGGCGAGGAACGAGCAGCAGGCCTCGTCCAAGCATCCATCGGCGAGGCGAGAAGGTCGCACCGCTACTCCTTCGCTCGCCCCAGCTGGTTCTTCGTCGCGCGCACACCGCGCTCCCATGGAGGCTCAAGTCGCGCTCATCGCGGCAAACGAGCTCCTACGCTACCGCCCCGTCGACGACGTCTACGAGGAGTGGCTCGACCGAGTCGCCGAGCTCGTCCGCGCCGTACCTCTCGTTGCCTCGCCCTGCACCACGCGCGGGAGGCAGGGAGCGGAGGTGCCCCGCCACCTCCTTCCCAAGAAGGCGCCTGCTCCAAAGCGCGCTGCCCGGCCGAGATCCTCCGCATCCGGCGCCCGCACACCAAGAAAGGAGCTGCCAGGAGATCCCTCGTCCCCAAGAAGGTGCTCGCGTGCTCCTGGCACCGGAGCGCCGCGACCACGCTCCAGCGCCACCGCGTCAAGACCCCGCGCTGCTCCAGGCAGCAGTGCGCGGGAATCCACAAGAGCAAGCCCCGCATCATCAAGAGCTCCGGTGGCCACTGCAGGCTGCCGCGCCTTCACCGCCAAGCTATGCAGCGTCGCATGGCCCGTCAAGTTCAAGCCAGACCTGCCTCCTCGCTACGACGGCACCGCCGATCCTGCGGAGTTCCTTCAGCTCTACGAGCTGGGCATCGAAGCCGCCAACGGGGACGAAAAGGTCATGGCAAATTGGTTCCCCATGGCGCTGAAAGACGGAGCCCGAACCTGGCTCCTGAACCTGGCTCCAGGCACGATCTCCTCCTGGGACGAGATGCGCACCCGCTTCATTGCCAACTTCCAAGGCACTCGCGACCGGCATCAAGCAGCAGCCATGAGAGACCCTGCAGAAGTACATCCAGCGCTTCAACAACGAACGCCTCAAGATTCCCAAGGTGACTGAGGAGGCCATCATCTCAGCCTTCTCCGATGGCGTGCGTGACGTCAAGATGAAGGAGGAGCTAGCGATGCATGAAGACCTGTGCACATCACTAGAGCTGTTCAACTTGGCGACCAAATGCGCCAGGGCTGAGGAAGGGCGCCTCTCCCTCCTCGAGCTTCCAGCTGCCGATCCGTAAGAGAAGAAGCCCAAGGCCAAGGACGTGAAGCGCAAGGGGCTGTCGTGTCATGCGTAACCTGCACACCAAGCGAGGCTGGGATCAGCCCGAGTCTTCCAAGGGCAGCCGGTACTGCGTGTACCACGATCTTCACACCCACAACACCAACGAATGCCAAGAGCTCAGGACCGTGCGAGAAGGGCGAATCGGTCGACGCCCCGACCGCAGTGATTGAGGTTATGGCTGAGGAGGAGGAAGAGGCGCAGGACGCTGGGAAGACCGTGGCCCTCGCCAAGGATGGCGTGACAGACCTCGCGAGGACCACCGGCAGACCATCTCGTGAGGGAGGTTGAGAGACCAACCTCGCGAGGATCGCCTCAAGGCAATGCAGGCTCCCGCCTTTGCCGCAGCCGCCAAGGAGGTACGAAGACAGTCATCGGGACGAGGGGCTGGGGCTTCAGAGCCGCGCGATCGCCAGATCCTGGTGGCGCCAGCCCCAGCCTCTCGGCAGATCTTCATGCAGTTTGCTCGCGAGGTGAATGCAGTCCTCCCCAAGCCAGAGGCCACACGCCCTCTCAAGTGGTCGTCGTGCGTCATCACATTCAGTTCAGCGGATTAGCTCAAGTGCGCGGCAACGGCCGGAGTCCTCCCCATGCTTTGCTCACCAGTCATCAGCAACGTGCAAGTCACCAGGACCCTCATCGACGGCGGAGCAGGACTCAATGTCCTATCTGTCGAAACATTCAACGATCTCCAAGTGCCATACGATCAGCTTCAGCCGACCAAGCCTTTCTCCGGAGTCACCGATGGTTCCACCGTCCCGATAGGGCAAGTTCACCTTCCTGTCACCTTCGGACAGTGCAACAACTACCGCACCGAGCTCATCGACTTCGACATCGCCCACATCCGCCTGCCATACAATGCCATCCTCGGGTACCCAGTTTTGGCCAAGTTCATGGCAGTGACTCACCATGGCTACAATGTCCTCAAGATGCCAGGAAGCGGGGGAGTCATCACAGTGCCTTGTGAGGAAAGGGATGCAGTGTGCTCTCTTGAGTGTGCCTTCCAAGCCGCAGCAATCGAAGACCCAGATCACAGGAGCGGGAGACTTCCCGAGGCGATCCCCAAGAAGAAGAAGGCTTCACCTGGTCCAAGCCCTCGTGGGGTAAGCACCTCCGGAGGCATGGCAGCAGGACCCGTGCCCGTTCAAGGGGCGCCACCCTCTGACGCATAGGAAGGCGCGCCCGGCGCCCTCCTCAGGCAGGTCTCGGGGGCTCTTTCATGGTGAGCCACCGACCTAGCCGGAGTCACGAGGGAGGCGGTCGGGCACCACTTGGAGGCGTGCTTCGAGGCACGTTTCCCTCAGGAAGGAGCGAAGCAAGGAGGGCCAAACCCTCAGGAGTTCATCGCGAGGAGCACCCAGGAGCTACAGGAGTCAAGAGTCATGCGCGGTTGTCGCCGCTTGCCCGCCGTGGCCCCACATCCAAGCGAGGATGCTGGGCTGCGGATCTGCATCGACATACCAGGGCTCATCCGAGCCGCGTCTCAGGAGCGCCTCTAGCCCTCAAGCGTGGGGCATTGCGAGGGTCCACCACAGCCACGTCAGCATGCCTTCGCCTGCCGAACGCGGGTTGCCGCCCATCGCCTCGGCCGAGGGGCGCCTGGAGGCTGTGGAGGTCAAGCAGCGAGCGGTCTGGCGGAGATGGAGATGGTCTCGAGGATCCTCAGACTCTGGAGCCTCCCGAGGCTCCAGGTCCGGAGGGCTCGTGGAGGGCTGGCGCCCTCGCCACGCGCCATCCGCTACCTCAACACCCCGCCATCTCGACCATATCGTGACACCTTCCAAGTTTCTGCTTAGCTGGGAGCGCCTTGGGCTGCATCATTCCTGTGCTGCTGGGCCCGTCCCTGCGGCATGTATCCGTTTTGCTTATGTTCTTTACTTACCTTGTTGGGGCACCCCTCGGGCTGCATTATCCCCAAGCTGCTCGGGCCAGACCCAGTGGCGTATGCTTTCTCCGCACCTGTCATACCAGCGGCGGCTGAGCCTGCTCGAGGGCCGGGACCTGAGGACGTAGAGCATTTGCATTCTAACCCCTGCAGGAACACACCAGTGATAAAGGCCCAGAGCCAGGCGCAACCCGCCTCGAGGTAGGGCCTCGTGAGTCCCGCGCTGGCTCACGGGTGCCCAGACACACCTCTCCTAGCCCTACCGTGTCGGGCCACGTGTCGTATGGGCTGTACACACCCCGGGAGCTCCTCCCGAGGGGCCCTCCCACGAACCAATGGAAGCACCATGCTCGCTACCGGTCGACGACACCGCCGAGGAGCGGCTATGCCCGCACACATACGGAAGCGCTTATGCTCTGGGCCGGTGATAAACAACTGAGGGCGGCTCACAACCGTATAAACCTCAGGGAGCCCAGAGCTCAGTGTCTGGCGCCATCGCAACGCCTCCCCTCGGGAGTGCCGCGCGAGAGGGCTGGACACGGGGACTGCGCCCGGGCCATGCCCGAACGTACGCCACCCAGCCAGGTCCCTCAGACCTGGTCGTCACGCGCCTTCCCGAGCGGAGCCAAGGTATGAAGTTCATTTGAACGTCAAGGGGGACTCCTGAGCATTGCGACTCAGGAGCCTAACTAGTCACGTAGCCCCTCACTCCTTAGTCTCGTCCTTGATCTCCGGTCGGGGCTAACGACGGTTGAGGTATGCGCGAGGCCGGGCCTCGCTGTCTCTGCTCGGGAACAGGGTACCTGCACTTGCGTGCTCGCTGGCCCGCGGCGTGGCTCAAGGGGTGGCCCAAGACGCCCATGTTCATCAAGACAAGCTCAAGACCTCGCGAGGGGCCAGATTGCCTCATGGGCGTTGTTGATGAAGCTTCCTCAGCACGACCTCTGCCAGCTGGCTCGCGAGGAGGCGGAGAGATCAAGGCGGGGTACCTCACGAGGTGCCCATGACGCAAGCCATGACGACCGGGGGCGCCAAGCGGGCGCCAGCCCGCGCAGTGTCCTTGTTTCCCCTTTGGTGCAAAGGAGGCAAGCGCAGGCCAAGAGTATCGAGCAAAGGCAACCATTTCGGTGCAACAAGACCAAGACCAGCAGAACGGCAGGAAGGAGGTCATCGTGGAGCCCAAGCCGGCTTCACCGTCAGAGCCTTTGGCAGGCGAGGACCGAGTTTAGTCAGGATAAGTGTACTAGATGTTCCCCTTCAAAATGGCCAATTGTTGGCGCCCTTCCCGCTCAATATTTGGGAAGAGCCCAGGGCCTCTGCCTATAAATAGGACTAGCCACCCACAGGGTAGAGGCATATCTTAGAGAGAGAGAGAGAGAGAGAGAGAGAGAGAGAAGCGATTGAACTCCCCCTAGCAGTTCATCGTGATCGCCAAGAAATGCACCCTCATGAGGCTGTTCTTCCTTGTACTGTTCATCATCAGCCCCTGAGGCAATCCACCACACCACACACTAGAGTAGGGTATTACACCGGAATGGTGGCCCGAACCAGTATAAACCTTGTGTCCCTTGTGTTGCTCTTTGTTTAGTTTAGATCCTTGCGAGGCGACGAGGTGTAGGTAGGTTGGATGTGTGATCTCTGCATGCACCCCAGAGTTTGAACCTAGAGGGTCTGCCAGAACCCGAAATCCGACATTTGGCGCGCCAGGTAGGGGTACACCGGAATCCGCCTTCTGCCACCTCGCGCCCCGCCGATCGTCATCATCATGTCCGGCGACCCAGCGGGCAATCCCTATCCCTGGGCAGCCTGGCCCGCCCGCGCGGAGCCGCTTGCCCTGGGCGACCTCAACCCCATGCCCTAGGCAGCCCGTGGTCCGCAGGTCGCTGCGGGCCGCGGGCGACGCGGTCAGGCAACGTCAGCTCTCACGCCGTGGCAAGTGCGATCAGCGGCGAGGGCCTCGAACCACGCCGAGGCCACGACGCCGTACACCCGTCGGGAGCAGGCGAACTTGAGGGTCGCGCGCCATGGTGGCCCGAGAGCTACTGCAGTGTGTGCTGTGGCGGGCGGCCACGACGCGTCGCTGGAGCTGGTGGCAGAGCTCCCGGCTTCGCCGCATCGGGGCTCACCTTTTCGCACCCACCCGCCGCCAGTTCAGGGCGGACCGCACGGAGGCCCCCCGCGCGCCCGCGCAGCTCCGAGCGGATTCCAAGGCCACTCCAATGCCGACCAGACCGTCAGCATCGGGCTAACAGCGGCGCTGCTTCCGCCTGCCAGCGAAGGAGGACTCGCCACAGCCCACGGTCCCAAGGGCCGGCCGCTACCACCCCCTGTGGGCGCTTGCCGCCGGGCATGCGTGGCACACGGGCACTACAGCGCAGCATTCGGGTGGCGGCCGGGAAGAGTATGTGCCCCACATGATGGATCAAGGGCACGCAGAGGGAAGACAATGGCTCGCCTCGCCCAAGCCGGGGGAAGAGGCACCAAGCTGAGTCTTCCAGAGCCCTGGAAAGCCCTGCACGATCAGGCTGGAGGCAGCGGTTATCGGGTACCGCTAATTCCTCAGAGCAGCATACGCTAACCATGGACCGCAGGAGGTACAGGTCATCGCTGGGATGGTTGCCCCAATCCAGCAGCTTCCTACCCTCAGAGGAGGGCGCCGGGGCTGCAGGGAGGGGCCGAGATCCGACATCACCACCGCGCGCTCGTAATAAGGCGCCTCAGGAGGTAGGCCCTCCGCCGGGAGGTGTCTCTCAGGCCTACCCCCGCAGAGGACCCGTGGTCGCCGGGGAACTGGCACACCGGCTTACCCCATCGGCGCTGCCCTCGGTCTCCGCCGCCGCTGATGGCACTAGAGTGTGGCGCAGGCGGGCCCTCGTCTGGCGATATGAAGCAAGGCCCAGGCTCGTGAAGTCGCCGCCTGTGACACTCTCACGATAATGAGTGGGCTGTACACGCCTGAGTCTCCCGAGAGCCGCCTGGCCTCGGGGCTCCCCCCATGCCCAGTGGCAGCACTTAGCTCCGCTGGTGAGAGGATGTTCAAGACTAGACTAGGTGCCGGACGCCTTTTCTCGCTTTTCTTGCTTTTCCCTTGCCTCGCCGCCCCTGCTTGGATTTAAGTTGGATTTGAGCTTGAGATTTGTGTGTGTTCGGGAAGGGGTGTTTAGTCTTGCTCGAGCAATCTCATGTTCGTTACCGCATCACCCTGCCTCCCCTCGTGAGCCCTCATGAGCCGGGCCGTGCCTAGCATGCGACAGCCCGGACTGCTGCTGCCATGCCCTCTCGTGAGGTTCTCATTACAGGTTCAATGGGCCTGCTCAGAGGCACTCAGACACCACAACCCTCGAGAGGCTATCTTGGGGCCCACGCTGGTCGAAGGTAAACATGCCAGCCGGCTCGCCGCTGTGCCAGCCACTTGGCGCAGCAAGACGGTGATATCGTGATCTACTAATACGCTAACTTTAAGTTTTTAAACGAGGGCCCTCCCAAAATGCTCTTACAACCTTCGTGGCCAAGCCCAACTCTATCTCGCGCAGGTAGAAAGCGAGAACAACGCGCGTCAATCGGATAAATTCTAATGCATCCTCAAGGGCACCTCCCGAATCGCCATCGGCGCCGCTGGCCTCGCCATCACCCTCCGCCATCGCCGGGCGGCGCCAGGCCGCTCACCACGCCGCTTCATCAAGAACCACGCACCACGCCGCCGCCATCGTGAGTGAAGGCCCCGACGAGGGCATCCACGCTGTCTTCCATCCAAGGCGCCAGTCGCCCCGGATGGCCCGGGGTACCGGGCGATGGCGGCATGAAAGTCAAAGTGGGGATCCATGTTCAAGATGATCAAGACGCGAGAAAAGCACGCCCGAGCAGGGCACGACTCCTCTCCTCCACCAACCTGTTGGTTCTGCCCGACCACGCCTCCAGCTGCGCCACCACATCGTGAAGAACCGGAGGTTACCAAAGATAGTTAATCAGATGAGGCTCCCCCGACGGTCGCCTCACGATGTTGCCCAAGGTCAGAAAGTTAGCTCTTTTTCCCGGAGCGGCGGAGCATGGGACCATGCTCGTGCTCCGTGATCTGACGGGCGGTCTTGTCCTCGCTCCGCCAAGAACGGCCTCAGCCGTGTCCACCTGCTGACGGAGAAGAAGCACTCGGCGCTGGAGGAATTCAGCTCCTCCCGTGCTGCGCGCAAGGCGGACGGGAAGGCCAGCCCGCCGGCCACTTCATCCAGCTTGGCCCTTAGGGCGGCGGTCCTTCCGCTTCGACCGATCAACTCCAGCCTCTCGAACTCGGCCGAGGTTCGAGCGGGCCGCCGCCACCCGGCGATCAACCTGTTCCAGACTGGCCTCCCGCCGCAGCGACATCGCCCTTCCGCTCGCGCCCACCAAGCGCCTCTTCTCCAGCTGCTCAAGGTCACGGACGCAAGACGGCAGCTTCCAGCCACAAGGTTCTCATCACGCCTCGAGCTCCGCCCGTCGATCAAGCCCCTTCATCGACGCAAGGGCCGCCACACAGCTCCACCGCTTCCTCCAGGAATTGCCCAGCCCGAGCCTCGCGCCACCACCTCCGCCACCACGCCGCCAGCCTCCTGGCTCCTCACGGCCCGGAGCGGCTTCCGAGAAGCCGCCACGACGCCGATTTCTCATTGTCGAGGTCACGCTGGTGGCACGCAAGGGCAACGGCCACCTTCAGCTTGCGCCTTCAGCCTAGGCGCAGGCCCTCAGCTTCAAGGCTCGTGGTCCTCGCCAAGCAAGCTCTACACCAAGCTGGCTCGCCGCGCCGCCACCTCCGAGAAACCCTGCGGCGGGCGCGCGCCCCGGCACGCCGAGCACGCCTTCCGCTGCCCTCCGCCTCTGTGCGTGCGCGGTGGCCACGAATCAGCACTCCTCCGGGCTGGGCTGGGGTTGGCGCCAAGGTGGCCGGGCACGCCGCCAAGCCCGCCCAGAGCCGACTCATCCTCAAAGGAAGAACACAGAGCCGACTCGCCAATCGCGCCCACGACCAATCAAGAGCCCAAGGCAGGCTGGCTATACCCCGTGAAGGCTCACAAGGAGGGTTGTCTGTCAAACCGCGGATCTCGGGTAGGGGGTCTCTAACTCAAGGCCTAGGCGATGGTAACAGGAGACAAGGGACACGATGTTTTTACCTGTGTTCGGCCTCTCGATGGAGGTAAAACCCTACCCCGCTTGATTAATATTGATGATATGGGTAGTACAAGAGTAGATCTACCACGAGATCGAGAGGCTAAACCCTAGAAGCTAGCCTATGGCATGATTGTTGTTCGCCCCACGGACTAAAACCCTCCGGTTTATATAGGCACCAAGAGGGTTAGGGTTACACGAGTCGGTTACAATGGTAGGAAATCTACATATCCAGACGCCAAGCTTGCCTTCCACGCCAAGGAAAGTCCCATCCGGACACGGGATGAAGTCTTCAATCTTGTATCTTCATAGTCCAGAGTCCGCCAAAGGTCATAGTCCGCTATCCGACACCCCTAATCCGGACCTTCAAGAGTCCCTTAACCAGGCTTCAATGACGACGAGTCCGCGCCAGATTGTCTTCGCATTGCAAGGCGGGTTCTTCTCCAAATCCTATGTACCGTTGAATAGTGTCCGCTTGTAAATATCGCGCCCTTGGCTTCCACGCCCAATAATGGCCATCTTCCACGGTTGAATGAATGCGAAAAGCCGTGGTATTTTTACATTTATCCCCTAGCTGCGCAAATGAGCTGCCTATATAAGAGACGAGGATCTAGATCTGAATCACACCACCTTCCCTTCGCGGAGCTTTCATCGGAGCGCATCCGATCAAACCCATTCCATCATGGACACGACGCTGCCTCCTCTCGCCTCCTAGTCCTCAGCCCAGAGATTGGGAGAGATGTCTGCGTCAAGACAATGTAGCTAGTGACGCCCAAACCAAGGGGTTTTTCCCCAGCCTTCATGGTTCCGGTTCGAGCCGGACTCGCCACCTATAAGGGCGGAAACAAGCGAGAGCGCCCCCATTCCCTCCCAAGGAGAGCGGGTATGCCTTTGTCCCTTATTTGATAAGATGGCTCGGATTTCCAATTCATCCATTTCTCCGAGGGCTCTCGGAGTTCTATGGCCTCCAGCTGCACAACCCCACGCCTGCCTCCATTCTCAGATATTGCGGGCTTCGTGGGCCCTTTACGAGCTGTTTTGGGCATCGAGGCTCATTTCGCGCCGTGGAAGAGGTTGTTCTGCCTCGCACTCGCTCGTGGAGGGGTCGATATATCAAGTGGGCGGAGCCAGTATGGCAGATCGCCGGACCGGATATCTATCCGAACCCCGAAGAAGGCGCCCAAGACCGGCCTTCGGAATGGTTTATATAGAAGATGTCCCTTGCCGGACCCTGCTCGATTGGCCTCCTGAGTTCAATAATGCTCCTTTGAAGAAACGCCTAAGTCAAGGCCCACGGAGCCCTCGTAGGGAAAATGACAGTGGACGCCTTACCCGATGAGCCAATAAGGTTGTTGGTTTATTCCGACCGACCATGATCGGGTCATGGCCACATGCATTACGGGGGTGCAGCCGCCCAAGATAGGGGCCACCCCATGGGATTTCAACGGGAGGATGATGCTACCCGCCATGGTCAGAGGGGCCGGATCGGTCAGCCGATCCGATGAAGACCTTGTCCGTGATTGTACAAGGGAGAAGAGGAAGAATTTCTTCGCTAATCCACAGGACGGGTTTTCTATGAACAATCCTCCAAGGTGGGTAAGCGGACATTTCTTTTTGTCCATCCGATCCATATTCCCATAGTCAAGTATCTCATTTTGTGATTTCGACGCAGAATCGCGCCAGTCGTAGCGATATAAACAGCCTGCCTCCACAACCCAAGATCCTAACGGTTCTCGATCCGCCTCCCAAGAGGATCCATACATATCGGTGGAGCTGATCGATGGGGTATTTCACCGCTTGAGCATTGATAATGCCCTGCTGCTATTACGGCCGACACCCCTGAATACTCCTCACCGCAGTAATCGAGACCAAGCCCCAATACTTTGAGAATGATTCATCCTTGCTTATTTTTATCACAGACACCAACGGTGTTTTGCGGTGGGGAGCCCTTGAGGCGGAAGGCCGAGCCTGCGCGGCTAGCCAACAAGGCAGCACGCCCAGCAGGCTAAAAAAGAGGTGCGGTCCGGATTGAAGCACCGGCGAACGGTATGGCTTTCACCTTATTCCAGTGTTTTATTCTCGAAGGCATACTAACGCCGTGTTTCTTCAGAAAAAGAGCGCCACGGACTATATCCGGAGAGGTTGCTAATCGAGCCTCCGCCACCAGCTTCAAAGCCAGGCCTGTAAGCAGAGGCGAACATGAGGCGGCGGCCGGATGCTCCTCCGATGAGGATGCCGACAGATTGTCCGCCACCAACTCCGAGGTGGAGAGTGCCATGAATCACAGCGCCACTGACACTTCAGGACACATGTTTCTCCCAAGAGGCGTTGAACGCCTTCAATTCGGGAGATGCGCACTGTGCCGCCAAGATGGTCTAGCCGAGCCACGGAGCAGATGTAAAAGACATACGAAAGGAGGAAATTTAACGGTTATATATGCCAAGAGCCCCCGAGACTTGAAATAGTTAGAATAACTGATTTAAGGATCATTTATTGTGCAGGATCTTACGAAAAGAATACCCAACTGCCCCGAACTTGAAGAATGCAAAGCCCAACTTGAGGCTGCATAAGCCGCGACACGGAAGCCAAAGAGACCCCTCCGTAATATATGCTTTAAAAGATAAGTATGTTGTGAAGTGCGGCGGTGTATAGATCCGACAATAACATTGCAGATGGCGCCGGGTAGATCCGGACAAGCAACAGCTCTTGCGCCGTTAAAGGCCGCCAGAACGCGTTTACGAGGGTGAGGCAGAGAAAAATAATTCCAAGATGCCAACACCCAGCCGGGTGAGGAGCTAAAGATGTTCGTGCTCACCTGTCCTGACTCGCTATGAGAATCGCAGCTCGACGCTGCATTTTAGTAAGTGCTTAAACGAACTTTGAAAAAGAGTTCGGCGAGGAAGTCAATAACATGAGTTATGTCTCGTAGGTATGCTCACAGTGCCGCCCCGCAGAGGAAATGCCCAGCTTCTACGGTTGACCTTCTTCCCGAAGTTTACAACTGCACAAACGAAGTTCGGCAGTGATGAAAGGCGCCGCCTGTGCCTTGTGGCCATCTGCCTCTTTCCCAAGGCCTTGGGAGCTTGCAGAGAGGCTCCAGTGAGCGCGGCGCTCCGATTATGGAAGATATCGGCTGCCGTCAAGGCGCCAGGAGGCTCGGGCCATGGTGAAGACACGGTACACGAAGGCTGACCCAAAACCACATGGCCGAGGTCGGACCTATGGGGCCGATGGGAAGGAGATCCTGAGCTTAGTGTACGGCCCGGTAGAATTGGCCGCAAGTATTCCCAACAGGATCAGAACTAGACAGCCTCGTTAGATGGCATTGAAGAGGAATACAATCACCAAATTGACTATGTAATTTAAGGTGACATGTAAAATGCCTTCTAGCCGGATCAGATCGCTTGTCATAGCGGACCTTTTCGCTTCAACCTCGGGACCCAAGAGTCCTGAGGTGTCCGAATACCTCGGTTATATAAAAACCGCATGCGTGGAGACCAGCGAGGGTCATTAGTGCTTTATCGCATAAGTGCCCAACTAGTTATGTTATATTACATGGTTAGTAAGAAACATCTTCCGTGGAGAATAGTTCAGTTAGGGGTTCCTTTCTCGGGAGGCATGCCCTAAAGTGCATGTCCGGATCAAGTAAAAAAGCAAAAAACATCCGGGGCAGATAAATAAATAGGTAAGAAATCTTCTTTAGTTCACCGAATCAATATTCTCTTAAGAACGCTTAGCCGCTTCACCTCCTCGAGGTACACATCCGCTGACCCGCAAGAATAATCGCAGAGGTGCCCTTTACCACCTAGCCGAACAATCGGGAACGAGGGTAAGCACAGAGCCAGCAACCCAGCTTGGCCAAAACTTAAGTCATATCGATGCATATAATGGTGAATAAAAGGTACATGCGGAAGTGTGACACATGTATTGGGCATGAAGCCCTTGTAATTAAGCTTCTATGAAAGAAGCCCCCAGGTGCTCCCCCAGGTGCTCCCTTATAATCGCAGAGGTGCTCCCTTTACCACCTAGCCGAACAATCGGGAATGTAGGGGTAAGCACAGGAGCCAGGCAACCCAGCTTGGCCAAAACTTAAGTCATTCGAGGGAGAAGGCTGGAAAGAAAAAGGAGGGAGAAGGAGAAAAGTAGAAGACAACTAAAATGTAAAATATGGACAGAAGAAGGAGACGAACTCAGAGTCCGGCGCTAGGCGAGAATCTTCGGAGACGGGCTATGCTCCATGGGTTCGCCTCGAGTCGGTTATCCGACGATCTCGCAGACGTACGCCCACCGTCGACTTGGTCGATGATAAAGGGACCTTCCCATTTGGGCTTTAGTTTGTCCTTTTCTTGTCCGACGGCGAGAACTAGCTCGCCAACATTGTAAGTTTTGGCCTGCATTTCTTCTTTGATATCTTCGAGCCTGCTGTTGATAGAATGCGGAACGGGCTTTTGCCACGCCACGCCCTCCTCCAAGGCGCCCAACTGTCTCCGCCGACGAGCTCGGCTTCTTTCTTCGCATACGCGCACGCCGAGGTGAGTCATGAATTATGTCGCAGGCGTAACTGCTCTCGCGCCGTATACCATAAAGAATGGTGTGAATCTGGTCGGCGATTCGGAGTGGTCCGCAGCCCCTGAGTACGGAGTCGAGCTCTTCTACCCAAAGGCGTGTTAGATTCCTTGAGGGACCGCACTAATCTGGGTTTGATGCCGCCATAATTAGACCATTTGCTCGCTTCAACTTGACCGTTAGTTTGAGGGTGATAGATCAGCGTAGTCGAGCTTAATGCCCATGTTTTTGCACCAGAGTTTGACCTCGCCGGCCAGAAAGTTCGTGCCGCTATCGCGATGATGCTGGGGACACCGAATGGTGTACGCACCTCGATATGAAGTCTATCACCGTCCGGATTCGCCGCCTTCACTGTGCTTGGCCTCTATAATTTGGTGAATTTATCCACCATGACCAGTAGGTATTTTTGTTTGTGGGTTCCCTTTAAGGGTCCGACCATGTCAAGCCCCTGCACCGCCAAGGGCCGTGTGATGGGTATGTTTTGAGGGCGGGTGGTATGTGGCTTTGATTAGCAAAGAGCTGGCATCCGACGATTGTTGGACTAAGTCCTCGAGATCTCGCCTGTGCCGCCGGCCAATAAAATCCTGTGCGGAAGGCCTTGCTTACAAGGGCCCGGCTGCGGTGGTGCCCGCCGAGTCCGCATGAATTTTAGCCAAGATTCCGCCTTCCTCTTCGGAGATACACCTTTGAAGGACTCGTTGTGCTTTTCTTATAAAGCTCTCCTCATGGACTTTATAGGTTTTAGATCGCCGACTATGCAGCTGGCCTCGCTTTGGTCTCTCGGAAGTTCCTCACCGGTTAGGTAGGCTAGAATGGTTCTGCCCACGGGCAATGACTGCCATTATTACGGGCTGAGGGTGTTATTTCGCTGGTAGAACCACCAACCGTGTCGTAATGTTCGTGTGGGGCAGCGTTGGGTCCGGGTTGTTATTTTCGACTCTCCTCCTATAATACGGATGGCTTGAACAGCCTCTAGGAAGATGTTGGGGGACAGCATCGCGCTTTGCGCCGACACGCGCAACACGCCCGCTGCCCGGTTGTTATCCCGGCTATATGGTGAAATTCGAGCCCTCAAACCGAAATGACATTTTAGGACGGCATTGCGATAGGCTGCCATTTTCGGATCCTTGGCATCAAAGTCTCCATTTATTTGGGATATCGCGAGGTTCAATCCTCGCGCACCTCTAGGCGTTGAATGCCCATGGAGACCGCCATCCGGAGACCATGTAGAAGGGCCTCAGATTCGCCGCGTTGTTGGAGTCCCAGATACATTATCCGAGTACGATTGAACTCAGATTCCGGTTGGGGACGCCGTAACGACGCCAGCTCCCTAGGCCAGCCAACATTTTGGAGCCGCAAGTGCATTATCCAGCTTGAATATGCGCTATACTTTTAAGGAGTTCGCTTCGTCCATTCAGCGATGAAGTCGGCCAAAACTTGTGACTTAATAGCTCTCCGTGGCTTATAGGTTATGTCGAACGGAGGAGCTCAATGGCCCATTTGGCAATCCGCCCGTCGCGCCACGGTTGTTTATAATGTCGCAGGGGTACTTCGAGGCTATCGTTATTGGACACTCTTGAAAGTAGTGTCGCAGCTTCCGGATGCTATAAACACCGCTGACGCTATCTTTTGATAATGCGGTACCGTGACTTGCATGGAGTTAGGACAAGGACACGTAGTAAACTGGTTTTGAAGGGGAACTTGTGTCCATTCGCTTCGCTCGACATTAACGAAAGCACCGCTTACAACTTGATGAGTTGCCGCGATGTATAATAGCATTGGTTCGCCCATGTTGGGCGCGCCAGACCGGGTTTGTTGCCAATATGGCTTTTATTTCTTCGAGTCCGCCGTGGCGCATCCGCCCACCAAGTGTTTGTGCGCCGAGGAGGCGATAAAGGGTAATGCCTTTCTCCCAAACGGAGATAAAGCGCTTAGAGCCGCCACACATCTAGTCAATTTTTGTATTTGTTTGAGGTCTTTGGGATATCCAATTGTGACAGAGCTCGATCTTGGCTGGTTTGTTTCAATTCCTCTACCGGATACAATGAAGCCCAAGAGCTTTCCGTTGGTACCAAAACGATTTTTCCGGTTGATCTTGATGTCGATGTTCGGAGATTATCGAAGTGAGCCTCAAGTCGCCTACTAGAGTTTCGACATGCTTGATTTGACGCATCACATCGCTCACGTAAGCCTCCACTGCTTTGCCGATCTGGTTTCCGTGACATGTCCGAATCATGCGCCGATATGTTGCGCCGGCGCTTTTGAGCCCAAGGGCATTGTGTTGAATCGAATGGGCCGATGGAGTGATGAATGCTATGCTTGGTCGGGTCTGCCATCTTAATTTGGTGGTAGCCGGAGTATGCGCCGAGGAAACACAATGAATCGTGAAACCCGCGGTAGCGCCGATGATTTGATCGATGCGGGGGGGAAGGGATCCTTTGGGCAAGCCTTGTTGAGGTCCTTGAAATCGACGCATAGGCGCCAGGATTTGTCCTTCTTGGTACCATCATCAGGTTTGCTAGCCAGTCCGGATGTTTTATATCTCCGATGAATCCGCCTCCAATAGTTTGGCTAGCTCCTCTCCCATGGCCTGCCTCTTGGGTTCGGAGAAACGCCAAAGAGCCTGCTTGACTGGCTTGAACCCTTTTAGGATGTTTAGGCTGTGCTCGTCACCGACGGGATTCTCGGCATGTCTCAAGGGTGCCGTGCAAAATGTCCCAATTATCACAGAGGAATTCTTAGTGCAACGCTACATTAGGATTTAATTGTCCCCAATGGAGGCCGCTTTTAGGGTCCGCGGATGGACTTGAATTTGACTATTTCTTCCGCTGGTTTGAAGGAGGTGGACTTGGATCTCTTATCGAGTATCACATCGCCCCTATTCACCGTGGAGCGCAGCGCAGTGAGTTCCTCGCCGCTAGGGCTTTGATAGTGCCTCAAGGGCCATGCGGCTGTCTTATTTTCGCGCGGAGTGCTATGTTCGGTCACTAGCAAGAGTGATGATTCCGCTGGGCCCGGCATTTTGAGCTTCATGTACCCATAATGGGGTATAGCTTGAAAATTGTGAATGCCTCTCGCCCTAATAGAGCGTGGTATCCGCACGAACGGGGCCACTTGGAACGTGACCTCCTCGGACCTGTAATTATCCCAAGGCGTTTAACACCACATCCAAAGGTGACTTTTCCTCAGACAACAGGCTTTCCGACCGGGATTATTCCTCTAAAGGTTGTGCTGTTTTCAATGCGCTCCGCCTATTTCCATTTTTCGTAGGGTTTCTCAGAATGAGGTTCAACTGGCTGCCATCGCCCATGAGTACCTTTGGTAAGGCGAAAGCCGCCCACTATCGGATTGAGGACCAATGCGGCCGGTGCTCAAGCTGTTTGAATTTAGGTTCGCCACCGGCATTAAAGGTAATAGCCGGTCACCCATGGGTTTATTGTTGCTACTTGGTAGACTTCAGAAGGCTACGGAGTGTTCATTTCGCACATTATTTGATGCGAAAGTCTCAAGACTGCTAATACCGATCGGTATCCTCGGCTGGTGCTCTAGAGCTAGAAGCTCTTCGCCACTTTTGGCCACATGTCGAGTATCCAACATGCTCGTAAGGCTATGAGTTGGAGTGCCTCAGATCATGAATTTTGCCAGGTCCATTGAGCCATCCCTCCAAGACGGTTCCATGCCCTATAGAGGGTTTTTGCTTTTTGGTATTTAACCCGTGCTCGGCGATGATGCACCCTTTTATTTCGGACCGGGTTGTATTCAAGGTCGGATTGTCCCAAAATCTTGCTTCGTTTTCCAGCGCC